>CM048932.1:3832500-4375000 GCA_026686955.1 Epinephelus cyanopodus | reverse complement strand
ATTCATGTATTCACACACAGTGGTTACTACTTTGTATTAAAATCCTCGTCTTATATCAACAATAGTGTGATGAAATACATCAATTAAACAGCCAAAAGATCAAAGTCTGATAATTATGATGTTTGTAATATTTGTGGGCCTGTGATATGAAACACAATAAATAAATATTGAGGTTAGCACAACAAACAGAATTGCATGTGATTAAGTCACTATGATGAGTGTAAATTCCTGATATGCCAGTCGTCTACAACAGCACCAGAGAGAGAGTTATGCATAAAAACGGGACTGTGTGCCAGCTATGCTCTACAGTTTAGGGGATGTGAAAGGAAACACATCCAACATATACTAACAACACCTAGATGCACTGATCACCAGGACGGGGAAGAAACAAATTGGAGGCCAGCTCCTAATCCCCGCTTCTTTCTAGCAGCCTTAAGACACAGAAGCAGAACAGGATACATGGTAGAAGTTGCAGGTATATCAATGGAAAAACACTGAACATGATAACGCACAGTACAATATGACCCAGATGTGCCGCTCACTGCCACCCTTCTATAATACAGTCTGTATTGACATGACAACACACAATAACCTTTGGATGATAGTTTTTCTGGTGGCAGACAGGTAGAAGTGGAGCTGTGTGGATCAGTGTGGATGAATAAAAAATGCAAACAATAAACAACAGTTTATTTTGGGTGGTAACGCATTATGTGACATAGTAATTGTAATAATTTTAGAAATCCTGTTTGTAACGCATTATATTACTTCATTACTGCGAAAATGTAATGTATTACTTTTGTGCAGTAACGTATTACCACCAACACTGGATGAATCAGATCATATTGAACACTTTTTAATCCATGCCAACAAATTTCTTCAAAATCATACAGTGAACAGTATATCATTAAGAGAACACGGTCATTCACACAACAGCTGTCCAAAAATCAACTATAAACTATACATGAAATAGAATGAGGTAACAAGAAAAGCTTGACATGAATTGAAAAGTTTGTAAGGGAGACATGTAAGAAGTTTCTCTTTGAAGAACAAGATTATTTTATGTTCTCTTCCCTATGACTTCACTGTCACTGTGGTGCTTATCAAGGCTCATGGTTTTTGGTTTAGACTTTAGTGATGGATGCACCTCTATGAAACTTTTTTGATACTTTTTACATGTGAAATGACAGCTTTCAATTACAACTCTCTGTCATAGTGCTCTGAATTACTCTCATCTCATCTCATCTCATCTCATCTGCATACAGCATTTTAGTAGTATCTGTCTTAGGTTAGGTAAGGTAAGGTAAGGGAAGGTAAGGGAAGGTAAGATAATCCTTCATTTGTCCCACAGCAGCAAAAGGGTCAGTGCACAGAACAAGAAGCATCAGTAAATAAAACAATGGCATTCATTCATTTTCCCTAACTGCTTATCTTGTTAGCAGTTTGCAGGGGGGGCTGGAGCCTATCCCAGCTGACACTGGGCAGGAGATGGGGTACAGCCAGGACAGGTTACTAGACTATCACAGGGCTGAGACATAGAGACAGACAACCATGCTCACATTCACACCTATGGACAATCTAGAGTCACCAATTAAACTGCATGTCTTTGGACTGTGGGAGAAAGGTAAGGTATCCAGGGAAATCCCATGCTGACAAGAGGAGAATATGCAAACTCCACACAGAAGGGCTCCCCAACCCGGGGTTTGAACCAGGAACCCTTGCTGTGAGATGACGATATTAACCACTGCACCACCATGTCACCCAGAATGTCATCCTTTGACATTAATAATTTCTGCAGCACCGAGGGAAATTATAAAGCAGACAAACATGAATTTCTTTTTTTAAGATTATTTTTATGACTTTTGCTTTCATTAGACAGGACAGTATTAAGCATGAAAGGGGAAGAGAGAGAGGGGATGAAATGCAGCAGAGGTGTCACAGGCTAGAATTGAACCCGTGGCAGCTGCAGCAAAGACATTGCCTTTGTACATGGGACACCCACTCTAATCACTGAGCTACTGGGCACCGTTACACATAAATTAATTTACAGAAAGATATGATTCAATAAATATTTATACTGCTTAGATGATGCATTCACATTCTAAAAACATATGACTTTAAAAATATTTCACATTTGAAATGTAAGATATAACATAAAATATATATTACATAGAATGAATAATAACAAATTATGCAGCATTACATGTGATGAACCACACATGCAGATGTCACATACTGTGAAGGCTTACATGGATACCAGACACTTCACATGTAAAATATCCTATTTAATTATTTAAAATGTAAAAATAATGTTATTTTTAACATGGAGACTTTAGGTAGCACGTGCCAAACAAAATGTGAAGCTAGACTAAGGGCCAGATCTACTAAAGGTTTGCATGTATAAAAACGTGTGCAAACTTATGAGGGGCCGTCAGGGACATTATTCAGAATTACCTCTTACATACACTACTGAAACACTCCCACATAAACAACTGAAAAATTATTCACTCACACACACTACTAAAACGCTCTCACACATACAAGTGAAATGCTCTTATATACACTACTGAAACGCTCTCATACTAGTGAAATGCTCTCATACACACTACTGAAACGCTCTCACACACACTAGTGAAACGCTCTCATACACACTAGTGAAACGCTCTCATACACACTACTGAAACGCTCTCACACACACTACTGAAATGCTCTCATACACACTAGTGAAACGCTCTCACACACACTACTGAAACACTCTCATACACACTACTGAAATGCTCTCACACACACTACTGAAACGCTCTCACACACACTAGTGAAACGCTCTCACACACACTACTGAAACGCTCTCATACACACTACTGAAACGCTCTCACACACACTACTGAAACGCTCTCATACACACTACTGAAACGCTCTCACACACACTACTGAAACGCTCTCATACACACTACTGAAACGCTCTCACACACACTACTGAAACGCTCTCATACACACTAGTGAAATGCTCTTATATACACTAGTGAAACGATCTCACACACACTACTGAAATACTCTCATGAACACTACTGAAATGTTCTCCCACACACAACTGAAATACTCTCGTGCACGCACAACATTTTGCATAAACTACTAAAAAGCTTTACCACATACTAGTAAAATGCACACAGCTGAAATGCTCTGATATAGAATGTTAAACTATAACAGTTCAGTGGTGAATATTAAAATTATAGTTAAACAGGAAGGCCTTCCTGTCATTTGACGGAAACAGGAAGACCACACAGGGAAGTGCATGTGCTTTTGCTGAGTTTGAAGTACTTCAACCCTTGCTTCAACCACAATGTATGTTCATCTGATATTCTTCATTTTTCAAATCCAAGCTTTATTTTTTGAAGTGAGAGGCAATGAGGAGGATGTTTTCGTTTTTTTACTAGTGCTCTGCAATGCATTGAGAGGCTGCAAAGAGAAGAGTCTGACAATTTCCATCAGGAAAGGCTTTATAGAGAGCTTAATGAGCATACTCAACTCTATCTGCATTTCTTGCTGTGTGTGATGATAGGGATGTCGGAAACCTTCTAGGATCATTGTAGATGCTTTCGCAACTTGCTGCATGAACATGAGGCCAGACAGAGATCCACTGAAGTGACCACAAATTTGGCACCTCCAACAACCTTGACTGGCCATCCAGGACAGCCCAGATACAGCATAGCCACTGAACAGATTTCTCACTGTGTGTCCATCGGTATGTCATGGCAGAGAATTGCATCATGCTTTGGAATTAGTCGAAGAACACTATACAGACACAGACAAAGACTGGGAATTGAGCCATTAAGGTATTCTGTATTGTCAAATCAAGACCTGGACAGAGTTGTAACTCATATACTACAGAACACTCCAAATGCAGGTGAAGCATACATACTTGGAAGCCTGAGATCGCGTGGCTTGAGGATTCAGCGCTGGCGGGTCAGACAGAGCCTGCATCAAGTGGATCCTATTGGGCGATCATTTAGACGTCGTCTTGCTATACATAGAAGAGTCTATAGTGTTCAGGCCCCTAACCAATTATGGTAAGTAAATGTTATGTATAAGGAAAACAAGTACATATATATATATATATATATATGTATGTGTGTGTGGCACACATCACACATATACTGGATACACACATATATATATGTGTATGTACATATATATATATATATATGTATATATACAGTATACATATACACATATGTATATATACACATATATATGTACATATACGTATATATACATATGTACATATATATACATATATATAGTTTTAAGTATATATTTTCTTCCCAACAGGCATTTTGACGGCAACCACAAGCTGGTCAGGTGGCGGATGGTCTATCATGGCTGTGTGGATGGCTTCAGCCGGACTATTATATACTTACGGTGCTTGTCCAACAACAGAGCCTCAACCGTCTTGTCATTATTTCTAGACGGAGTACGGAACTTTGGCTTGCCTTTAAGGGTCAGATGTGATCATGGCATGGAAAATATAAATGTTGCCCGTTTTATGTTGGAAAGAAGAGGACTGAACAGTGTTATTACAGGTGTATCAGTACACAACCAAAGGATTGAGAGACTATGGGCAGAACTCAATAGAGTTGTATCTAGACACTTTATAAATATCTTTAACTTCATGGAGGAACAGGGTGTACTAGATTCACTGAATGAACTACATTTATTTTGTCTGCATTATGTTTATTTACCAAGGATTGAAAGAGCAGTAACAGAATTCATCAATCAGTGGAACAACCATGGCCTCAGTACACAAGGGGGGCAGACACCTCTTCAGCTGTGGCATTCAGGTGTCATTAATAATGCAGGAATCCATCCAGCTATAAACAGCATTTTTGATGCCGATAACTACTATGGCATTGATGAAGAAGGGCCATTACCTGAACTTCAAACCAATAATAATGTTGTAATTCCAGACATAGATGTAACCATTAATGAGACCACAATGAACATTATTCAACAAGTGAACCCACTTGAAAATGATGGGAACCATGGAATAGATGTTTTTTCTTCACTTCTGCACTTTCTTCAGTGAATAACATGGGAATAATGTTAAGTTTTATTAAAATGTTTTCTTCACTTGTGCAGTGTATTCTGTGAATTAAAGTTTTGTTAAAACATTGTAAAACATGTTATGAAAAACAAATGAACATGTTATACAGAGCATATGTTCAGCTTAATTGTTTAAATTTTAACTGTCTAAACAAGTATATGTTAAAAGAAAGTTTGGTAAGAATATGAAACATGCCGTTAAAATAAATGTAATTATGTTTTAAAACATAGGTTGACTGAGTCAACTGAATTGTGGTGAAACTATATAAAATACATCAGTTATATTGCATACGGCATTCAGAAATTAAACCAATAACTCTCTTTCAGAAGACAACTAACAGCTAACTTTCTTCAGAAAACAGACTGAGACAAGCAGAAAGGTAAAGACAGAGAATGTGAAACACAGACTGATGTTTTCAGAGCATGACATGTTTATGCTCTGCCAAACCCATATGTGTTTCCTAATGCAAAGTCAAACTTCTCCTTGAACAGTTGGTAAGACACATGTAGTGGCAACTTGATGCAGTTAACACATGTGTTGGCAAGAGGGAACATTGATGTAGAGAAGCCATCATCTCCTTTGTGAATGAACTGGACAGAAGGAGTTGGGGAAAAGCCGATAGGTGGTACCACAGATGCTCCAGTTGTGAAGGCCAATATCTTCTCTAGTTTGGATGGCCCTTCTTCTTCTGTAAAAACAAAAATATTATCAGTGGTAGTTGGTCCAATAAATGTGTATGTGAATCATCTCTAAAGCAATTAACATCAGCTGATACTGAATAAATTGTCCAGTAAGAGTATTTCACTTCTCAAAACCAAAGCGTCTAAAATCTGAAAGCCTCTTATAGCAATAAATTTATAACAGGTCTTTCAACATTCGCAGGTTGCTTTGTGATAATGTTGGAAAAAAAAAAGAATGATACTAAAAAAACAGATTCATCAGTTTATTTGACCATTAAACCATTAATTACCTTCTGCATCTTGGAGATAGTCCCTCCAGAAAGTAACAACCATCTCCTCAGCAGCTCTCTTGTTGCTCCCTTCTGGAGAGAGACGAATGCTGAAAAGATCATCCACCTGGTCAGCAGTGAGTGTTTTCGGCTCATAGCAGAACAGGGGTCGAAAGCTGTCTGGATGTCGTCGTATTTGGTCCAGAACCCCAAGAGTTTTCAGTCCTTCACAGAATCTGTACAAACAACATGGAATAACTGTACAATCCATAATTCACCTGTACACTGTCAAACTGTCCCTTGGTTTTATACAAACATAATAGATTTTGTGAAGCTAGTCTTACACCTTGTTGGTCAATGGTTACAATTATTACTCCTTTTGAGATTGATCTGACTGACAACAACTAACACTGAATACCTCTGAAATGGACCTTGAACCCTGTGGATGACCTGAAACATGACAATGTCTTGTACCAGCAGATCCCTGTCTCTTATCGACCGCATAGGCCTCAGACATCCTGCATTGGCCAAGTAGTCAAGCAAAGTGCATTTGACTTCTCAAGGTCCTCAAGGGTTGTACTTTCAGACACCTAGTATCACAAGAAGCAGCAAGATGTCTTGTTATGGAAGTTTCTTATTAGTCTTTTAACTTAGTAAGAACCCAGACACTAGTGGTCTGCATACTACAGAATGCCTAGAGGTCCCCTAACAGTTCATAGCAGTGCACGTTTTTTTCCCACACATTGCTACAATGCGATAAATAACAAGGAAAATATGCTTTGCTGTCGACACTTGTCCGTTGAATAGTGGTGACATTCAAATTACAACATAAGGAAAAATTTGGCTGATACTCCTTTTCAAAATGAAAAACAACAAGAGAACCTTTTAATAATAAACTAATAAACTAATTCTAATGCAGTATAACATTTAAAAGCTATCAACTGACCTTTTTGACTTTTTCCAAGAGTTCTGTGTCAGCTATGTCTTCTAGTTTTGGATTTGCTGAACCATTGACCAGAAGACAAAATACTGTTGGCGAGAGGAAGTTTGGTGGTGGACCACCATGCACCAAGCTCACTGCAATGGCTCTGCCAGCAATGTAGTACCAGTCCTCTCTTAGAGCTGCAAAACAATGGCATAAAAGGAAATATAATATTCATAAATACCACATTTCAGCAAACAAAAACTGGCTGTCAATTAAAGGCTGGGTCTCGAATGATGACCGGGGCCATGGTTGACACAAATAAATAAAAGCTAGATCTAAAACATGTGGAGAAGTGAGCTGCCATATAATATGCATGCCAAGGATGATGCACATTTCGAATAACTTAATCTAATAAATTCAGCAATATAATTTTGCTAAGTCCAGGGTGAAAAATACTGACTTCTCCTTTTCAGCGTGACTATCCAAATTCAGTAACTGTGGATGCATTTCTTAGCAAAACTGGATTGCATAGTACAATACATGTGCCACAAGATGACAGTAGCCAAATTTCAAGGGCCATATGGGAACGTTGCAAGTCAAAGTTTTCCACAACACATTCCTGCAAATGTTTTCACAATAAAAAGATGTATTAAGAGAAGGGTTTCAATCTGATGAAACTGTAGAGGGGTTTTTATTGAAAACAGAAAGTGCTGAGTTTGAATTTACCACATAATGCAGTAGGCAGATTAACGCTTCATACTAAAATATGACCAATTATGCTTAAAGCCCTGCCTCTAAAACAAGCCCACTTTATAAAAGCCTGGTACCTTCTACAGTTGAGGTAGGTAAAGGCCCCCATCACTATTTGAGGAAATACATTAAGACACGCTACTATATGAAACCATGGGATTTCCAGTATTATATTATATAAACTGTAAATCTGTTCAAAAGCTACAAGTAGCATGTCAAAATCACAATAAATTAAAATGGCTCACATTATGAACTTTTAAAAAAGCCAGGCATTACCAGTACTGTCAAGAGCCAAGTTCTTGCTGTTTTCTTTTCCCTCAAACATGGGTGACCTGGCAATAGTCTCCATCAGCAGCCTTAAGAATTCCCTTCTTGGTCCTCCTAAATCAACTCCTTCTTCATTTCTCCCCATGTCATCGGAGAATTTAACACAGATCATCAAGTTGGGGTCGTAGGATACCCTTCGGAAGCCCCGCATGGCTCCCTCCCATACAGCAGAGCGATTTATATTAAATTTGCACTGCCGTTTTGTGCTAATTTTGCTTGACAGTTCCAGCAGTATCTCTTGGACCGGGACCTTTTCTGCACTATAAACATAAAATCAAAAATGAATGATCAGACAACTTGTATTTTGTGAAATTTTTGATGTAAGCAACCATTTAATCCAAAGCGTGGATGTGATAATGTAAGGGATATAGGATTCATATCAATTATGAGATCACATCATTCTCGAGCATTATCCTGATCTCTCAAGCTCACATACTATGTGTGTGCTACTCACATTTGACTCTCCATACTGGCAATTATGGCTTGGTTTAATTCCTCATCATCTGAAGAGTCAGGCGGAAGAGTAGCCACAAGTGTCAAATATGAAGCGTAGTCACCATCATGATCAACTGTACCAGGTTTCCCATCATCTCTTGCAAGGCAGCCTCCATCATCACCACTGGTGCCAGGGTTCCCATCATCTCTTGCGAGGCAGCCTCCATCATCACCACTGGTGCCAGGGTTCCCATCACCTTTTGCAAGGCAGCCTCCATCATGACCACGACTGCTGACGGTGTGATTGGAGCCATAGCTGTCTTCATGACCAGTACTAGTGCCAGGTTTGCCATCTCCATCATGACTTCTAGTACCGGGATACTCATTACTCCTCATTACTCTAACCTGGTAGCAGCCCTGGTGGTGCCATTACTGCTCATGTCTGTGCGAATCTGAGGACCATCAACTTCAAAACAATCATCATCGCTGCCCTTAGTTGCACGCATGCTTAACGTTGATCTGGTAGTAATGGGAGAACAGTCATTTTCTTCTTCGGAGTCAATCTTAAACAGAGACAGAAAAATACATATTTCTTTTTTTTATTATTATATTTAGCACAATTTTTTGAAGTGGTAAAAAACAAACAAAATCCCAAACGTACTAAAAGGGTCCTTGATGGTCTCACATACAGGGCTTTGGTTTTAAAGACCTTGTGAATTAGCATCCCATTCAGCTCCTGACCACCCTGGAGCTTAGGGGACACCAGCTTATTGCCACAAGCCATGAGAAACTGGAGGCTAGAAAGAAGATGGGGATATTACAACAACAACGAAAGCTTTAGGCTATGTAGCACAACAGTGTGTTGTACATTCATTGTTAGTCATTGTCGTTACTGTGTGTGTAGGGGCGCCACTTTGGCTTCTTGCTCCAATTAACTGTGTGACTGAATCAAGTAGATTTTTAAACAAATGCTGAGCAAATGTTTGTAATAATCATGATTGCACTTTTTATAATAAAAAGAAAAATACATTATTAATATATGTTACAAAGTAAGTGGAAAAAAGAGGCATTTACCTAACATCGTCTGGAATGTGCTCACCAAAGCCATCCCTGATGCGTTCTAAAACAGTCTGGTGGTCCCAGTCCTTCCGGAATTCAACGGCACTGAGGATGTGTCCATGTTTGTGTAACCATGATTTTGGACCTTGTTTGCACACTACTCCCCATGATTGATTAGGGAGTAGTATTACATCCTTGTTGAAATGGTCATGCTGCAGTGTCCTGACTCTGAAATAAGAATGTAACAATCAGACCACATGAAAACAGCCAACACAATATAAGTCATACTGCTATAGGAAATACAATACAAAACACTAACCCCCACCCCCTATCAATATTATCAGTATTGGGTAGTGGTTATCAATATCAGTTATATTTTACCCACTAATATTCATATTTAGGTCAAATATATTCATTTAACCTATTTTATCACTTCAAGCCCTTAACACTCTTATTTACGTGATTTCTCTCTGAGCCATAAATCTACCGTGAAAAACCATAATCTGCCCTTCCTTAACACAGACTCATTAGCTATTGTAGGCTGTGGACAGGGCATGGAAGGTCATAATTTGTCAACTGAGGTGTCAACCGAAAGGTCAGAGTTCAGCAGCCACCTTGAAATAGGACTGGTGTTTCTGAGTGATACAAATGTAATGTAAAAAGGGAATATATATAATAAACAGCCATTCCTTTATGCTGAGACATACATGAAAAATAAGCAAAAACCAAAAAAGGGGCCATACATAAAAAAGTATTTTTATGTATAATCAGTATTTTTTTACTAAAGTACTTGACTTAAAACTTCAAATGCTGATGAAGGATTTATTTAATCACAGCAGTAATATGCAGTGTATTATTGCTTCAGTGTGGGGCAGAAAATAACAGAGGATTTACAGACTGTAACAACAGACAACAGTAACAACAGTCAGTAACGTTAGTTTAAGACATGGCACTGTTCAAGTAAACAACCAATATGGCCAAATAACAACATTAGATTATGCCTGGTGCAACAGCAGCGCAGAAATGACTTCTAACATAATGGAAGGGATGAAGAAACATTTAGTAAATGGAAGTTAGGCTTGGGAGAGAGATATACAGTACAGTAGACATTTGAATTGATAATCTTTTAGGTGAGCTTTAGTTACATTTCAGTGGATAAAATATGTTTAGCTGCAGCTGCCCTCTCACACAGCAGTTGCTGCTTCTCCAAACTGACCCACATCTACTGTAAGATTTGTTTTCACTGTCTGCTTTCACACACCAGGTGAAGAACAAGCCTACGGGCGCTGCCATGACAGACAACTACTTCCGCTATCTGGCAACCTGTTTCCGGTTCACCGCTACTGCTCATTCAGCCTGCCGGACGAGCACGAAAGCAACAGTTGAGCTATCGATAAACTAGCACCATAATTTGTATTTTATTGGAAACATGGGTTCAGGTTCAACTTGCGCCGTTGTCGGCTGCCACAACAACTCAAAAAAGCTCAAGATTTTGTCAGACACCGTCTGTTTTGAACACCAGAAACGTCGCAAGACATGTCCGTGCCCTGCGCCCTACGCCTTAGACACCATGCCGAGCAAGGAGGAGCGCCGGCTAGCTTAGCTCGCGGCGTTGAAACAAAAATATCCTCCAAATAAAGTTTATGTTTGCTCTTTTCATTTCGTCGACAAAAAGCCCACGGACCTGCACCCCGATCCATGGCGAAAAGCCGGCGTTTACGGCGGCTTTCACCACTAGCTCAACGTAAACACCGTTCAACCGGCTAAACACTTCCGGTTGAACGGTGTTTCCGGTTGAACGTAAACACCGTTCAACCGGAAGTGTTTAGCCGGTTTCCGGTTTGAAACAGGAAGTCGGGAATCAAGTCAGGAAAAAGGTGGATTACCTGCTGACGTACCACCACGTGACTCACATTCCCGCATGTTACCATTGCAACAACGCTACAACACTACAAACAATACTAGCTGGCACATGCACATAATTCGACAGTATACTTTTCTGGGCCCCCTGCAAGACATACGTCAAGTTTGCAGTAGATCTGAGACTCTTAGGACCCGCGGAAACTCTGTATCACTATAGTGAGGGCTCAATCCCCCGCTTGTTTGTAGTGGAGGCACAAACGGCTAACTGTTTAGCTCACTACCATGCCATGTTGCGTTGCGTTGTGTTACGTTTCGTTGGATTAAACAATAATTTAGAAAAAATAAATAAATTTCTAATTACCTTTTCTTCCTCGTGCCTGATGTCCAAGAACTGAAGCGCTGCGCTTGATAACGCGGCGCACACTCTCTCCGGACTGGAGCTGCAGTTGGCAGTGTCATGCTGCTGTGCTGTCCGGAGGGGAAAAGCGACGCTATATGACTGTCCAGCGTGTCGCGGCTTGGAGTTGCAACGGTCGGCTGCTGCCCGACTGTTGTCGCATTTGACAAGGTTCTGATGGTCTCCGCTGAAGCCAGTACAGTGTGAAGTAAAGCTGCTGCCTCGGTTAGGCTACTTGCAGGCTGTTGGGCAGACATTAGTGTTGCGAACAACGTGGCTGACTATCTACAGGTGAACCATGCTGTGAAATGGGCGTTTTTGTTGACAGGAAGGCTTTCCGGTTTAACTGAAACACCTTCCGTTTGACTGAAATGTCTTCCGTTTTAAGTGAAAACCTCTCACACATTATAGTGAAATATTTTCACATAATACTGAAAACCTCTCACACATTATAGTGAAATATTTTCACATAATATACTGAAAACCTCTCACACATTATAGTGAAATATTTTCACATAATATACTGAAATCCTCTCATTTGTGTGAGATAATAGAACACATAAAGCTTTTTTATGGAAACTTTTTTCAGTGTTTCTACAAACCATGAATTTTATTTTCAGATATGGAGGCACTTCAGATTTGGAAAAACAGCAATTTTGCTAAAGCCTGGTATAATACATTTTTTTCTTGTTTTTATACAAGGTTAATGTTTTTCACAGGCATAAATAGGCTATATTTCATTGTTGCGGGAGACAATAAACAGTATAATTTCAGAGAGTGATTCCTGAAGGGGACATGAAAAAAACTGCCTTATTTTACATATTTTTTTAAAAGTCGGTATGTCAGTAAAATAAATAATATTTCTGACATTAATGTGTCCTCCTCTGACTGTCACTGCCTGTTGCAGCAGGTAGAGAGAGGAGAGGCTGTTTACAACAACCTGTAGAATTTTAAAATTCATAGCAAACTCATATGTGTTGTTGAACAAGTGGTTTGATAAATGACATATTGGATTTTACTCATTAAGGTTTTATTGCACTTACAGTTGTCATGTAATATAATAACATAAATTGTAACACTAGTGATAACAGTCTAGTTAGAAATTATTACAACTGTACATTGTGATTTATGCATTACTGCAAAAAGCAGTTACAACACAAATACAACACAACTCTGAGGAGCAACTGAACAGTTGGTTGGTCCTGACTTGCTCTGACATCATGCACTGGCCTGGCAACAATAACCTCACGAAATTGAGGCGGACGCAGTTTTCTGAACCTGCGTTGCTCTCCACCAACTGCAAGACCCTGGGCATTATGGGAAATGCCTGGCTCTCACCTGATCTAACAGCTGATTGGTTTAGATGTTGACTCTACTATATGAAGTTAATAGAAACTTCTCTATTTTGTTGAAGTAGAGTTATTTTAATTTTATGTGTCTGATTTTGAAGGTTGATTGTTAACAGAATACATGTTGTGGCAGTTAGTGATCAGTGCCCAGATAAATCAGTTTTACAAATCATAAACTGCCTACAATAGTTGTTGTCTAATATATATTAACATTGCACTGATTTTAATTATTGAAGTCTTTATCAACACCAAAACTTCTATGTCTGAAAGTGATGTGATTGTTAAAAACAGTGGACAGACGTGAAGCCCTGACAGTCTGAGAATCTGACAGATCAATAATATGATATAGCTTTCTCCTATTTCTTCTGTGTTTGACTATTAATGTTTTTAATGTATTGATGTGGTTTAGAGGGACAGGTCTGCTCAGCTCAGTTATACACAGCAGCAAACTGATAAGATGATGATTTACATCATAATGTAAATTTACATTACAATCTGGACCTGGTTTTCCGTTTGGATTAAATTAGACATTATCGGCTCTGAGGAGCTGCTTGTGACTGATCACGAATGTATTCTCTTTAATGTGTCTTTTAACACTGATTGTACATTCAGAAAGCGTGTTATTTGTTCACGTATCTTAAATGACCTGTCTGCCGTGAAATTCTCCTCTGTTTTTAACAACAGCATAGGGCAGCTTTTTGGTGATGAGAGTGATGCCAATTCTCTAGTTCACACTTTTAATTCACATTGTTCCGTTATTTTAGACGAGATTGCTCCTCTGAAATCCTGTACAGTCGCTACCGTTTAAAACAACGAATATCATCATTAATCCAGGGGGTAGGATTAATGATGATATTCGTTGTTTTAAACGCAAATGTCGCCGTATCGAGCGCCTGTGGAAGTCTACAAAGCTACAGGTCCATCGTACTTATTTGAAAGAACTCTTAACAGAATATAACTTAATGGTTAAAGCTGCTCGGGCCTCTTATTTTGCTGACCTCATTTCCTCCAATAAGCAGAATCCCAAAGTTGTTTTCGACACTATAAATAATCTTGTTTGTTCCCAGCCTCCTGTGGTGCCCATTTTTTTCTGTTAATGACTGTAACAATTTTCTAGCATTTTTTGTCAACAAAGTTGCTAGTGTTAGAGCAAGTATTACCCCTTCTTCTGCTCATCCCCCTGCTCCTTTACAGCAGCCAATACTGGATCGTTTCTCACCCATTTCCCTACAAGATTTAACTAAGCTAGTGAGCAGTATGAAGACTTCCTCCAGCCCGTTAGACATCTTGCCCACATCTCTACTGAAAAAAGTTATTGGTTCCATCGGCTCTTCCCTGCTCTATATTATTAATTGCTCACTGGTCTCTGGCTGCTTCCCCTCCTATTTTAAACATGCGGTTGTCCAGCCGCTTCTTAAAAAGCAAAATCTGGACCCTTCATTATTTAGCAACTTCAGGCCCATTTCTAAATTGCCTTTCATTTCAAAGATCTTAGAAAAAGTCGTTGCTAACCAACTAGTCCCTGCCCTAACTAAGCATTGTATTTATGACAAATTTCAGTCTGGTTACCATCAGCATTCCACTGAGACAGCACTTCTTAGAGTGTCTAATGACATCATGATGGCCTCTGACACGGGTAAATGTACCATCCTAGTGCTGCTTGACCTTAGCGCAGCCTTCGATACTGTGGATCACCACATCCTGTTAGATAGGCTCAGTGACTGTGTTGGCATTTCAGGCAGTGCCCTTGACTGGTTTGCCTCCTACCTTTCTGGTAGAAGTTTCTCAGTAGCATCTGGTCCTTTCATGTCCGAGTCCGTACCCCTTTCTTGTGGGGTACCTCAGGGCTCAGTGTTGGGTCCAATTTTGTTTGCTCTGTATATGCTACCTCTTGGAATCATTATCAACAGGTTTGAGGGTGTATCTTATCATATGTACGCGG
This sequence comes from Epinephelus cyanopodus, assembly GCA_026686955.1. Lineage (NCBI taxonomy): Eukaryota > Metazoa > Chordata > Actinopteri > Perciformes > Serranidae > Epinephelus > Epinephelus cyanopodus. The sequence continues at coordinate 4,359,906 of CM048932.1, read as the reverse complement.
ATGATATTCAGCTGTATTTTTCCTTTAATCCTGACAGGACTGACTGTCTGAATGTACTGCATGACTGTTTGTCTGCAATTAATGACTGGATGGTCAACAATTTCCTCCAGCTTAACATTGCTAAGACAGAGGTCCTTATTGTTGCTCCAGACTGTACTGCTTCTAGGGTGGCGAGTTATTTTTGACCAGGCCATGCACTTTGATAAACACATCCATCATATTTCTCCTGTTTTAGCTTCTCTGCACTGGCTCCCTGTAAAATCCAGAATTGAATTTAAAATCCTACTGTTAACTTATAAAGCTCTAAATGGTCAAGCTCCATCATATCTTAGAGAGCTCATAGTGCCATATTATCCCACCAGAACTCTGCGCTCTGAGAACGCAGGGTTACTCGTGGTCCCTAAAGTCTCCAAAGTAGATCAGGAGCCAGAGCCTTCAGCTATCAGGCTCCTCTCCTGTGGAATCATCTTCCTGTTACGGTCCGGGAGGCAGACACCGTCTCCACATTTAAGGCTAGACTTAAGACTTTCCTCTTTGATAAAGCTTATAGTTAAGGCTGGCTCAGGCTTGCCCTGTACCAGCCCCTAGTTAGGCTGACTTAGGCCTAGTCTGCCGGAGGACCACCTATAATGCACCGGGCACCTTCTCTCTCTCTCTCTCTCTCTCGCTCTCGCTCTCGCTCTTGCGTATCCTATTACTGTATCTTGTTTTACTCGGCCATTCTGGATGTCACTAACTCGGCTTTTTCTCCGGAGCCTTTGTGCTCCACTGTCTCTCAGGTTAACTCGTATTGCAGCGGTGCCTCGATAGTGTGACGTGTGTGGTTGTGCTGCTGCCGTGGTCCTGCCAGATGCCTCCTGCTGCTGCTGCTGCCATCATTAGTCATACTTCTACTGTTTATTACACACATATGATTATTATCATACATGTATACTGCCAGATACTAATATATACTTTCAACATATTGTACCACAGTAGCCAGAACTATAACGACAATATTATTACTTTCATGAATGTTGTTGTAAGCTACTGTCATTATCGAGGATGTCATACAGATTATTGTATTGTGTCATACAGATTACTGTTAATTTGTTATGGTGATCTGTTCTGTACGACATCTATTGCACGTCTGTCCGTCCTGGAAGAGGGATCCCTCCAGTTGCTCTTCCTGAGGTTTCTACCATTTTTTTCCCCGGTAAAGGGGTTTTTTGGGGAGTTTTTCCTGATCAGCTGTGAGGGTCCAAAGGACAGAGGGATGTCGTATGCTGTAAAGCCCTGTGAGGCAAATTGTATTTGTGATATTGGGCTTTATAAATAAAATTGATTGATTGATTGATTGATCCATGCGTTGACCCGTACATGCTTTTTCCACCTTAAAAACATTGCAAAACTGAGATCTGTTGTATCACATGCTGAACTAGAAATGATCATTCACGCCTTTGTGTCATCACGCCTGGATTACTGCAATTCACTCTTCATGTGTCTCAGCAAAACTCTTGTAGATCGCCTCCAATTGGTGCAGAATGCCGCTGCCAGGCTGCTTACCAAATCACCCAAAAACTGCCACATTACTCCTGTCCTGGCCTCCCTACACTGGCTTCCCGTCAGCTTCAGGATCCAGTTCAAAATCCTTGTTTTAACTGTCAGAGCCCTTCATGGTCAGGCACCTGAGTATCTGTCTGACCTGCTGCACATACGTTCCTAGTAGGACACTTAGGTCGGCCGATCATGGCCTGTTGGCAGTTCCTCGCACTAGGCTTAGAACTAGAGGTGACCGGGCCTTTGAGTCCATTGCGCCCAGATTGTGGAATGCCCTCCCACAGAATTTGAGAGCTGCAGCATCGGTTGATATTTTTAAGAAGCATCTTAAAACCTATCTATACAGGTAGGCATTCTTTAACTTGTCTTAAGTGATTTGTTTTGCAACAACTGTTTCATTTTTTGTGTCTCTGTATGTGACATGTATGTTTGTATGTATGTATTCTTGTTGGTATTTTAATCCTGTGAGGCACTTTGTGAGTCCTCTCTGTGAGAAGTGCTATACAAATAAATTTTACTTACTTACTTACATGAGAATTCATGTCACATTGACATTTAACCATGAATAGAAATCACAAATCACATGTAGAACACTTTAATGCCATTATTTAAACAACTGGAGAGTGTGTACAAAATGATGTACTCCATCTAGCATAGCTGGCGGCGATAATACACATCGAACGCAAGCTGCTGACTTGACCACAGCTTTTTGTCTCTGCCCCCTGTTGCTGCTACCTGATCTCGTCTGCTTTCCAGACTGCTTTTCCAACCGCATTTCAGTTGTTCATATAGAGCATTTCAGTAGTGTGTGTGAGAGTGTTTCAGTAGTGTGTGCGAGATCGTTTCACTAGTGTATATAAGAGCATTTCACTAGTGTGTATGAGAGCGTTTCACTAGTGTGTGTGAGAGCGTTTCACTAGTGTGTATGAGAGCGTTTCAGTAGTGTGTGTGAGAGCGTTTCACTAGTGTGTGTGAGAGCGTTTCACTAGTGTGTATGAGAGCGTTTCAGCAGTGTGTGTGAGAGCGTTTCACTAGTGTGCATGAGAGCGTTTCAGTAGTGTGTGTGAGAGCGTTTCAGTAGTGTGTATGAGAGCGTTTCACTAGTGTGTGTGAGAGCGTTTCAGTAGTGTGTATGAGAGCATTTCAGTAGTGTGAGAGCGTTTCAGTAGTGTATATAAGAGCATTTCACTTGTATGTGTGAGAGCGTTTTAGTAGTGTGTGTGAGTGAATAATTTTTCAGTTGTTTATGTGAGAGTGTTTCAGTAGTGTATGTAAGAGGTAATTCTGAATAATGTCCCTGACGGCCCCTCATACAAACTCATTGCACATGCAGACACTACTACACTCTCTTACATGCACAATCATACTCTCATACATACACCACTATACTCTGCCCACCGTGCACATCTCTCCTCCCTCTCCGGTCCCTGGCTGTTGGTCACCGATTTCCTCCCATATAGCGTTCCTTTGTGAGACAGGTTTCCTTGCTGTAGCTCATTTAAGTGTTTATTGGCCTCATCTACCAACACCTCTAAATCCATAGGGTCGAATTTCACTTTGCGCTTTCTCTCCAAACTAGCCATGCTGCACACCATAAAACACGCAAAACCCTCATTTAAATAGGGTGTCTCCAACACGTTTGCACCTCTTGTCATTTACACAATCACTCTTAGTAAATCACTCGCAAACTGCAGTTCAGCCCCATACACAAAATTCTAGATGGTGCAGGCAAATTAGTACAGGCAAATTGGGATCTTAGTAGATCTGGCCCTAAGTGTGCATGCATGTATTTCTGAACATTTCTGTAACATTTATCCAGTGCAGCATGATGATTCAAAGCCTATTTCTTTGGTCCTCTGCAGTCCGTCTCTACTCTGACAATCACTTTGATGCTATTTTTGACTGAAAGCTCTCATTCGGCTGAGGGGTATTTCCACAGCGCTACTCTGTCTTGTGTCAGTCTTCATAATGTCGTACATGCACCACAGATAATAAAAATCCCCGAAGACAGCCATAAAATAACCTCGCTTCTCCAGCTTGTAGAAATGCTGTAGCCAGGCTGAGAGACAGAGATAATATCATTCCCGTTCAGTAAAGTTAAAGTCAGAGCTTGCAGTCATGTTTGTAGCTGTAAACACTGATATTTTTGAACGGAATATGTGAAACCATCTCCAGACAGCAACTATTATTTGAGTTACAATTTTAAAAAGTTGAGTTCAGTATTTCTACCTGCAGTGAAGAGAATTTGAAACACAAATTTAGACCTTCAAAAATATGTTTGAAGGGTTACATAGACATACATACATACATACATTTTTATTATTTTATATTTACATATTTCCATGTCATACTGTTGTTCTTATTCTTATAATTATAATTCTCTATTTTCTAAATATTTCTAAATATTTATTATTTTGATTTAAAGCCTGCATTTTTGTATCTTATTTATTTTATTCTACTTAACTTTTTAATTGAATTTAAATGTGATATTATTTTTGTCTTATTTATTTTACTCATGCCTACTTCTATTTGTTTCTACATATAACTATATATTTATATATATATATATATATATATATATATATATATACACACACACACACACACATATATACATATATACATATATATATATACATATATATATTGTACTGTTCTGTTGGTGTTATTGTTTCATTACTATGTATTGTAAAGTGACCTTGGGTTTCTTGAAAGGCGCTTTATAAATTAAAGTTATTGTATGTGTGTGTGTGTATGTGTGTGTGTGTGTGTGTGTGTGTGTGTGTGTGTGTGTGTATGTATGTGTGTATGTGTGTGTGTATTTCGATCTTCTTATTAAAAGAAATATATTAGTAACTACTAGCCACCACATTATCTCTATTCCGTAATGTTCTGTTGTCCCCTTCAGTTTGCATTCTCGACAAGTCCTGCTTGTGGCCCTATCTATTGCCAACAAAATAATACTACTAAATTGGAAAAGTAGGAGAAAAACATTAACACCTCACAATGGGTGGACTTACTCACACAGCAGATACCAAATTAAGAAAAACGTCTCTGCAAAAAAACAACTTAAACATTTCACTGAAATCTATTCACCAATCTATCCTGCTGCCAGTGAGCTAATGCCACAACCCAAGTATGAACGCAGATGCAAGCATGTAACTGGGTAAACATATGTATATGTGGGCATGTGTATATATGAATAGCAATAATTCATAACACTAAACCAAACCCATGCTGCAAAATACACCTGAAATGCATTCAAACACAAACAGACTATGCCCTAGAGTTATACACACACACATATATGTGTATGTATATATACAGTCATGGAAAAAATTATTAGACCACCCTTGTTTTCTTCAATTTCTTGTTAATTTTAATGCCTGGCTCAACTAAAGGTACATTTGTTTGGACAATTATAATGATAACAACAAAAATAGCTCATGAGAGTTTAATTTAAGAACTAAGAACTATTCATTTTCCATGGTTTTCTTGATAATAACCAAAATTACTTAAATTCTTACATCAATAGCTATGGCATTGTACCGCCAAAAACACTACTTTTAAGCATTCCATGTTTTCTTTTCTGTTTGCTTTAAACACATGATACACACAAGAGTTAATACTTGATTGCATAACCATTGGTTTTTGATGACTGCAGCCATGCGTCTTGGCATGCTCTCCACCAGCTTCTGACATTGTTCTGCTGTCACAGCAGCCCATTCTGTTGGACAAATTCAAACAAATTTTCTTTGTTTTTGGGCTTGTGGTTCTCATTTTGAGTTTGATGATTTCCACAGGTTTTCAATTGGATTAAGATCTGGTGATTGAGCAGGCCAAGGCATGGTGCGAATGTTGTGGTTCTCCATCCAGGCTTTAACTGACCTTGCCGTGTGGCAAGGGGCATTGTATTGTTGGAAATCCAGTCATTCGAGGCAGGAAAGAGTTTTCCAGCTGATGAAGAAGACTGTTTTCAAGGGTAGTCCTGTACATGACCTGGTTCATTCGGCCTTCACACAATTGCTTTTGCCTGTTCCACTCAGACTGAAACAACCCCAGATCATGACTGATCCACCCCCATGTTTTACTGTAGGGGCAAGACAGTCTGGGTTGTAAGCTTCTCCAGGCTTCCTCCTAACCAGTAAGTTGGCTGGAGTGGGCATCAATTCAAAATTGGATTCATCACATGAAGAGAACCTTAGCCCAATCATCAACAGTCCAATCCTTGTGGTCTCGAGCAAAGAGTAACCGGGCCTTCCTCTGCCTTTCATTGATGAAGGGCTTCTTGCGTGCTCTGTGTGACTTCAAACCAGCTTCAACAAGTCGGTTTCGAACTGTCCTTGCCGAACAAGTCACATTTCTCGACAGTGCCCACTCATTTTTAAGGTCCCTGGAGGTCTGACGACGATTCCTGACACAGGAACGGATGAGTGCACGGTCATCTCGTAGAAAGACGTTTCCTGCCACGGCCAGGTAGCAATTTGGTAGTGCCATGTTCAGCTTGTTTTTTTTTGTTGTAATGAACGGCTGTCTTGGAGATCTTCAGTTTTTCGCTACCTGTCTCTCACTCATGCCAATTTCCAGCAGTGCCAAGATGGCTGCCTTTGTGGCTTCACATAATTCTTTTGTTTTAGGCATTATGTGAGAGCTGACAACTTCTGAGTTGTGCTACGGCTTGAATGTAAGCAGGAAACCACTCTAGGCCTTTGCATGTGCAGTGCTGCTTGTGACATGAAATGGCCTCTTATATACCCTGGGAATCAATTAAGCTTAAGAATGTCAATAGGACATAAAGTATTATGTGACCAGCTGCATTTTTTGTTGTGTTCATTGTATTATACGTTTAGTGGTACCAGATATTAGAATGAACAAGAAATTGAAGACAACAAGGGTGGTCTAATAATTTTTCCATGACTGTATATATATATATATATATATATATTATATATATATATATATATATATATATATATATTATACATACATATGAAGAGAAGAGCCAGCACAGTACAGTGAGAAAGAGAAGCAACTAAACAGGAACTTGAATAGATGTCCTGTATATCCTCAATTATAAATACACTAGTCCCTTTTGTGATCTAAATTACATTCCAAAAACATCTAAAATGCAACAGTATTATAGAAATTTAAATATCTTGAAATATAGCCTTACTTGTAATTACATTATTTGTGTTGGCTGTTGTTGCCAACCTTTGTAAGCTAGAGCCACACCTTAAAAGTAACTCCAGAATCTTCTAGCCATGAGTACCATGTCTAGAGTGCACTTCAAAAAAAAAAACTTAAGCTATAATTATAACCTGAGGCTATGTTTCAGCAGAAACAAAAGGTGCTTCATGAGAAAAAGGGACAGAACAGTCACATCTCGCCCTGCTGTCTTTCTTCCTCTTGTCTGGCTACTTCAGGAAGTCCTTTGCAAACTGCCAGAACGGAAACCACAGTGTGTGTGTGTGTGTGTGTGTGTGTGTGTGTGTGTGTGTGTGTGTGTGTGTGTGTGTGTGTGTGTGTGTGCGTGTGTGCACGTGCGCGTGCGTGTGGGTGTTCTTCTGTGTTTCTTCAGCCGAGACCAGTGCCTCTCAACTGAAGCTTCTACACTCGCTTTGTTCAAATAGCAAAGCAAAAGGTACACTGTGAACATTTATTGAACTCAATATGATGTAAAATATAGATATTGTACTGTTGTAGTTGTTAGTTTAGGTGCTTTTGCAGCATTTCCATTCATTTGTCATCTCACACTGACAGCACTGAGAAAACACTGTACTGAGTTTTATTTCCACTGCCTCCATTGGACTTCAATGAGTAATTACTGAAAATCAATAGCAGTAATGATATTAGCTCTTGTGGCCCCAGACAGGATATTAGGATATCACTGCCCTCAACAAAAACACAACAGTATGAAATTACTTTTACTTAATGCTTCAGTAAGATATTTCTTATGACACACATAACTTTTGTCATATTTCTCTGATGCTGTTGTGAAAATGGCAAAACTAAAGCTGAAACAGTAAAGACAAACAATGAAGTATGTCAATAAGAATTAGCTCACAAAAAGCTAAATACTGACTCAAAGCTACAGCTTGGCTCTGGCTGTACTGTGTTAATTTGAACAATTGTATTACAATTTAAAAGAATAAAACAACGTAACAATTAGAGCTAGACTGATAAAGTGACTGAGCCAAAACTGACAAAACATAATATTAAGTATTGTCGTGGGTTCAGCCTTTGTTTCCACTATTCTCTGCCCGCTTTGCTTTTGTATGCATGACATTAAACTTGACAGAAATTCAGTAACAATAAAGTCTGTGCTTCGACTTCCATTGCAGTGTGTCTACCAACCACTGATTAAATCCTTGCATCGAAGCCTCGGGTTCTTAAAAGTTTAGGTTTGGAGAAGCTTCAGATTAGAGGTTGTTCCTGAAGCAGAAAACGCCTCTGTGATATCACACGGGGCTGGGCCATTAAACAAATGTATTCCTAATCATGGGCAAAATTCAGCAGATAGGCTGTTGTTGATGTTACAGTGACAGTAAATTAATACTTCAACCACAAAATGATAATTTGTATATTAGTTACTCACCCTTTGTTGGATTGAATTCACTAAGAAAACTTTGTGTTTCTTGATGCCTCCACACTGACCAAAGAATCCAATAATGGAGAAAATTCTTGATGAATTGAAGTCATAAGGGTCCATGTTTAACAACAGCACAACTATATTAAAACATCTGTTTACAAACTCTCACACAACTCGTGCAGTATAATCCAAGTCTCATTATCCAGTTGTATGCTCAGTACTTCCCAAACAAGTTATTTACTATTATTATACCATTGTTACTATTATTATTATCATACTATTTTAAACACTTCCACATAAAGGTAGCGCACATGTGTTTCATTCCATGAGTTACTCAGTTGTGCTCTTCATCTGTGCACAAGACTGTTTAAGCTAAGTTCACACTGCAAGACTTCCATAATGGTCAGTAGGCTTGGGCAGTATGTCATTTTCAAATACCTTCATACCTTCCTGATATGAGGGAAAAAAAAAAAAAAATTCACAATGGCGATGGTGGCAATGATGATGGCGGCGCACAGACGCAGCAGCTCAGGGCTCCCTGAAACTTTGTGTGTGTACTCTTTGTATGGATATGTGAGTGGATATGTTTGGGGTTGAGTGAGTCAATGCTCTCGTACAGTTGAAATGAACTCTTAAACATTGGAATAAGGCACCAAATGCCCATTATGAGTGCCTTTCAACACTCGCATTGGATCCCAGAGGGTATAGCGCGAGCATCGGCGTGTCTGTGGATCACCCTGCCAAGCATGAGACATCAGAGGCGGCAGAGAGAATGCAAACAGAGGAGGGGATTTATCATCCCGCACAGCCATTCAGGACGCCTGTGTGATGATTATTACAGAAACCCGGCTCCACCTGTGGGTCCCAGACAATGCTAATAGCTCAATGAAGTTTTGCAATGAGTTTTTGTGTGACTTGGGTCATAACCGGATCAGTGTAGGTGGATATTGTGAGCTCTAAAGAAATATGCAAGAAAATAGTGAAATAATTGGTTGAATTTAGATGGATTTGTCACAATTCATTTCACACCATTTTCTATGGACAGCCAAAAGTTATACAGAGACACTTGTCAGGTACTTACAGGAATTTTCCATTTGTGCGGGAGCCATTCTGAAGCCTGGGCTCAGAGTCCTCTCGTGTTATTGATCCATGGAACCAGGGCATTTTTTCATGTGCGGTGGTAGAAATGAGCTTCTCCAGCTGAGGCCTCTGGCTGATGATGGCCTGCTCCAAAGCTGCTCCCTGCACACACACACAGGCGCTATGAGCAAACACTTTCTCTGACGTGTTCTCAACAATATTATTAAAGTATCCTCCTCAACTGTTGCCATGTTTACCTCCAAGGAAGTTATGTTCTCTGTTTAGTTTACATAACTAATTGCAGAAACACAATGACTCTTTGTCACAATCTACAGTCTTTGGTAACAGAAATCTACCAGGGTAGCCTGCACATGGAGCTGCTCAAACTTGTGTAACAATGCCACAAATGTTACAACCCCTTTTCCTCAAAGAAAGGTTTGGCTACGGAAAGGTCATGGAATTAATTACAACTGTACTCACATCCAAATGTAAAATGGTTGCAATGAACTCCATCAAGGATATAGCCTGCTGTACACTGTGCGATTTTGGGCTGTTCCACATGAAAGATGATCAACATGAAAGAAATGTGGCGTTATCTTTGGTCATGGCTCTAAAACGATGGTCCTGCGTTGTACTATGAGAGGTTCAAGGATGGCCTTTGTCACAGTCTTGCGATCAAAAACAGTGTGGGATAAAATTCTGAGTATCAGAAATTTGGGATGACCAACTCACTGTGTGACTGCTGTTACAACCTATGTCTACTCAGCAACAGAAATGTCAACATGAAATACAGTATGAAATGCAGTATGAAATGACGCACAGGCACTAAACCCAAACAAACAGACAGATTGCAGCTCACCATGGAGAAGGATGAAACATGGAGGGAAATAGTGTCAGAGTTGTAGCTGCCAGGTGAGCAACCTAGCAGCTAGCAAACATATACACAGACACACCGCAGTAGCTATATAGGGTCCACAAACCTTTAGGGTATTCAATAATATGACCCACTATGTTGTGCTTCACAGTTGGAGAAGTAATAACCCTGCAGCACATTCAGTATGGGAAGCTACAGGATCATACGTCGTAGCCTGGGATTCAGTAGGCGCTGTCATCATATAGTCTGCATACATCAAACTCTAAAATCTCAAATCTCACACTCTGTAGGAGGCTTAAGGAAAAATGTTCAGACATTATGCTTCACGAGAACAAGCAATAGTATTGACCACAAGTTAGACATATATAACAAACGCACAGCTAAGATAATGAGACTTCAGTTTGGCACAGCCATAATTTGACTTCACTCTTATAGTTTCAGAAATAAAACCAGACATACATGGTGGTTATACTTGCAGATTTGCATATCATAAAAGACCTCTCTGAGTGACCTTCTAGTAACTTATGTTTACTTGCTCAAATTTGGAAGTATTCGGTGAACATATTGTGGCATCAACTGGGGACAATGTGGCCCTAATCTGCCCCCTCTGGGACACACTTTTGAATCCTCCAGGTTCACACAAGCAGGCAGGTATGTTACACTGTATTGTAGCTGCTCGTATTTGTGTGTGTTGGTAAAACCCAAATATGATAATGGTGTATTTGCCAAAGTAATTACTGAAATCTGGGAAAACAGTGGCTTCACTAAAACAAATCAGAGGAGTCAAGAAATTATACTATTACCCAAACTGTTTGTTGTAAACATACATCTTCATCTTCTAAATGTTCTAACTGACCTTTCTTCTACTCACAGGATAGAGTTTAAACTAACCTGCAGATTCCAAGTCTGCTTCACATACTCCCGGATCAGTTTTTCCTTCAGGTCCTCGAACGGACCAACCTTTGGCTGCATGTTCTTGGGCCTGTTGCAGGGCCTCTTTAGCAGACACACAAGGCCATCCATCTCCTGGGAGTGGTAGTCAATCACATCCACAGGGCTCCTGTGGCTCTTACCGCCAGCGATAGCATATGTGTCATTGGGTTCTCTTTCAATGGTGTAGTGGTAACAGCGGCCTGAATGCAACACAGACAGTGCAAAGCCTCCAAGATAGTTTCGGCTCTGCCGTAGCAGGTATGAGCCACTGCTCATGCCTGCCTGCTGCAGGTAGTCCTCCGCTTCCTCCCTGGTGATGTTGCCATAGAAAAACGGCAATGCATTCACTGCGTCAGCCATGTTGCCTTCTGGATGGTGAATCCCTTAAGGAGGTCCCTCAACAAAGTTCAGCCACAAGGATGAAATTAACCCTGAGAAACAAAAGTAATTTAGGTTAATTAACTCTGATTTTTTTTTAAGAAATCAGTAATATGTGGCCTACAGAATTAAAAATGGAGTCAAAAAGTATTAAATTCTAACAGGATGAACCTTTGATCAACAGTGGCTGGAAATGCATCACAGTATTCAATACATTTACAGAATGAGCAGAGTACAGTACTTCTGTATCAGTGATATTTAACTTGCATGCTCCCCACCACCCAGACCAACTGATTATCCTGAAATGAACCACACACACAAAACATAATGGGAAAGTCTAATACCATAAAACAGTTTGTCTGCTGCTGCTCTTAGTTTTGATTTATGCTGCTAATGGCTTTTCAGTTTTCACAGGAGCCAGCCAGAGGTTCTTTCCTATCAGCTAAAGATGGACGATAATATTGGCATGTCATTGGAATTGGCTTTAAAATTAAATATCCTAATCAGCTGATTTCTGCCAGTATGACAAACCAGTTTTTTTTTTTAATTGACAAAGTTAACGTGCAAAAGTCAGGTAAATGATATAGCACAGGTAACAAAACACGACAAAATAATTGTACTACACAATGTAAACACAAATACATGGTCTAAAACCAGGGTATTACATGAGGTTTATGAAAATACATGTAAAAATAAAGATAACCTGAGGCACAGGCATACAGGTAATGAGGAATATTTAGTCAGAGAATTCTGGAAAGAAACTTTCATAATATTTGGAATCGGCTATCGAGTTCCTACATATCGGCATACCAAATTTCTGCAAAAAATCCAATATCATGCATTCCTACTATCAGCAAATAAAGCTTTTGTTTTATTTGCATCAGCTCAAACTGTTGTGCAAATGAATGTAGTAGTAAGCGCCAGCTTTTTCCAACTCTGCACCATATCCAAAATCAAGACATTTCTCTCCCTCAAAGACCGGAAGATAGTCACACGCGCTCTCATCTCCTACTGTTTGGACTACTGTAACTCTCTGTACACCGGTATTAGTCAGTCTTCTCTGTACCGCCTTCAACTGGTTCAGAACGCTACTGCCAGGCTCCTCACAGGTACCCAGAATAGAGACCACATCACACCTGTTTTAGCCTCTCTCCACTGGGTGCCTGTAAAGTTCAGAATTGAGTTTAAGGTTCTTCTGTTTGTTTGCAAAGCCCTTAACTTAGCCCTTAGACTGCAAAAGCTCAGTCACTTTACGCAGAAAAAAACAGTGAATGAACAGCTCTCCTACAGCACGTTTCACTTTTTTCACTTCTCACTTTTTTTCCGAGACAAGCACAAACCACTTCAGAGACTCCCATTTACCCATGTACACTCATACACACTGCTAGAGAGACGGCTGCAAAGCTTTCATATTGGGCTGCACATCAGGAGCAATTTGAGGTCCAACATGAACAGTCACAAAGAGGTACATTATGCAGCTGACAATTACAAATATGTTGGGACAGTTGAAAGCAAACTGTCTTTTGTTCTTAAGTTGAATTTGTTTGTAGGAAAATTCAATAAGGTCTTTGTTGTTTTAGAAAAAAAACACCTCATGTGTTCTGCTCCATGGTGATTCTTCTCTCCTCTAGTTTTATTGGATCTGTTTTATCTTTCTGTTGGCCCAGCAAAAACAATAGTTTTGTCAAAGTAGTGTTGTTGTTTTTTTTGGTTTGTTTTTTCGTAAAGCAGTATGTGACGTCTGATCCTCTTCCCTTTGCAGACAATCAAGAAACGTCATACGCAAGGACACTTCAGCAGAAGGAACCCTCAGGCCTATGATCAGCAGGTCCTGAGTACCCAGACTTATTTCAATTTCCGTCCCTTCTACTGCCATTAGACTATACAGCAGCAATGTAAACCACACAGTCATCACTCTGAACAGTCAGCTCCTTCCCTCCCTCTCCACATCACAAACACATACGACACACATCACTTTGTTATATATTTTATTTTGTACGCTATAGTCATCTCATATTATAGCATGCTGTATTATTACATATTACTATATTATGTAATAATAATAATTTTCCGTCCCTTCTACTGCCATTAGACTATACAGCAGCAATGTAAACCACACAGTCATCACTCTGAACAGCCAGCTCCTTCCCTCCCTCTCCACATCACAAACACATACGACACACATCACTTTGTTATATATTTTATTTTGTACGCTATAGTCATCTCATATTATAGCATGCTGTATTATTACATATTACTATATTATGTAATAATAATAATAATAATAATAATAATATAATTATGACATTGCAACTTACATTATATCTAATCTTACTGTACTGTATATACTGTATTATGTTAATATGTTACACTGCTTTGCTACATTATATACTATACTATATTACATTTGTATTCTGTTCCTATCAGGTGGTTTCACCTCCACTTTTTTTTTGTGCTTGCGTTAAGTGCTGGTGTAAAAAAAAAAAAAAAAAAAAAAAATGTGCACACACAATTGCCAGGAGGTGTGCACAGTGATGAACAGCGAAATGTCTGTCTAACTTACATATAAGGTGTCTAAATATCTATACTATATGTATGTACCCAGCGGCATTTATCACTTATTTAGACAACAACAGTCTAAATAAACTGTTTATTTAACAAACAACAACAAAGAAAACAATGCCACATTGTGCACGCTTTAGTGATCTATAAAGTAAACCATCACAATCAACAAATCTTTACACAACACTGAAAAACACATTGTAGTTGCAATTCTTAAAGAATCCCAGAAAACAGACGTGTACAACTCCATGTCCCTCCTCAATGCCCTTTACACACCGCAGCCCCAAACTACATAATATTACTACCAAGTAATATTTGTATAAATTAATGATCAGAGACGCAATGTTGGAGACATTAACGTTATTTCAATTTGAGTTTTGGTTTGAAAAGACAGAAGTGAGAAAGCAATTCTGTGTTTGTCTCTACTCACACCGGGCAGCTGGTGTAGAGATATGATGCGCCAGGGTGCTTGATTTGCGTGTGGCTGCCACAGGGGAAGTTGAAGAGGGAGGGGCAGGGGCTCGATTCAAATGCAGTTTTACACTTTGAATTGAGAATTGATGCCATGGGCCAAAATTAAAAACTAAAATATAAAATTCTTAAAAGACAAAAAGAAACAGTTCTTGCAAAGGGGCACTTATCTAGTCAGAGGGTAAAAGGGCAGGTGCTCGAGTGCAGCCTGGGCTCTATCTGCATGTACCTGATTCCTCTATCAATACAGACAACACTTATCATAACTAAATCACATATTATTCTGGAGTAGCGGTTTACATACTAAGTTGGTGACTCTTCACCTTTGTCTTTAGTTGATCTTGTACAGTTTCTATTTTCACTTCTATTCTTATTCTAGTTGTGTAAACCTCTTAACATTCTTTCTTACTTCCCTATTTATCTGTGCTATGTTTAGTTTGATGTTTTGAAAGTTTTTGTACCCTGGTCAAGATAGAAATGATAAATAATTTAACTAAAAACACTCAAATCAATGCTCCTTAAAATTTAGGCTGTAGTGATGGTAAAATGTATTTTGCATAGCAGCAATGCACAGCATAACCGCTAATATTACTGTTAATCAATAGTATCTAAATGCTAAATGCAGAAACTGTCCCAAACCAGCAAACTGCAGAAAATGTAAAACCATCAATCTGCAGGGGAAGATCATGCAATATGACTGAAAGACAGCTACTAAATGGACCTTGTGGTGAATTTATTATATCAACAAGTCTGAATTCAGGTTTTACCTTTTCTTTAAGATAACATTCAACCAAATATCAAAAAAAAAAACATGTTGTATGTTTCTGCAAACCACAGTTCGTTGCATTTGGCTGTTGCAGATACATTGAAACTTTATGTTTCAACAACACTGTGTTTAAAATGTGGTTAGGTTTAGGCACAAAAACCATTTAGTTATGGTTAGGGAAGATTGTTTGCCCTAAAATAAAGCTAAGTTTTGCAAAAAACAAAAAAAAACAAAACAACAATGCTTTTTGTGTCTAAAAAGCAGCTGGAAACACAGTGAGGACTCACTAAATCACAGGAGGTTTTGTTGTTCGTTGGTCTCCAAATAATAATACAAATAAATGGTCGAATAAAATATAACAATGTAATGTATTCTTGGTTTGCAGAGACTTACAAGGCCAACATTTTCTTCCTAGCGACTGGGCTGAAATAGGAGGGTACAAAGATGCTAAAATGGCTGCATGTCTGGACGTAGTTAAGAAGATGGCGCTGCGTGTCTCATCAGCCTGAACCCACTGTGTGTCTCTGCCGATCTTGGATGTGCCAAACCAGTAAAGATACAAGGGCCCTTGCCTGTGATTTGTGGGGAAATAATCATTTTGTGGCAGCATCTCAAAATGCACATGAAAATGCGATGATGCAGGTAAAAATCAGCCAGTGTACAGGACAAAAGAAGTCAGGCCTACACAAATCCCTTCTTGCACTGTGAAGACCAGTGGTGGAATAAATACTCAGATCCTTAGCTTAAGTTAAAGAACAATTCCATCACAAGTAAGAGCTACACTGTATGCAACTGCTGTTAATTTACAACCAATCTCCAACATTAATAGTACATTAATAAACAGTTTGGAGCATTGTGGGCTGCTCCACTTGAAGCAACAGGACAAAGACCCTGAACAGCATGCTGCTGCTTTAAATGACAGGACACTACAGTATTTTTTGGAAACTGGGTGTTGTATGAAGAATTTGGTGCATGGTCAGAAGTTCGATAAAATGTATTATAATTCTGACATCTGGTTAGTGCTTTTATTCACAGTCAAATTTATTTTAGAAAAATAGATGGAAACACAGGAGTACACAGTTTGGAGGACATGTGCTACACATCAACAAGTCCTGCCTCATCAACATTGATCAGGTCTTGCATCCACAAAGTAGACGATAATTATAATCTTATTTTCTTTGCCAGTATCTTGGTCATATTGCCAAGAATGTTTGATTCCTGATATTTTAGATAATTTTTAAACTGATAAATTGAGTTATTGTAATATCAACTCTGTAGTAAACTGTATGGACTTTATGTAACAACCTAAACAGAATGTTAATGTAAATCTAAATAATCACAGAAATATGCTGCATTCAGTTTTTACGGTAATTGACTGTGAAAATGTTAAACGGTATGAATACTGTAAAATTAGGGTATGTTACTTGCATCTGTGCTGCCAGCGTTTACTGAAGTGAAAGTATAGCTCTATTGTCAGCAACATGAAAAAATCAAAGTAAAAGTACTTCCTCTGCAGAAAAATTGCCCCTGTAAAGATAAATTGCTCTATTAGAATACATTTCTTATTGTAGTTTAATTCAGAGGGTATGGCCACCTCAAAAGTAAATGATACATGGACTGCATTAATATAGTGCTTTTCTAGTCTTAGCAACCATTCAAACCATTTTACACTACAGGCACCATTCACCCATTCACACACAGTTAAACATTGCCACCTGGTCATCACAAAATTATCCACACACAGGAAATTTGGGGTTCAGTATCTTGCCCAAGGACGCTTCAGCATATAGACTGCAGGGGCCAGGGACTTAACTATCAACCCATTTGGCAGTCTGCTCCTGAGCCACAGCTGCCCCATTCTGTTGTAACCCCATAAAAGGTCATGGCAGAAATCTGGGGAGTCGTATGGTGATCAGTGGGGTTGGAAAGAAGCAAAGACAAAGTTGTGCTACACACATCAATATATTATATTTCTTTCTTGGGAAATAATTCATACCTTTATCCCTTTGGTCTCAAAAAGTTATTGAGATGAAAACGCCTAGTAAGATCAGAGGGGAACTGCTAACAACTCACAGATCAAATATGAAAAGTGTAAGTAGACACTACTTTTTTTCTGAAGGGTTTTCGACTGTGGTTCCCTCCTGTGTTTGAAATATTGGGCAAAGTAACGACAGCCATCAAAAAATATAATGTAGTTAAAAGTATAAAATCTCCCTCTGAAATGTAGTGAAAAAGACACATTGATTAGCCGAAATGGAAGTAAACTTCCATTAAATTTGGACTTAAATCCACTGATAGAGACCTGGACAAACTGTATTTTCACTCATGAAAAGTGCCTTCTTATCTTGTACTATGTTACAAGACCTTACCTGAGTCCTAAAATATTGATTTCATTTCGAGGAAAACTCTATCAGCGGGGTAAGTTAATAAAAAGGCAATAACAGGGCACTTAGTTTGTCTTGAAACACATGAAATGATTCTATGCTGTTAAATGTTTGATTCATTTCAAGATAATTCATTTCCTGAAACAAAAGCAGCTGCACTGGCGATTACTGGAATGATTTCATTCCCTTCTGCCGATGTCTTTCATGTTTTTTCAAAAATTACTCAGTAAAGTGAGAGATGAAATTACTTGTTAAGACATAAAACCCAGGAAGAAAAGGAACTGTAATTCTTCATTTTCAAACAAGGAACTGTGGCAAGTCCAAAAAGTCTATCTTGACCAGATAAGAAAGGAAACATAAATACTGAATACTTACTGTATGCAATGTTGTTGCAGTATTGATCCACCACTAGTTCTGCTCCTTCAGTCCTTCAACATATCAGCTGCCAGCAGTCTGAACAACATGTGAACACATCATCTTAAATTCAGCCAGCTCCTGACAAACAGAAAATATGCTTTTAGAACCACATGAAACCAGACAGTCACTCACAGTTGATCCCGGCTGGACCACATTAACAGTCTGTCCGTGTGCTGGTACACAGTGAGGTGGTGGAGCGCTGAAGCTTCCTCATTTCAACGACTTCCTTGACAATTTAATTCTTTTACTTCCTTTTTTTTCTTTTTCTTTTTTTTATCTGCACACTGACCAACACGTCTGCCGCATGCAGGAAATGATGTGACAACTGCGATGACACAAGTAACAGCGCAAATAACTCCAAGATCACTCAGATGGGTTTCATCATATTTTTTTACATTTTCTTTTTTTTTTTTATTGAGGAAGAAACTTCATTGTTGACCTTGGAAACAGTACTGTAGTTGGATAAAAATATATTGAGGAAACAAAAAGAAAGAGAGAGAAAATTCTGCTGAGGACACCTGTGAGATGTAGATGGAAGCTCAAAAAATCTTGTAATTGAACCTCAACCTTGTTTTTTGGGTTACATTATGTCTGTTAGTGAAGTTTTGGTAACAGAAACTGTAATATTGCAGTGATAATGTGTATGACCTCATTTTTTTAGTCATTATTAGGTTTCATATATATGTACAGTATGGTGAATGATAATGTTGATGTTAGATTAAAAAAATAAAAAATACATAATGATAACAATATAATAATAATAATAATAATAATAATAATAATAATAAATATAGATACATATAGACTGTCTGAGGAATTCAGTCTTTGCTTCCTAAAAAGTTGTAATTAAAAAAAATACAAAGAAATTAATTAATTAGTCAATTAAAGATTGCAAATTTTAAAATTGTCATTTTATAATTCATAATTTATAAAATCACAGTTTTACTACACAGTTCTTACTAAATTTAGCAATATATTGAATAGATAAACATTGAAATGTTGCAACTCAATATATTATATTATATGTATTATATTAATAATGTAATGTAATAATAGATGTGGTAATTTACTGTTCACTATTCACTGTTATACACATTATTTGATTTATATATAATACTGATCATTATTCTTACTGATGCATAAATGAGCAGCATTTCTATTATTATGCTTGTGCTTATTTCAAATGCTTTTTATACATTCGGGTAGTATGACCAAATGCAGCACATATAAACTTTAAATACGCTGAATCAGTCAGATCAACAAAAAACAACAAGCAAATAAAAATATATGTTAGCTGTCAGGTGAATGCAGTAGAGTAAAAAGAACAGTATTTATCTCTAAAATAAAGTGCAGTGGCATGTAAAGTAACATAAAAATGAAAATGATTTTCAAAAATCAAATAAATAAAATTCAATTAACCTCAAATTTGTACTTGAGAAGAGACAAAGTGAAATAATGCAGTTCTGGCTGCTGATCATCCACCATTGCTAAGTAACAAGGCTTTACAAAACCCCTAATTTACTTATTTTGTTTTTAAATGGTGGATGTATTATTAATTCAATGGATTTATAATATATTACCACTTGCTTAAGTGGTGTATCTGTGTGTGTGTGTGTGTGTGTGTGTGTGTGTGTGTGTGTGTGTGTGTGTGTGTGTGTGTGTGTAAAGTTAGCACTGAGCAGTGTAAGCAAGGTCAGTCATGTGTCATAAGCAGAACATTTTTACCAACCAGGAAGTTCCTGCTGGCTTTGCTGTGTTTCACACCCACAGTATACCGTCACTGAAATGCACATCACCAGCCCTTTACTGATTGGTAGTTATATCCTGTAGTTACGTTCTGTTTTGGTGACAGAAACTGTAATATTGCAATGATAGTGTGTGTTATCTCATTTTTATTCTTTAGTCATGATTAGGTTTCATATTTTACATTTGACTGATTTGTACTATCATCACTTATGTATTAAATATATATATTTACTAACCAGGAAGTTCCAGCTGGCTTTGGTGTGTTTCACACCCACAGTATACTGTCATTGAAATGCACATCACCAGCCCTTTACTGATTGGTAGTTATGTCCTGCAGTTATGTTCTATTTTAATTAAATGATTTCAATTTAATTAAATTGAGAAAGTCATTTTTGAAAGGTGTTTTCTTTTTTTTTATTTTATTTATTTATTTTTTTAAGGATTTTTTTTTTGGGCTTTTTTGCCTTTAATATACAGGACAGTGTGAAATGGGGAGACAGAGAGAGTGGGGGGGACGACATGCAGCAAAGGGTTGCAAGCCGGAGTGGAACTCGCGACCGCTGCAGCGAGGTATCACCTCTATACATGGGGCGCCGGCACTATCCACTAAGCTACTGACGCCCCGAAAGGTGTTTTCTTAATGTAAATGTGAAATGTATTTCCTGTAACTTTAGCAAGAAAGATGTGTGACTTTGTGAGGTAAAACGTGAGGGAGACATTTTATCCAGCTGTCACTTCTTCAAACAGATGTTTGAGGATTAAACCCTAGTGTAATGATTAAGGTTAGGCCTAGATATGGGTTAAATTAAGGTATGGGGTTAGCCATGTTGGTATGCTTCAGGTCAGTACATATTATATATATATATATATATATATTTATATATATTATATATATATATATATATATATATATATATATATATATATATATATATACACATACAAGTCTACCTGTGACCAACTAAATAACACCCTTGCAAAATGGATTGCAATGGCTGCAGACCAGTTTTAGTAGTAGAGGACAGGGGGACAATTGTGTCCAAAATCCAGCAGCTTTACTACATCACATCTGCCAAAATGTATCTGAATCAAACTTTTTTAAATACTTTCACAGCAAAAGTTGATGAATGTGATTAAGAAAGAGAGAGTGTAGGAAGAGCTGTTTGCATCACTTTTCAGACAGTAGCAGGGTGAGCAGGCTGTAGCTGAGGTGGATATTGTGTTTTAGTAATACATTATCTATAACAACCATATATACAATAGCTGAGATATTGTATTGTATTTATATCTCAGTTATTGTAGACAGTACAAACCCTATTCCAATCTCAATCTTCTATATTACAAACTGGTAAACAATTATTAGTAATACTGATCATTTATATATACCCAAAAGCCTAATGGATAAGTGTTATAAAAGCTCCCCTTCACTCCATTACATCTGTCACTAAGCCAATACATCAAGGTCACAATTAGTTTTCTTATTTTTATTAGGTTGTTAAAAAAAACCTCTAATCTGCATCAATGTGCACAGGTATTACACACATCTTCTACAAAGAAGGCTTCTCTAATTTCAAATCCTGTTTCTAGTTTTTTCTTAACTGACAGCAAAACAAAAAAACATGGAGAAACATCAATATTTTTGTCTCTCTAAAATTGCATTTTAAGCAAATAGTAAATACATATATATATATATATATATATATATTATATATATATATATATATATATATATATATATATAATATTTAAAAGTTAAATTTTTCTTGATCCTGCTGCAGTGATCTGCATCACAGTGTCAGAGTCAAAGTGAGAAGGAAAACAGTGAAGCACAGCATGGAAGAGATTGTGCAACACTGACATTTGAAGTTGAACAGGTTACATACAGACAGTAGTTCATGAAGGTAAGGTGGTTTAGGTTTGTTTGGAGTTGATGTGCTGAAGAATGGAAAGTCTAACGATACGATGTCTACTTTACACTTTGTGGTCTTCGTACTGCAGCCTTACAGCTCACGTTTCTTCCCACTGAAGGAAGTGAACCGTCTTTACTTCCGCAGCTGTTCTTACCCCAACTGAAATAGCCTTGAGGGACTACATAGCTCTGAATTTAAAAAAATTA
This sequence comes from Epinephelus cyanopodus, assembly GCA_026686955.1. Taxonomy (NCBI): domain Eukaryota; kingdom Metazoa; phylum Chordata; class Actinopteri; order Perciformes; family Serranidae; genus Epinephelus; species Epinephelus cyanopodus. Next base: position 4,338,051 of record CM048932.1, on the reverse strand, counting down.
CATTAGGTGTCAAAGTTAACTTATACGGAGTTATCAACTACAGCTAATACAAGTCTGTGAAATTTGATTACTCTGATGACCCCTGCAGTCCCATCACATACGGAGCTCTGACTACATCAATCTTGACTAGTCTTACTTTCAGCAAAACTTAAAGGAATGGGTTTAGTTAAGATATGATATGATGATATGATATTCCAAAACTTCCCATTAGAATTTCAGAAACAAAAACTACACTGGAAGATTACATTTACCCTTAACTTTACTCCATATGGCTCCACCTTGTGGAGAAACAGAACTTTGACAAGCACTGGGAAAACTTACTTCAATCAGGTTATGAGAAAAATGTTTTTGATATTAGTATTTTGGTGGGTAATCATGGCTGGTATGAATATCATCTCACAGGACATTTAATTTAATCTGTAAAGTAACAACACTACCCCTGTGAGATCTACAAGTTTTACCAGTACACATAATAGAATCATGTTAACACAAGGAGAGGAGCTCACTATCATGTTTCAGCTTTCTAGAAAGACCAAAAATAAACCATTTAAATAGTTTAATCTCTGCACTTATTGAATATCTGGCTGTCTCATCAAATATTCATTTCTGTTTATCTTTACCAAACATAATGTGCATACAGACTGTATGACCACAATAAAATCTAAGCCATTTAAAAATTAGGCACCAGAATAGCTCTGCTTAAAGAAAACATAACCTGCATCACTGGGTTCCTTTGATGGTTTCTGCCAGGCAGGAATAGGGCGTAGCACCAAATTCTGGGCCCTATGTATATGCAGTCTTTAGTCTTTCAACCGATTTATTCAATAAATTTTACATTATTTGTGGCACTAATATTCAGAAATAAAAAATTGCAAACAAAGCCAAAATGTTCATATTAGGCTTTTTGAAGGTCCCCATTCTATTCGGACCCTGGATAATCTGTCCCACTTACCCCCCATTATGATGCCCTGGGGTAAGAATAATTTGTATTATGTCCTTAAGTATATTATTCTTAATAATATTTGTGGAGAGGAATGTCAGTGTGGATCGGTTGTGGCAGGAAGCTTTAGTGAGGATTTAGATATCCCCTCTTTCAGAGAGCTCCAATAACTTTACAGCAACAGGATTATACTACTTTAATACTGTAGCTGAAGGGCATTTTGCAACAGTTCGCCTGACATCTCTGCAGAACATGGTGATATGGACTCAACCATAGCCATAGTGATGTATTTGCATTTCATTAAACAAATGTATGCATGCTTGACAGAGCTTGGATAGAGTAGAGCAGCTTTGCACAGTGAATAAATGTGTTTGACTTCCTCAATATGTAGGTCCAAATTACAGTAAGTCTGTCTTTGCAAGTTGCAGTTCTCTTTTTGCTTCGCCCAGTTCCTGTTTTCTATTATTAAAAACTGTTGTCAAAATGGTGTGCCTTCAAGACATTTCCTTATTTTTTCTGTGGAGACATTTTGGTGCAGCAGACTTAAACTATTGTTCTGAGCTTCATTTTGTTTCCAGAAGAAAAAAAATGCTTCAACTGGTAAAACACTTTTTTTTCCAACTCAATTTCAAAGCAACTGTGTTAATTTAACTTGTTAACTTGAGTTGGAATCAAACTAATTTGTTTGTGTGTTACCAATTAAATTAATTATTTCAAGTTTGTCAGCAATTCTTTTTAGTTTTTTCACCCTCAAGAGCAGAAACCAATGCTGTCTCTCAAAACAAGTGGTAAGTATTTTCATCTCAGCCCAATATATTATCCCATGACCTGACTTCAATACTTTCATTTTCAAACAAAATGTCTGATGGATGTTAACAATTGACCCTAAAACTATTTACCACCATAAAGCCAGTGTACGCAATTCATTTCCTGGTAAACATAAAAAAAAGACAAAGCACAGAACATAAAGGTGACAAAAAGAAACACTAAATGTTATAAGCCTGTTAAGGCTTATAAAAAAATTTCACGACAAGTGGCTAAAACAAAGATCAGTATGACAAGATCAAAATGGACAAATGACAAAAGTAAGTATTTGTTTCACTGTTCATATTTTATTGCACTCACACTTCCACTTTACAGACAGTTTTAGACATCTGCTACACTGATTTTGTCATCAGGCATGTGCAGGGTGATCAATATATACAGTAAATATCAACATGCAAATATGAATTACTGTCCATTGTACTGTAAGGTAGAATTAAAACTGCCAACTGTGTGTAAATGCTTGTATTTTGTAGGCTTCAGTGCTTTAAAAATCGCCTAAATGACACCATTTATCATAGTCTGAAACTGTATAAACAGAAATTATCATTGTATTTTTGCAAGATCCGAAGATCCTTGGGCACATCCTTTGCGACAAATGCTTCTGTCAGGCATAAGTGAAAACCAAAGGCTCTTTTCAACTCCAGGAATTTGTCTTCAACTCTTAACTTTTAAATTTCAAGTATCAAAGGGTAAGCTTTAAAAATCTAATTACTAATTTATGGTGGAGGGAGGGTCACGCATTTTCTGTAAGTCACTGAGGAAAATATATTTGAGAGACATCTCCCTCTTGGGTACTTTTGGGCAGTCATGACAACAAGTTATTCACCTGGAGCCGGACTTCTGTGACCCCCGTTCAACCCACAACCGGCGGGATTCGCTGTTTCGTTTCTGCTGCTGGTTGAAATCTGTACTCACACAGTGTGCTGAATGATTTATTTTGCCCGCACAAAACTATTTTTAGTCGCTAATGCGAGTCTGGTGACGGACGGAGTAAAATAAAATACTCTGCCGACATTTTACTCCATCCGTCACCGCACGCTGTTTGATTGCGTTATCAAACCACGCCGCTATTATTTGGCCTTGCTTTTCACTTATTCCACCGAATACCGAATGTGTGGGTTTTTTTTTTTTTTTGCAATATTCAGCCGAATATAAAATAAATGTTTTGAAGGAGCAACAGTGGCAGCAATAATTTAGCAGCAGTGTGCCACTGCTGCTGAATGAATGTAGCGGAAACGCTGTATTATTAAGGATTTGTGTTTTAATCCACTAATTATTATGTTTCTATTGTCCAGGTATTGAAGGCCTAGATGGATTTTCTGTGATTTTTATGTACAGAATTTCTCCATAGCATTTTCTATGATATTTTTCTATAACTAATTTTCTATTGTGTATGGATGTATTTTCTATCATTGTGTATGGATATATTTTGTGTCAGCATTATCTCTGATTGTTTGTTTTCCTACAGAGAAACATATATTGACCTTCACTATTGTATGCATTTTTCTGTTGTAAAATATAGACAGTCTCTCAGTCTTATTGTATGCTATTGTCATCTAAGATGGTCTTAAGAAGGTTTTTGTCATTATTGTCTTCAAATTATTATGTATTTTTTTTGTATTATTCTATCATTTTCCACCATTTTTGTTGTGGGAGGTTATTGTGATTGCTAGTTGTGTGCAGCTTGACATGATTGACTTATTGCCCTCTGTTTGCTCAGTCTCTGATTGGCTGCATCTCAGAGTAGGCTATATTTGCTTGGTGTGTCATTGTGTCTTCATCTCTGCTTGACAAAGGTCTGAGGACCAAAATATTGCTGTTAATAAAGTACTTTGCAAGTTAAAGGACAGTGTGCGAGCACATTTTTTCTTTTTGTCTGGACTCTATGCTCCTACGCACCTGTCCACAAAAGTTTTTCAAGGTGTGCATCAGCCTTTACAGACTTTTGGTACCTTCAAGTGAGCCATTTGTATCTACATATGGAGCAGATCCTCTTCCACACAGACAGCCATGCTGTTGCTACAGTAGCCCACACTGTAAATATAAAAATGGTTGAGTCTACACAAATGTGTCAAAATGACATAAAAATGTATGTTTACTTGGCACAAAAACCCATCCTCTGTGAGCCTGACATCATTTTTTATGTTAAGTCAACAAGATTTGAGATTTGAGTTAATTTGACTAAAATCTATGAAGCCAAATTAGTTTAAGGCCAATAAAAAAAAACATTATCATTGCAGACTTAACACATGGTGGCATGTTGGGGCTAAATGAGTGGCGTTTCCCAACATGCCTTGAGACAGAGCCAGCCCAAGGCATAAGCGAACTAAGCTCCTGCTTAGGACTCCGTGACCACTAGGGGGGGCCCCCAAGAGCTATTAACTTAAAAAAAGAAAAAAGTAATACATTTTTTTTTTTCCATGTGTGAGCGATGATGATTCATATATTATCAAATGTACGTTCTTGTACAAAAGGACAATATTATGTTAACAGAGTGTAGTTTCCTACTGCCTCTCTGCTCTAAATGTCAGAGCCCCACTAGTAACATGTGCATCGAGCCGTTCAGTGTCTGCTGCAACCTCAGCTGTACCTGGTAAGTTAACAACAAAACAACCTTTGTAATTGCTCAGTGTACTGCAGAACATTCTGAGGTGAATAATTTTGTCCAAAAATATTTATTTAATTTCCCTATATTTTACTGATTATTTATTTAGAAAATGAGCAGCATAACTTTCAAGTGTAATATGACATGATGGGAAAAACATTGCACTTATTTCTGCTTATGCCCCTAATACGTTCGATGTGACTTTTTTTGAGCTATTAACTTTCTTATCTTTGCTTGATCTCACAGGATTTCATATGGTTTTAGGGGCAGATTTCAACGCGGTGTGGGACAGCAGCATGGACAGGACAGGTGCCATTGGGACTAGGGACCAACGTCTTGTGTCTGAGGCGCTGCGCCAGTGGGCAACTGACACAGGCATGGTCGACATTTGGTGTATGTTAAACCCGTCTTTAAAAGACTTTTCATTTTATTCAGGAAGACATAAATCCTTTTCGAGGCTAGATTTTATCTTTGCCTCAAAAGATTTATTTCAAAATATTCAAAATGCAAATTACATCCCAGTTACCTGGTCTGATCACAAACCAATATATTGTTTGGTCACTGTTCGGCCTTTTTACATTAAAGCCCCCAGGTGGCGTTTTAATTCTGCCTTACTGCGAGATGGAAAATTTAAAGCTCAGTTCGAAACTAATTTCAGCGAATTTTTAGAGTTTAATATTGGCTCTGTTTCTGATCCGAGGATACTTTGGGAGGCGGTGAAGGGCTTTATAAGGAGTAACACCACTTTATTCGCCTCAACACGAAATAAAGAACGTGCAGCCAAATTGGAAGCTTTAGAACTAAAATATGCTACCCTTGATGCTACCTTGCAACATAACTTCAACGACCATACAGACATTAACATTAGATTGCCCTGTTTGCCTGCTACATTCATTTTGAACGATTTGTCAAAGCTGGGTTTGACACTGGACAAGAGAAGAGCACTGTTGGCTGGACTTAAGGCTGCAAAAAAACTAGTTGCTACACATTGGAAACCTCCACATTCACCCTCTTTTCGAGCATGGGTTCTAACATATTTAGATATTGTTTATTTGGAGTTGTCGACAGCTAGAGTCCACGGAGCAAAAGAATCAGCGATAGAGGCTTGGCATTCACTTTTAACTGTACTCCGTGGGTTTCAGGTGTAATATATGACTGAGGTATGGAGTTGTTTACTATTATTTTCTATATTATTATCATTATTTACATTTTACATATGTGTGTGTAGGGGTGTGTGCATGTACATATATATATGTATAGGTGTGTGGGCATGTGTGTATGTATATGTATATATGTATTTCTTTTCTAATTTTTTTTTTATTTTCACTTTAGTAGTTCTCTCTTATGTATCATTATATGTGTATGTGTATAGGTATGTGTAGGAATATATATTCTTATGCTTTATTTTTGATAAGTCCATATACCAATCTATATTTGTCTTTAAAATAAAATAAAAATTTGATCACAAAAAAAAAGTGTAATATGACATCTAACATGGCTAGCTTTTGTTGTTGTTGTTGTTTTTCATCTTAGGTCCATCTCCATCCTTTGCTCCATCCACTGTGCCCACTGTCCCATCTGTGTCTGCTGTAACCTCAGCTCTACCTGGTAAGTTAACAACAAAACAGCTTTTGTAATTGCTCAGTGTACTGCAGAACATTCTGAGATAAATAATTTTTAATATAAGATATAATTATATGAAAAGGGACATGTTTTTAGACAAATGCATATTATTTCAAAATTTCTCAAGCAATTGTCAGTTGTTCCACTGGCAGATTGTTTTTTTTATTACAAGCTATAGCTGTATTATTTTATTTAGAAAATAAGCAGCATAATTTTCAAGTGTAATATGACATCTAACATGACTAGCTTTTGTTGTTGTTTGTTTTCAGACCTAATTATTCAACTTTATATTTTATTTATAAACCATTTTTGTTGCCTTGTTTCAGGTACCTCTGTTCATTTATATCATTATTTAAGTATTTACTTGATTTTTTTTTTAAATTTTATTTAATACTGTCTGTTTTTGTACATTTGCTGTTGCAGTTTATTTAAAACAAAAAATAATAAAGCAGATTGTGTTTACAGTAAATTATTGGTTTATTTTGTTACTTTTAGTTGGCCGAGATGACATTCGGTATCCCACTTAGTACTATATCACTTTTAATATTAAATGTAAATCACCCCAGGCTGCTCTTGTAGCTGAATTTGCTACAATTTCAAATTAAAAACCATAGATGGGCTGCTCTTTGAGGTTTTATGTATTGATTCTCTGTGTGGCCAGCAGGGTTTTCAGTTTGCAAATCTGTTGTCTGCTTCCATGGCCTTAATCACTGTGGATTACAATCTAACTACAATAAAAAGTTCTCACATCTAGTTTTACAAGTGTATCCGTAATGACAGAGTAGAACATGAAATAACTTATAGTAGGTGTGTGAATGATCAATAATCAGTATTATTGGCAGTAACAGAGGGGTCCAAAATCAGATTTTGCTTAGGGCCCCATGGAGGCTTGGGCTGGCCCTGCCGTGAGACAATGTATTTAAGGTAACATAAGGCAGAAGAAAACTGTGTTTAAATATGTTCTAAATCACTCACGTTACCCATTACACAGTGATTAATGTATATATTTCACAATGGTTCTAATGGGTTACAGTTTATGTTTCGGTAAAACACATTTTGTATCATGAATTAAGTCGTATACACAGTTAGTGACCTCCCGCCTTTGTAACTATTAGACAGTTTAACATTAAGTTATGCTGAGGTGAAATAAAGAGCACTTCCTAGTTCAGATTTCATATCTCTGCCTTTTTCAAGTAATCATGAATACTAAGCTCACCAAAATATATATACTTTTTAAATGCTGTATAATGTGTCTATGTTCATATGGCACAGATTAATACTCAAATAACAACAACAAAAAGTTATGTCCTGTGAGACAAGGGTCATGTGACACATTTATTTTGTGTCTGATGTACTCAAAACTTTTGGTTATGAATGCCAGCTGTTTCAAAAAAAAAAAAATCGAGTTGAGTCAAGTCGAGTGAGTGAATCGGGATTTACAGTGCAGAATCTGCTACCGTAGTTCTCCTTCAAGTCTGGCACAGGAGAGAAGACCAAATCAATTTATTGACTTTTAGAAAGCTTAGATACTGCTCTGCCAGTAACACAACTGCAATCAGCCCATTTTTAATGACAATAACTTTACAGTTCTACTCTCCATCCCTTTCACACAAAATACAGCCAACCACCTGAATCCTCTGAACCAGATGTGGTTATGACATACCAATGTGAAATGACCCACAAGAGTGTCCCCAAAATAATCACAATGATCACCCTTGTAAAGAAAGATGAGATGAAATTTAAAAGAAATCATCCAAACATTTCTGTTACACTGAATGATGTTTATGATTTTCAGACTCTATTTTTTGTTTTCTTGTGAAATAGGCTACTTTCAAAAATTTTCATATTGTCAGACCTCTAAATATCTTTTCAATCAGGAGTGGGTGACGGGAATAAAATCCTCTATTTCTATATTCTAAAATTGCTGTGAGCAGCTCAAACTAAATTCAATTCACCCTCAAAGTTGAGGAAGTTTTTTTTTTCAAAGACAGATATCTTGAAAACTTGACCAATAAAATCAAACTACCTGCATGAAGAGATAGAGCACACCTGGCGAGATGGGCAGTAGGCCTTAGGTAGGTTGGTAGGGATGTGGGAATTGAATACACATTATAATTATAAGATTATACAATACAAGATATGGGCATTGACCAAATATTAGTCTTTGGTTAGTGTAGCAGTCACATAAGAACTTTGGTCTTGAGTGTTGGCCCACTGTGACAAAAGGTTCATCCTGCACAGGCCAAGCAGGCAACTACTGTTTAAAATATAAAGTGAAGTATGACAAGCTGCCATGTGTAATCTGCTTTGTGCCATATGCCTGCTACTTACACACAACAGTTCAGTTCATACACAGTGCTGGTGCCTACAACTCATCTCTGTCCCAGGAGCCACTAGCAGGTTAATCTGTCACTGACTTCTGTTGCATATTTGTATTTTTTATCATGAGTTAAATTCAAGCTCAAATGCATTTAAGTGCGCCTTTAATCACCGCAAATGCTTTCACCTGCACACATATACCTATCGCTTATGTCTGCCACTTATGTTAGCAGAAGGATAATCCTCCTCCTCCCGTGATGATCACTGGAAAGGCGGATCCCTGATTTGTCTCATTATTTTCTCCGCATTACCAACGTCGCTTAATTTGTCTACGGGGACATCAGCACTTACTACTAATCATCAACCTCAGCCGCTTCATATTTACCGCTAAATACATCTATCTGACAGATGCACTCAAATTTAAACTGTCAGAATGCTGTGATTATATGAATGAATATCTCGGGGTCACTCACCTTCTCGAGTGCTAGCCATTCATTCCAGGCAGTCGCTCTCATCACCCCATCGTTAAGAGGCTATTCTGCGAGGTTGCCTCGGACTTAAACTACATTTGTCCCAGATAAGTCTGATTCTGTAATGAGAACAGGGCTGAGGCTCAGCAGTGGCATCCTACCGTCTCCCTGTTCAAGTGTATTTAAAGATACAGGATATGTGCTTCCGCTTTGGACCTGCTGGATTCATGGGTCACTTCCTATTGGTTACTGACCGTAATTTTTTGTAACCGATTGTTGATTTCTTGGATGGTGAGGGTATGTCCCACCCCTGTCTCCCTCTGATTGGCTAATGCGCATTACATTGATGGTGGGGCTTGGAATAAGATTGGTTAGAGTTATGATAAGAATATCAGGGTACGCCAATCAGAGGTAGAGTAAGGCAGAGTAGGGCGGGTCAGCCATCCAAGACCTGTTTGTTACTTATGAGGGGTGATGCAAAAAGAAGGAGGCATGTCAAATCATTTTTAAACACTGGGGAGGGACTTACGTTTTTTATTTTGGCACACAACTTTAAATGGCTGTATTTTGTAGGCTATTTTTTTATTACCAATTTTTAAAGAAAACAAACCCTGCCTTTCAAACCCGCCACTGGGAAGGCATGGCTTCTTTAGAAATCACCAAAACGACACCATTTATATGGAAGGCCAATAATGAGATAAGTCAAAATAATGACTTACTAAGTCAAAATAATGAGATACTACGTCAAAATTATGAGATACTGAGTCAAAAATAATGAGATACTAAGTCAAAATAATGACTTACTAAGTCAAAATAATGAGATACTACGTCAAAATTATGAGATACTGAGTCAAAAATAATGAGATACTAAGTCAAAATAATGACTTACTAAGTCAAAAATAATGAGATACTACGTCAAAATTATGAGATACTGAGTCAAAAATAATGAGATACTAAGTCAGAATAATGAGATACCAAGTCCAATAATGAGGTGAATGAGTACAGTTACAGCCTTCGACAATCCATACTCTTCATCTCTCAGTAACGATGGATAACATCATTGAGGGATACTAACTCAAAACAATGTTTATGTTTTTTTTTTTTTTTTATCTAAGTAGGGGCAGTGCACATTAATTAACATGATCATTTAAGTAAATGTGCCAGATTTAGCCATACAGGCTAATTTTCATCTGCAGTCCCTGGCAGGTTGATAGCTACATGAACAGACATTAAAATAACGTTCAGAAGTATGTAAGCACATAAGCACGGATAAAAGCGAATTGAAGGCATGTCCATATATAGAAAGCACGTAATCTCAGAGCAAGTACATAACCACAGACAAAAGCACATAGCAAAGCACATAGCAGAAACAGCAAGATTTAAGTGTTCTGTTTGGCTAAGACATAAAGTTTGGACGAGAGGCATTCCGTGAGCGCTGATACAGAGTATTTCACTGGAACTTGTAACAGTAAAATCACTCCGCTCACAGGTGTTATAATACAACCATTAATTAACCAACAGTCACACAAACTGACACTATAGCGTTACACCAAGAAGATGGATATTTCCCCAAAATTACATTGAATTAGTGGTCGTCAGGAGAGTCTTCTGTGCAGACCTCTAGGCAGGGGCGTCGTTTCAGCAAAAGCTAAGAACATGACATGACGTCACAGAGCTACTGATGATGGAGTTTCAAAAATATGAACTTATATAAAACTTCACTTTGGTCTTTGGACCTCATGTCTGCATGTAGCCTAATGCAGGACTTGGTGAGAGCAGTGAAAACATCAGACCTATTTTGGCGCATATTTCAGCTCCACGGACAGCGAGCGGACGTTTAATTATCATTAGTCATGTGTTTAACTTCACAGAAAATAAAGAAAATAAATTAATTACAAGCTCATTTCTAGAAGATACCCAAGGGGTCCGGTGGATGAAACACAGTAAAATAAAGGCCAATTTGGTACAATACTGTATAGACGGTCTCCAGAGACCGAAAATACAAGCTTGACATGCCGACATGAAGAAAAAACCCCACATACAACCAGACAGGCTTCAAGACATCATTTAGACAGGCTGTTTACAGCAGCAGAGCAAAATGCTTTTACAACACGCAGATAACTCACATAACTCCAGAGGAGCTTAGTGGCGAACAATTTGATTCAATAACACTCATATTCACTGATGAGCAAATTATTGACCTACCATATTTTTCCAAGTAGTAGCCCAGGCGTTTATTTAACAAAATCGATTTTGACCCCAGGCGTTTAAAAGAACCAGGGGGCTATTTGGTTACTGTTCCTGTCCAGTATGTTTTTTAGAGCAAAAATACTGTATAATGTAGGAATTTGTGTACAAGAATCTCTAACCGTTGAGAGTGGGTCATTTTTTCACCGCTGGGTAGTGCTATTGCATTATACCAGTAAAGCTCCAGTTATCCAAATACCAACAGTTACAGGCCGCCACACCGAAATATCGCCATCCCGACGGTCCGCCATCCTGAATTCTGCTCCCTGAGTCCTGACAGTGAGCTATGGCGAGCCTGTAGAATCTGTATTCCCATGCATGTCAGCGATTTTCACCGAGGACGCACGTGAGTAATTCAGGCTGATATTACCTGTTTTTCAGCGAACTCTTCTGGTAGTTTTATTAAAAGGCCTGGCATATGCCACAGTAACTTATTATTATTATTATTATTATTATTATTATTATTATTATTATTATTATTATTATTGGGTCTTATAAGAGTGGGCTACAATGAGTACCGGACCATCAAATCACAGCATCCGCGGTGAGAGGACACGGAATTGTGTGCGTTCTTACATCATATTTGATATGGGAAAGATGTAGCCAAATGTATCACCTGTTTTGCACTAGTCATGTGCACCACTTCACCACGGACCCGTGCGTAAAAGCGCAAACAATCCCTGAAGGAAGGACAGCCATGAGGCAATGAATGAGGAAATAATCGCCAGGGCGTTTACTTGGACCGCGTTTAATATGCAAAGTGGGGTCAAACCCCCTGCGGCTATTAGCTGCCGCCCAACTATTGGGAAATATAGGTAACTCACATAACTCATAACTCGCGGAGGAGCAAGTGGCGAACAATTTGATTCAATAACACTCTTATTCACTAACACTCCTATTCACTCATGAGCATATTGACCTATTTAAGCGCAACTTAAACTAACTGTTGTATATGTCTTAGCCAAACAGAACACTTAAAATCAACACTATTTTACTACATTTTGTAATTTGTAGACTACTTAAGTAGCCAAATATAGCCCATACCTCACATTAAAGTGTAGTGTGTGGCATATCCGATGTACATGAGTTATTACCTCATTTTTTTGAGTTAGTATCCCTCAGTGATGTTACCCATCTTGACTGAGAGATGGATTGTCGAAGGCTGTAACTGCACTCATTCATCTCATTATTGGACTTGGTATCTCATTATTTTGACTTAGTATCTCATTATTTTTGACTTAGTAAGTCAATCAATCAATCAATCAATCAATCAATTTTATTTATAAAGCCCAATATCACAAATCACAATTTGCCTCACAGGGCTTTACACCATATGGCATCCCTCTGTCCTTTGGACCCTCACAGCGGATAAGGAAAAACTCCCCAAACAACCCCTTTAACGAGGAAAAAAATGGTAGAAAAATCAAGAAATCAAGTCATTATTTTGACTTAGTATCTCATTATTTTGACTTAGCAAGTCATTATTTTGATTTTGTATCTCATTATTTTGACTTAGCAAGTCATTATTTTTGACTTAGTATCTCATTATTTTGAATTAATAGATCTTATTTTTTTCCATCAAGTGGCGGAAATGGGCTTCCATACATTTATCATAGCCAGAAACTGTAAGAACAGAAATTGTCATTGGGTTTTCAAATTACGAATACTAACAATAAGTTTCATTTATACTGCACCTTTCATACAAAAAAATGCAGCACAAAGTGCTTTACGATAAAGGCACATAAGCATTGAGTGCTTCACATGAAAACAGACATAAAACAGACAAACAAGGCAATTCAATGTAAAAGGACATTTAAAAAAACAGTTTAAAACAATGTTTAACCAATTCAACATTTTCCATTTAAAAGTGGTAATACGAGATTCTATTAATTAAAACTGCATATATTATTTCCTCTTGGGTCACCTTTTCGGCCTTCGACATCATTAACAATCAGAGCCTATAATTCCCAATGGGGACAGACTCACCTACAGACATTAATTAACCAAAGTAAGAGTCTTTCACATCTAAATGGTCCTTGAACACATTGTGAATTACGAACAATTCCGTCAGAAAAAAAGCAAACAAAACAAAAACAAATCTAAGCTTAAAATAGTGATATATCATCAAAATAACAGACATCATAAATAAATATAATCTACATCTCTTTAAAAAAAATTTACAAAGAGAAACCATTTGTATGATTTAACCAGCATGCACAATAAGAGCAAAAACTGAGGCTGTCTTCAAGTCCAGGAATTTGTCCTCCACCTCTAACTTTCAATTATCAAAGTGTAACCTAATTTTTAGAAATATAAAAGCTCTCTTCTGATATGTAAAGAACGGTCCCTAACCGTGAACAACGAGCTCATTAAGATGACCAATGATGCTCACTGAAACAAATCATCCGCCAAATTAAAATTAGGCCTAGTTATTGGCTATTTTCAATACTGATTATCCATTGAGTATAAATTCATCGTGGTCAAAACAGGTAAATTTATTCAAAATATCAGATTTTAAATCAATATTGCCTAATTCATCATTTGTTATATCACCAGCAGATGGTGGTGCTGCTACATAAGCAGTTGATTCTAACCAAAACAGAAAGACAGCTCCTGAAGCCTGGAGTTGTTTATTTGGTTTCAGCTCAGTTCACTTTGTTCCAGACGGCACAGTAAGCCTACAAAGTACCACATATCACATGTAAAACACAAATACATGTAGGCTACTCATAAAAAAAGAAAAAAATCATGTCTATTCAACCATAAATGACAACTGAGATGGATTTGTTTCTTCGGGATCAGGCCACAAAAAACCAAACTATAGAGGCCTGTAGTACTATTGTCACCTGCCAAACACATTGGGCTAGTAACATTACAAACCAGGCGAGAGCAGGGCCATATTAAAGATTCTAGATACTTTTTGTCGATCACCGATATTAAACCATCAGTGGATGCAAATAGGCTCATTTGTTTTTGTCTCAGTCAGAGAATCAGGGGCGTTTCTAGGATTTGAGGACAATGGAGGCTTAGCCCAGACCTCTGTAGATGGGTCTGGGGGGGATTTTTTCCATGAATAAGCTCTATTTTGATGCTTTTTTATGCACTCTGGTATCTTATTTACCCATAAAAAAAACACTAGTTAGTACTGAGTAGAAATTAATTACTTTGCAAGTGCTATCATTAAGATGTACTTAAGTATTTCCATTTTATGCTGCTGCTTCTATTCCACTACATCTCAGAGGGAAACATTGCACTTTTTTACTCCACTACATTTATTTGTTTGCTTTGGTTACTTTGAAAACTTAGATTAATACAAAATATAATCAATTAATAGATAATGATGTGTTATTATAGATTGAACTACTCAGCAGTGTAAAAAGCATTTAAAATGAGCTCCACCTTTACCAGCTGCAACAATTAAGTGATTACTGGTGTGCTTTTAGAAGGAGATACTGACTCGGGCCATGCTTACGTGTATATACTTGTCCACACTGGCCTGCAGTATTCCCTCTCGTAGTTGCAGCTCATATGGGGGAACCCTGAAAAGACTGGTAGTAAACCCAACTTTTCCTCATAAATCTCTTTTGGTATCTTCAATGCCAATTTAATTCATGTGCCAAATTGACTATTTGAAATTTATTTGTCTTGTAAGGTCCCTTACATCTCCGTAATGATTGTGTAGTTATGAATATACTCTGATGCATAGATTATTTATGCCCTTCTAGAGACTGAAATAACTTTTCAGAATCCCACAGTCAGTGCAAGTGTAACCTTTGTGTTTTCTTACTACTGTCTCCTTTCTAGTGATTTTCATCACATATAAACATAATAGATAAGCCTAAAATCTGTTGGGCATTCACCTTCCAGAGCTCTTAAAAGGAGTGCCTAGGATAACAGGCTTAACATTAGCGAACTCTTGCCAGTTCTTCTGACCTTTCAGAACTCCGCCTTGCTCCAAAGTGAGCACATATCCCAAATTTCAACCTCGATTCGGGCCTCACTGCCAGGTCCACACACAGCTCGGGCCAAGCTCCGCGGTCATCAACAACAATATCCTACAGCACTCAGCTGGCCTGAAACACTTGCCTACTGCCAGCCTCCGGGCTCTGCGGACATCAACAACAACACTATCTGCCAGCGCCCGGCTGACCTGAAACACTCTCCTAAACTGCCAGCCTCCATACCTCTCCAGGGAGATGACCCTGCTCACCTTATACACTACCCTACAGTCAGCCTCAGGGTCCACACTTGGCCAGTTGTTAGGCTGCCCTTAACACAGATTACACTCCAATCTCTAATAAGGCTGTCACAATTTAGGCAATATTTAAATTTTCACAATGCAACACTCTGCATTGCCAGCAGCCACTCATGTGCACAAGTTGTTGGCTGCGGGTTTCAGGGAGCCCAAAAAGTCCAGCCACGTCTCAGCACACAGTGAAAACACATTTAAATCATTGAGAATCAACATCTCCTACCTTTAGGTTTGCCCGTAGCTTTCATCTGCGCTCAGAGATGGATGGGCCCCAGGCCTTCTTCAAAAACTGTCTGGCTCACCACTTCTGTTGAAAAACGACTCGATGACATAAGGTCAGTTCACAGCCTTCAGCGGGTATTTTATTGTAAATGCAGCTTACAACTTCACACACCCTAGTGAGACAACCCAGCAGAAAAGGTTACCAAACATTCTAATACTCTTCCTTAGACAAACATCCTACGGAGCTTTTTGTGTGTGTGTGCATGTGTGTGTGTGTGTGTGTGTGCATGTGTGTGTGTGTGTGTGTGTGTGTGTGTGTGTGTGTGTGAGAACTGTTTTAGAACATTCTGCTCTTATTTTCTTGCCCCATTGAAGGTTGTTCAATTTAAGTACATATTCTGCTTCTGATCTGACCTTGACAGTCTCATATCCACACACACACACACACACACACACACACACACACACATATATACACACATATACATATATATATATATATATATATATATATATATATATATATATGTACCTTTAGATGTACATTTAGATTTAATATTTAGATTTAGATTAGCATTTAGATTTAACACTTAGATTTAGATTTAATATTTAGATTTAACATTTAACATTTAGGTGCCACATTTAATATTTAGATTTAATATATTTCTAAGTTAACAAATATTGCTTTAAATGTGGTAAAAGGTGATGTTAAAACATTCACAACACTTTTTTAAACATTGTTTGAAGCTAAATGTGGCAATATGTTGATGTTATTTTCAGTGTGAGCCACTTTACAAACAGCACCCCATATTTTTATGTTGTTGTAGTGCCACCCAGTTGCCAATTGGAGTTAAATTTCTCCAGTCACCATGAAGCGTCCTGTTCTACATATCTACCAAATTTAGTAAAAAATGTATATTGCGGTTAGGCCTAGATAAGAAATTAGCTCTGATTGGGTCAATAATGAAGGGGTCCCCTCAGATTATGTGTGGTCATATGCCTACAAAGTTGCGTGATGATCGGTGAAACCCTTGAGATGTTATACACCTTGATGTGATGAGCCACGCCCTCCGCAATATTCATTGCCTTAGAAGCACAGTTTTAGTAAGTTTTCCAACTTTTGCCAAGAGGGAACTTTAGATATTGGTCCCTAGATTATGTTCACCAAGTTTCATGCAGATCTATCAAACTTCCTAGGAAGAGATCAATTTGAAGTATTTTTCAAAAAAATCCAAATGCGGAAAATCTATGTAACTGGAAGTTATGGGTTCTTGGGGCAGATTTGTTCCTCATGATGGGAGGCATCTCTGTGCACAGTTTCATGTCTGTACAACATACAGAGCATGAGATATGCCCATTCAAAGTTTGCAATTCCAGTCGGTTGCTATAGTGCCCCCCTTTGGCCAATTGATGTAATATTGCTTCATTCGCATCCTCCCATGACCCTCTACCACTGTGCCAAATTTCACATGGACTGACCAAGTCAGTGAGGAGAAAAACGTGGAACAGACACAGACAGACAGACAGAGTTTTCCTCATTATACAGTAAGCTAAGATAACAACACAAAACCCTCCTTTTTGATATTTGTTACACATTCATAACCTTTTTTCATGGGGTGTATTCCCCAGCACACGACATCCCTCTGTCCTTCGGACCCTCAGATAAGGAAAAACTCCCCCAAAAAAACCCTTTAACAGGGAAAAAATACCCTTTAATGGGAAAATGCCCACACAGCTGATCCAAATACAATATAATCATAATCTACAACTGACCTGATTAAGTAAATATGTGTATTTAAAGATAAGATAAATGGTAAATGGACTTGCACTTGGACCTGCATTTGTAGTGGCTTTCCAGTCATCTGAAAACATTTGAGGCAAAAACCAGGCAGTGAAGTAATAGAATCTTGATTAATATATGATCACTGCCACCCTCTTCAACACAGTTTGCAAGCAGTGACTGACGTGAGTGACAGTTACGTTAGCGCCATCTTGGCTCTAATTGGTTGATTTTGTCCAGGTGTGGTATACTCCTGTATATGCCATTAGGAACACTTGGGGGAGGCAGAGGAACATGAGACAGAAGACAGATTTTTTTTTTTTTCCCCGGTAAAGGGGTTTTTTGGGGGAGTTTTTCCTTATCCGCTGTGAGGGTCCAAAGGACAGAGGGATGTCGTATGCTGTAAAGTCCTGTGAGGCAAATTGTATTTGTGATATTGGGCTTTATAAATAAAATTGATTGATTGATTGATTGATCATCTGTCTCATGTACAGTTGCATGCAAAAGTTTGGGCACCCTTGGTCAATATTTCATTTACTCTGAGTTGTTAAGTAAGTAGAACATGAAAAGATCTCCAAAAGGCAAAAAAGTTAAAGATGACACATTTCTTCAATATTTTTTTTATACTTTTTTAATTTAAATCTTTTACAGTTTCAAAATAACAAAAAAATGGAAAGGGCCTGAGGCAAAATAATGCCTTTTTTGGCAAATATGACAGCTTCTAAACACTTTTTGTAGGCAGCTAAGAGTCTTTCAATTCTTGTGTGGGGGATTTTCACCCATTCTTCCCGCAAAAGGCTTCTAGCTCTGTGAGATTATTGTGAGACTGAACATATCCACAGTGTCATCTTTTAGTTTACTGCACAGTTATGTAAACACTTCACGTGACTCAAATTCTGCACCTGTGGTAATTTTGTGAAATGTATGTTTAGGATGAACTGATGCAGATTCACTGCCATATCTTACCACACATGCTACGCTGCTTTAGTGTATGATATTTTGTTTTGCATGTTATATCTTTGAATTTCCATTGCTCTTTTGTTAGCACCATAATTACATTTAAAGTTAGCATCATGTGCTGCAAGTCCGAACTTGTGCTCCCCATTAGCATACCATGATTTTGCATTGCAAGGATCTACCATATGCCATTTTATTTGATGTTTTAAATTGGGAAAATTAGGCCTATCTAATGTTGCGCTAGAATTTGCCCACGCTATGATTTGTCATTAAACATAGCTAAAGCCGAGTGAGTGACTGCTTTTACTGCTGGAGGTCCAATGTATACTGTTGTGTATCTGAAACTAACTTATCTGTACAAAATACTGCTGCTGCAGAAACAGTTTGTTAAATTAGCTACCTTTCCTAAGGTTGTTGTACCTAGTGTACATCTCTTTTTAAAATGCAATTGTTGACTATTTTCGACATTCATATTCTTCACAACTATTCAGGCTCAGAATCTTCATCTTCCTTTGTATAAAACATCCCATGGTCAGATTTCTATCAAATCTCGTGGAGTTGTTTTATGGACTGAAAAGGTTCATTGATTGGATTCTTCTGTGTCTTTGTAAAAAAAAGACCTGGAAATACTCTGCTGAATAAATAATTTGATTTATAACATCGCTGATGTTTCTTGGGAACTGTTGGTACTCTGAATTCTAGTATTTAAAATGCATTGACAAATTTGTCTGTTGTATTTTACCACTTCTGTGTCTTCTGGGTATGGTTTTCATATAAACCTATACAGGTTTCTACCACATCCTCACATGCACTTTTTAATATTTATTCCCCTTTGTTTTGTATTTATGCATGTGAAACAAATAAAGAATAAAATATCTTTCCTCAAGACAGGGAAAACTGGGTTCTAGAAGTGGGAAAAAAGAAAAGAAAGAAAGCAAATTGACTTTGTAATAATAAAAAAAATGGATCAACGGAGGAATGAAGTGCTACGCTTCTGCCTAACAGCACGGGTCTCAGATTGTATACTGAATTAGCGTCCCTTGCGTTCTTCGATCTTGCCATAGATTCAACATTTTCAAAATTTCACCGTTTTAAGGCGCCATTCTCTTTCCTTTCTTGCCCTTATACAACACCCTCAGTCGCAGCCATTTTCATAGCTTTATTGTTGAGGTTGGAGGTCGTGTATTATTCCATTTGCTCCGTGGACGTGTTTCTTGTCAGAAAATATTCGCTGCCAGATGTTCGCTGCTGATGCAGTGTGCTGAGCAGCACGGTGGGTCGTTACGTCACTGTCCGGGGTTTCCTAGTGAAGTGAACCCTACAGCGTCATGGCGGAGGCCGGTTGTCGGAAGACCCTGGATTGAAATGCCAGCTTTGTACAATCGCAGTTGACCAACGAGCACTAGACTTTGCTTACATCCGAATCGGGAAAAGGGACTTACTCGATTTTTGGAGGGAGAGGAAAACCAACTGAACTGAATCATTTGGGGCTGCTCTCCCAAACTGGGAGATAGCTAGCTAGCGTAAGGTAGCGTTAGCTATCGCAGCTGCTAGCTTGCTAGTCAAATAAAAGAAGAAAGGACCTCTGAAGTGGAAGGACGGATTTAAACATCAATTTAATTGGAGTTTACCAGGTAACGTACGATTACACCCGGCAAGATATAGCGTAGAGTTACTTATCCTCTAGTTCAGTGAGAAAGTAAGGTAACGTTGCATGTTGATGTAGTAAAAGCCGCGAGAAGTGAGCGGCGAATGAAAACAAGATGGAAGAGGGTGAAGTTAGGTTAGCTAATTTGGGTTTGTGGTTAATAATGAATACTAAATAAGTTAAGCTCTCTACTGTGGTTCACTAGTCACACGTGCATTTGCATAGCTAGATTTTGGTGACAGCTAAACGCTGAGTATCGGCTATAACCGGAAAGTGAACATTCCAGAGGTTCCCTGCTAAGATTAACTAGCGCAAAGTTTTGTCATTTTGTTAGCTTTCGTGCTAGCCTCGTGCTTCACATAGCGTTAGCTAACGCTACTTTCCTTGGCAACCTCAGTAAACGCTGGGCCAGCATCTCTCATACTTCATGTTTACTGAACCCATGTGGGCGTAAAATAAAAAAAATATGGCACGGCATTTAACGTATGGCCCACATGGTTGAGGCACATGTTATAGAATTATAAAGCTAACCGTGGCATTTGTTGTTTTACAAGTGTTATGCTCGTGTAACAAAATCATAATAGTAGCTCAACAAATACGAGCTAGCAAACAGCATAGGGGAGTCATCTCGTAGCAATAAAGTGGTCTGCATTTATCAAATCGCTGGTGGTAATACGATAGTGGCGGACAGCTGCTAGTTAATATTCCCTGGTAAGATTTGGAGATAAAAACACTGGCTGGCGCGTTGGCACTGTCTGCATACATTACTTTCAACGTACCCCGCCAATAGCTAATGTTGGCGTCATTAGCCGGTATTAGCTAGTTGGCTAAAAGCTAATCTGTAGCTACACGAAGATGATTCTGAGGTTGACACAAGTCCATTTACTGTAAGATATTTTTTTGGACTTGGTTAAGGAAAGTGTGGTTATTTACTGTTAAGAGTAGCTACGAAGCTTTGTGTGGATGTGAAAACACGGTGTTGCTCCGCAGGCCTGACAGGCCTCTGCGGTGAGGGAACAAATACAGCTAAGTTACATGTAGCCACAGCTACCCATACATCTCCCGTCTGTTGTAGTTGAACCTTGAAATATTCATAAAAACAAGTGTTTTAATGTACTACAGAGACAGTCACTCTCCCTCAGACCCAAAACGGAGAGCATAAATTACTTTTCTCAAATTCTCATAATTAAATATATCTTGTGCGCAACTGTATTGACAGCTCCACAAGGACAGCTCACTGGTTGAACTTTAATGCAGGGATGATGTACTGAGCTGCAAGTGCATTTGTTTGGAAGCATCAGGATTTGTACCTACAGCCTGCCATGTTGTACTGAATTTTAACAAGCACAGCTTTAGCAGATCCTCTTCCTAGATACTGCTAGGAAAGTATAACGTTACTGAAATTAGTCAGCCTTGATGAAGGCACAGTCTTGGTACTTTACAGACAATGTTTTAATTGTTATGTATATCTTTTCTTACAGGTTAACCACGTGGAACATAATAATACAGGTTGTCAGGGGGAAGTCTATATTTTGGACTTCAACATGGCTGGACGCAGTGAGGATGAAAGTGTAAGCAACAGTAGTGGAGAATCGAGGTAAATCAACTGATACTCTTTCAGAAAGGGATGGCAGAATATTTTTGATGATAGTTACTAAAAGCTTCTCATCTCAAATTACACAGCAGCTAATATATTGATAATAATAAATGTATCAGACCCTTATTTTTACACATTAGACTGGTATTAAATACTTTTATACCTATTGACTTTAGTTTCTGTGTCTGTGACACATCCATCTTCAGTTTGTTAACATTAAAATTTGCCATTAATAGTTACAGACTGATGTCTAATGGTATATCACTGCTTTTTATAGTTTGTTGTTTACACCATACAGCATACTGCCTTGAGGTTTTACTCTTCCTGAAAGTAGTTATGGCAGCAATACTTAGCCTCTGATCTTAGTGATTGCAAGTTAAACTGTGGAAGTAGCCCAATGCCAGGTAATCCAACTCACATTAGCCTGCACATATGTAATTGACCAACACATTGCATTGCCAGATGACATTGGGTTGCGTTGTGGTAGAATTTGTGCAAGGATAAACGTTTTTGCCACACATCCCTTCCTCTGTGGTGCCACTCCATCTGCATTAACATTGTTGTTTGAAATGGATGATTGGATGATGATGGCACCTGACTTTGTCTAAATAAATAAGCTACAAGCATGTAACACTTTAAGTGATTATGTGACATTCTGTTTATCTTTGAACAAGGCCAGAATGGATGCCAATAAAATAAGGTTCAACAGGCATAGAGAGGGTATTGTTTTGGTTTACCAGGTATTATATTGGCACAGAAAAAAAATGTTGTGAATGAGTCTAGTATGAAAAATTGATTTGATGTGTGGATGGGTCATCTATTAATTACTAATGCACATGTATGTGTTTTGTTATTTTCTCTTTATATGTGACAGTAATTCTGATGATGAATCCGGTTCCGGATCAGGCTCGGCATCAGGGTCTGCCTCAGGCTCCAGTTCCAGTTCCTCTAGCAGCAGCAGCCAGTCAGGGAGCAGCGACTCAGGTAGTGGCTCAGACTCTGGCAGCCCGTCAGATTCTGACACAGAGAAATCCAAGGAAAAGATGGAGCCACCAAATAAGTCAAACATCGATGGAGCTGAGGTAAAGAAATGTGATTATAAACAAAAAAAGCAAAGGTGGTCTCCTATTGGGCAGTATGTTAAAGTTTTCCAGCTGGCCACCATCAGCCCAACAAGTGGCGATTGCTGATATTTGCACAGGTGTATGTGCTGCACCCCAACCACCAACCGTTGTTTTAGCTGGCCGTTTTTTTTTTAGTGGCAAGCCTGATGTATTTGCAAGTTCTTTTAGCTGTTTTCTATATTAAACAGAAAAATACAAGCATACACATTCTGAGTGCTTAATTCACCAAGTTAGGCTCTACACACCATTTTTGGCCCAGCTGGCTGTCAGTTTGGTGTGTCAGGGTGTTTAAACTTAACTTTTTGATCCAGTCAGATGCTAAGATATGTTTTACTATTTTTTTTACTTTTTATGACTGTTTAGAATGATAATATGCAGTTTTTTCCCCCATGATATCTGTGGCTCTAGTAAACCATACATTAAGTCTTATTTGCAGTCAGGACTAATGTCAAATCAAAAAGTGCATCCTGCAATTTGTCAAGCTTATTGTAGGATTTCACTGAGTATGTCGTATTGGCTCTGCACCACAGAACTGTGTCATCTGCATAAAGATAGGCGTTACAATTTTTTTGTAGAGGATTTTATACTGTTAATAATATAGAAACTGTGAATAAGACAGGACCCAAAATATAACCATGCGGAGCTCCCTTTGACAGTGGTAAAAAGAACGAATGAGAATGATATCTTCTCAAAGTCCTGAAAGTACTTAAAGGATTAACAATCAAACCAAATATCACATAGCCTCTGTAAAAGCATAGAATGACCAACAGTGTCAGCAATTTTGTTCAATTGACAAAGAGTGCAGCACAATATTTCCCCTCCTCAACAGCAGATACAATATAACTTGTGACTATTTAAATGTAAAGCAGCTGTAATTTAATTGGCATCAAAGTGCTTACAACACTTTATGAAACTATTTGGATATGGAATTGGCGTCTAATGCATATCCTCAGTAACTCTACATCTAAAGTTGGGAACTGCAATACTCAGTTTTTAGATGGTTTGACCTTTACTCTACTTGACATATCTTCAGAGCACTGGCACTGAAGCAGTGGCACAGAGTTCTTTTTGGGTGTCAACTCTTGACATGTGAAAGCTTTTTAACCTGTTCACATATTTTTGGCTAACCTTCCACTATGCTCATTGATTGCAGTTCTGGAAGTCCAACCCAAGTATCCTAGCAGTGCAAAGATCTGCTATGCTCAGGAAACAGCAGCTGCAGCAGCAGCAGCAGCAGCAGCAGAGACAAAGCTCGTCCAATAGTGGATCTGATGAGGTTTGTTTCAAATTGATCCCCAACACTTATTCTGTGCTATTCTACTGTAAACTGATCAACATCCTTTTGGAGATGTCATTAGTTTATGTAAGTGGATAACCTATAAATTAATTGAGATGGCACTATCTGATTAAAAGTGAACTTTCTGTCTTTGGTGATTATGTCTTCTAGGACTCATCAAGTAGCGATGGATCTGACTCATCAAGTGGATCCAAAAGGAGAAAAAATACAGGCTCCTCTGACTCTGGATCAGGTTCTGGATCTGGGAGTGGTTCTGGATCAGACTCATCTGCAGAGGACAACAGTGATGAAACGGCGTCGGACTATGAGCCGAGTCACAAAATCAAAAGCAGAAAGCCTCCAACCAAGTAAGCTCACAGTTGCCCTTCACATGGTTACATTATTCTCTTAAACCGTCCCCTTGTATTGGTCACTCACCTCAGCCGTTTTAAGTATTGATCATTTGACCTATGATCTTAAAAGAAACACAAAGACTGATGTTGAGTTTAACTTTGCACATGTGTTGCTTTTTCTCTCTTGTCATGTCTCAGGATGAATTTTCGAAATGGGAAGAAAAGCAGTACCCAAAAGAAGAAATCCCAGAAGTGTTCTTCCTCTGAGGATGAGGATGATAACTACAAGAAGGTGGCATCTGCTGGGCCACGGCGGCAGGCCACAGTCAACATCAGCTACAAGGAGGACGAGGAGCTAAAAACTGATTCAGACGACCTGGTGGAAGTTCTGGGTGAAGATGTCCCGCAGCCTGAGGAAGATGAGTTTGAAACACTGGAGAGAGTGATGGACAGCAGGATAGGAAGGAAAAGAGGTAAAGAACATGGTGCAAGATTGATAATTAAACTGTTGCAGAACAGATTTGTTTTTAAGCCAGGAATGGAATTTCAGGACCGTCATCAGATTTTAAGAGTTGTGGGGAAAATTAAGGTATTAGATCTTTTTTGGAAAAAGTCAGGAGATACCAGGAAGAGTGCTTAGAACACTAGTGGGACAAAAACAGCTTGAACTTCCTTTTCTCTGTACAGTTCACCATCAAAACAAAAAGTCTTTGAGCCCAGTTCTAAGGATGAATAAGGAAATATATTAGAAAGTATTTCTATATTTTTGTCCTAACAGCAACAGGAAGTGCAACCACTGTATACGCTGTAGAAGCAGATGGGGACCCAAATACCAACTTCAGTTCTAACAAAGAGGCTGGTGAGATCCAGTATTTGATAAAGTGGAAGAACTGGGCCCATATCCACAACACCTGGGAGACAGAGGAGACTCTCAAGTTACAGAACGTCAAGGGCATGAAGAAACTGGACAATTTCAAGAAGAAGGAACAGGAAAGGAAAAAATGGTAGGAACTTGTTTAATAAACCAAGCAAGGCCTTTTCACTTTATAACACTTAATCACAATCTCACAAGCAGCAAACAGTCTTACACACATAGAGACACACACACACACACACACACGTGCACAGTGAGAACCCCCTTTGCACAGAGATTGCGCTATAGAGCCCCTGCGAAGTCGCTTATTTATGCCACCCTTGCTTTTTTTTGCACAGAACCAAACAACGGCATCATGTTGCTTCAGTGTATGGTTTTAGAAAGCATGCTGGCATCATTGAAGCAAAAGAGGCATGACGTGTAACAGAACATTGTCTGCCTCTAGCATTACATATAACATACGTGCTGACAATGGTCTCTAAACATAAACAATGGCATTAATAGTCATTTACCATCCCTGTTATATGGCGGCTGATCTCGCCCTCTGCTCGGAGGGTAAGGAGTTCCTGGACCTCATTTTTTTCCCAATTTGCAGACATTTTCAGTGGCTGTTCTTCTTTTATGAGTTAGCTATCAGCTGCTTCCAGCTACTTTTTAAATCTCCTGCAGTTGGTTGCACACATAACACATTGTCAAAACATCACACCCATGCTGCCCGATCCCAAGGTGGCATAATGGCATGAAATGGCATGAAATTCTTTCCTTGAAGAGGCAGTGTAAAAAGGGGCTCAGTTGTTCGCTGACCATGAGCAATAGGAAGGACAAATATGACACCCACACAGAAAAAGTAATCACAGTCTCGGTTGCCAGCCCTGCACATAAATGAAAGGAATGAGACATTAAAAACCAAAAAGTCACCATCTCAACTGGCTCTGACTGATTTTGTTTATTTGAACCTTAACATACCTACCTAAACAATTGTTAATGTCTCAAAACAGCCAGCATACAAAACACCAAATAATATATATAATAATATTTAATATTTATATAGCACCTTTTAAAAACAGCGTTTACAGAGTGCTTTGACAAACAAAGCAAAACCAGAAGGATCAACAACAACAATTAAAAGAAATGGAAGACAAAAACAGCAGCAGCATTCAAAGAAAACATAGACAGTACAGTAACAACAGCAAATATAGCAAAGGCAGGCAGAGTAGCAACAGCAGGGAAAACAACAGTAAATACCAATGAAACCATAAAAACAATAGAATAAATAAAACAAATGAAAACAAGAATGAAAATAAATATAAAAGAAGAGAGACGACAAGTCATCCAGTTGAACCTTTATTTAGTTTGAGTGGCAGTGTAAGCCACTGACATACCTGTCATGCTACAAGACAACCTGAAACCTCTCTATAACTCTAAAATAGCCTCCAGCAACCGTCTGCCCCATGTGACTGATGATGACAATTTTTGGGCCACTTTCATTGGTTAAGATTTTAATCACATTTGTCCCTCATTTATTTAAGTGGGACCACTTAAGCCACGTAGAAACATAAAACAGTTCCTCTAGGGTTTTGCTGGCTGTTTGGGATTGCAACCCTGAAATACCTCATTTCACAGCAGCTTTTTAAAAAAAAAAACTTCACAGATGCTGCCACGTTAACAATGTTTTTTTTGCAATGAAACAGAATTAGAATCTGTTTGGGGTCAACAGCTTATCACCACTGTTTGATGCAATGCAGATGGAGGACCGTCCACTTTGCGAGCCACTCCCCTCCTGGTTTCTCTTCCCAATTAGCACTAAGGGTCCGCATCACCAGTTTCATCACAATACAATGAAACACTATTTGCTGATATTACGTAGTCTGCCACAATACAGTTTTAAGTCAATGCGATTCAGGGGCCTGTGATTGATTTGAGATGATATCATATTTAACACAGTCTGTTACAGATGAAGCTGCCACCCCTTTCGTTTTTGCTTTTGGCCATAAAAGATAAAAACAACACATAAATAGTAAGTGCATTAGAATTAACTAGTATCAAATTCAGCTCCGTTATAACTGTCAGTATTCATAGACAAAACATTTGTTTTTTGCTAGTCACACATTATTAGCTAAAGCATGTTTACATTGCATTAATTAGTCTGGCGGCCAGCAGGCTTTTTTCCCTCCACTCAAAGCTTATGAAATCACATATATGTGTATTATTTTTCTTCTTCACCGTTGGTAAAAGTCATTACATCTCCCAACAGAACAACACAGTCGAATTTCAGCCTGCTTGCACGTTTTAGACGAACATAGTAAAAACAGAGCAGCTAATGTGATTGTGTCAGGCAGATACCTGTTTTATCTCATGACGGCATTTTTTACATACAGCATGTGTTTTGTCTGTTGACCCATATTTTCTTTTTATAATCCACAATATTTCCACACTGCTGATTTATTCCAGAGTAAATAACATTATCCTCATCATCTTTCTCTTGGCTGCTTGCCGTCTGCCTGCTGCTGTTTGACAGTGACACAGAATTTCGAAATAAAGGCATAACCATTGATGATATGAATCTGTGTTTTCACTTTGCATATATGATATTGGATCATTGATAATTGAATTGATATATCGATCCAGATTGATGGATTGTTACACACCTAGTTAGCGCAAGCTAACATAGCACAACACAGTCTCGTCACTACTTATTATATTTTTCCACTTGGGCAAAAGCCCCAAAGCAGCGGTTCATGTCTGACACCTATCTGTTAATCTCACACTAAAATGGCTCAACTCCGTTGCTAGGCGTGTTAATAACAGGTGCTATGTGATGCAAACAGTTAGCCCTGTCTAGGGTTTTCCTTGGGTTTTTTCGAGACCAAGCTGACAAAGGCCTGTGGTGGGGGGCATCTTGACTGTAGCTGTACTTTTAGATATGATCTCCTCCTCAATTATATATGAAAGGAGACTTGTATAATCAGAACAGACATGTCCTGTTATTTTCAGCCTTCTATGATTGTATTTACCCTTTACAGCAGGCACATCCTGACAGCTGAGAATATTACTGTCAGGTATTGTCCTCCCCTCTATTAAATATGAAAGTAGGCTGAAATGTATCTTTTTCTTCTATAATACAAATTCTACATCTTGGAGGCGATGTCTTTCCACATACGGGCTTCCTTCGCCTTTTAAACGGGGCAGAGCACCATGGGAAACAGTAGGAGAGACACAGCCTGAGGGGGGACCGAGATCTGACACGACACTGTAGGGAGAAGCAGGTCCTTGAAGCTGTGTGGCGGGCGAAAAAACAAGCGTGTCACACCGAATGTGCGCCACTACGGCTTTGCTTTGGGTTGTGGGCACGCATGACGCGCGTCTGTATTGAAAGTAATGGGTTTGTGTGCACAAAAGACGCTACATCTGTACATCTGAATGCCCCCCATGCACACACTCGCTCTTTAACCAAGGCGGTGACCAAAATAACCCAGGTGGCCTGCCTTTGTCTTAGATAGGCAGGGAAAACCCTGCTGTCACTGTGTGTGAGTCCTCCCTGGCACAGAGCTCTGGTTAAATTTGTGATTAAGTTGCAGTGGTTGGACAAAATTGCTAGGTTGTGCAGAATTCAAAGGGCTTGGCTGATTTTGCGTCAGTAGTTGCAATTGCAACATAGTGAAATCCCAGAGGGACTGGGTTGTGTTACCCTGGTTTATCTTTTGTTGCAGCACTGTCAGTGCCTACAGTTTCCTAGTCTCTTCAGGGATCCAAACCAGTCAACTTCTGGTCACTATCTTGCCCATTTCTTATGATGAGAATTTGTCAAATTAAAAAATCTTTTTTAGTACTCTCTGAAAAATGTTTGGTTTGGTGCAGCTTAGGAATGGAATGCACGCTTTTGCTTATTTTCTAATGCTGTTGTCCTCTCCCCAGGTTAAAGGCGGCTTCACCAGAGGATATAGAGTATTTCAACTGTCAGGAAGAACTGATGGATGACCTGCACTCGCAGTACCAGCTTGTCGAGAGAATCATAGGTGCACTTTCTACAGGGTGTATCACTTGTTGTTTGAATTAAGTGTTTTACCCCAGTGATGCCGCTGGATTTGTGTAACTAAATAGGTCTCTGATTTCTTTTGAGCAGGGCATTCAAACCAGAAGTCAGCGGCTGGTTACCCAGACTACTTGTGCAAGTGGCAAGGTTTACCATACTCAGAGTGTAGCTGGGAAGATGGTGCTCTGATCGCTAGAAAGTTCCAGAAATGTATTGATGACTACATGAGCAGAAACCAGTCCAAGACCATTCCATCCAGAGACTGCAAGGTAATACACTGCCTAGCTTTGGCTGGTAATACGTTACGACTTGGGAGGGTGACAGGGTTCCGAATTGAATCTAGCTTGGTGTGATTTCTTCTGTGTAATTTTCAGTCTGAAATAAACTGAGTTTTATTTTAACACTGACCTCATCAACTGCTGTTCTTTCTTGTAGGTACTCAAACAGAGACCCAGGTTTGTGCCCATGAAGAAGCAGCCAGCTTACATAGGAGGTGATGGACTAGAGCTCCGAGACTACCAGTTGGACAGTTTGAACTGGATGGCCCACTCCTGGTGCAAGTATGTCTTAAGCAATCCTTAATTGTCATTTTGCATTTGAATGTCCATTCTGTACTTATGGGGAAAATGCAACATTGCTCAGCAGTGTTTAGCAGATCCACAATCTCAACTTTTACTGTTTTTCTCTTCTGCTCTGTCTTCATTCGTAGAGGCAACAGTTGCATCCTTGCTGATGAGATGGGTTTAGGGAAGACCATCCAGACAATCTCCTTCCTCAACTACCTGTTTAATGAGCACCAACTGTATGGACCCTTCCTGCTGGTTGTGCCTCTTTCAACACTAACCTCCTGGCAGAGAGAAATCCATCTCTGGGCCCCTCAGATGAATGTTGTGGTCTACCTGGGAGACATCAGCAGCAGGAATATGGTATTGTGGTTCAAATACCTGTTACGCACACACACACACACACACACACACACACACACACACACACACACACACAGTATTGATACAATTTTATGATCCCCTTTCTTTGTAATTTGAGGTTGAGATGTATGGATACAAGCAGCAAATGCATCAGTTTGCTAATGGCTGTAGTAACAGATTTCAGGTTTCCTTTTCACCTGTGTTTGAATTTAATAGATCCGGACACATGAGTGGATGCACGTCCATAGCAAGAGACTGAAATTTAACATCCTTCTCACAACATATGAGATTCTCCTCAAAGACAAGGTCAGCTACTTATTTTTGTCATGGACCATGATGTTGGACTATTGTTGTTAATCACTTAATCGCCTTTATTTTTGACATGAAATGAATTAATAAAGGTCATTCCTAAAGCTGTGGAGTATAATATTAGTCCATGTAAAACTGTTAATATTTGTGTGTCCAGTCATTTTTGGGCAGCGTTAACTGGGCGTTCATTGGTGTGGATGAGGCTCACCGACTGAAGAATGACGACTCCCTCCTGTACAAGACCATGATTGACTTCAAGTCCAATCACAGGCTTCTGATCACTGGAACGCCACTGCAGAACTCCCTGAAAGAGCTCTGGTCCCTGCTGCACTTCATTATGCCTGAGAAGTAGGCCATATCAATTGTTAGGCTCAAAGACAAACATAGTTTCTCCTAGCTGCAGTGATATAGAAGTGTTGTTTGAATATGTTCAGTGCTCATTAATACCAGAACAAGTTAGCAAAATAAAGCTTCTCAGCTTGTTGTGAAAGAAGCACTCCATTGATTTTTACACACCAGGTTGCATTTACAGGTCTTGGGGAGTACTCCTGCATTTAAGTAAATGTCAGTTGGGGCTGAAAATATCTGGGGGTGTGGAATTAGAGAGACGTGAGCTTACCAGCTCTCTGTAGCCTGCTTGTCATCTCTGCTTGAGATAAGTGGCTCAAGGCAGTATTATTTATTACTAGCATACCACTTACCTAAATCGCTGACCAAACTGTTGGAGGTCCAGTTGCATTGTGGGTAGTGCAGGCATCATGTTTTGGCAAGGAAGAAGAATGTGTGTAACAAAAGGAATGATATGTCTGGTTCTGCTGCTTCAGCTCTTCAAACTTTTATAAAATTTTATCTTTAAGAAAGGAAAAGAAACAGCTCTTATATTAAGACCCAGATTAGACTGCTTTACCAAATTTTACGCAATTGACACAGCAACAATATGACACTGTGTCCTTAGAGCAAACAAGCATCCCACTATTATCACATTGCATCTAACATTGGAGCTTTCTGTCGTCACTGTATCCATTAAATATGCACTTCTTACCTTGTGTACAGACCACTTAAATATCAGCTGTGCACTCAAGATCATACTGGATATGTAACCACTTAAAAGATGAGGGTGTAGCCTACTTGCTCTCTCCCTCCGTTTGCAACGTTACTTTTGAAACAGAAAAAACTTCATATTGTGATGTTTACTGGAAATGACAAACTTTTAGCTCCACGGGGAACTCCCTCAAGCCAGCCTCCACCTATGTTGGTCTTAAGTAGTAAAATTAGGAGGTGTCATAGAAATAATTCCTCACTTCAGCTTCATGAATTAGGTGCTCCTGTCCATTGCAGCACTTTCAAAGGGAGTGACAGGTAGCTTTATTAATAGAAACAGGCCATCCGGAAAAATACTTGAGCTCAAAGCCGAGCATTGCGTCGCTTGCGACTAATTAGGACACCTGCATTGCTGGATTGGTGCCCTTTTAGTTTTCTTGAGAGACTGTGCCATGTCTCCTCTTGTCACCCCAAAAAACACACAAAAGTTCTAGTAAACAAGCACAGCATGTGCAGCTCTGCCACTCCCACATCTACTAAAGTTTGTTTGCTGTCATTTTGCCGTGCTCTCTGCCTGTCAGATACTGTTGTCTGCATTAGTCCATTTATAAACAAACATGTTTATTGGGTTGACATGTTGCTAATTACTAACACAATACAAGTTGTATTTAGCACTTTATCAACACAGGTTGGTTATGCCAGAACATATCATAATGACCAATGTCGGTTCAGCCATTTTTCATAAAATCAGACCAGTTTAAGCTCATACACCAGACAGGACCGGCACAACCGGAAGTGGACCCAACTCTAATTTGTATTCATTTTATTTCTGCCTTTCTTAAAGTCTTTGATTTTTCTCCTGTGAAGTACTGGGTAGTTTTAACTCTTCAAGCCTCAATTATTCAAAGAGGCAACCTGACAAAAGACATGGGGAAACTCGTTAAGCATATGCAACATGGGATAGGGGACACAAGTGGACTTCATTTAAAGGGGTCACAAGTTAAAATGTTTGGCAACCACTATTTCAGCATTTTTTTCATACTGTCAAACCCTTTGTCACATACAAAATTGAATAGGAAACGGCAGCATGATCCCAGAATGTGGGAAAGCATGTATAGCCAGCTATTATTTATCAGAGTGCTTCTAAAGTGTCAGCAACCACTTTTTCTAAGTCCAGTCCCAACAAAATAGAAGCTGGGCTTCATTTTTCCTGCTTTATCCAATACAACAGCACACTGAAAAGGTCCTAAAATGTGGTGGTAGAGCAGTATATCATGAAATGCTCAATGGTAGAAACAAATCTTTGTACAAAGTAAGAGGGATAAAACTTTTTGCATGTTTTGCTTCTAAGGAGGAATAAATTAACAGTTTTTTTTCCTGTGTCTTGTACCACGAGTTGACTGTATTGCTACACCTCCACTGATGTATGTTGTATATCTTGTTTCTCAAGGTTTCACTCTTGGGAGCTGTTTGAGGAGGAGCATGGTAAAGGCAGGGATTCGGGCTACACCAGTCTACATAAAGAGCTGGAACCTTTTTTACTGCGCCGAGTCAAGAAGGATGTGGAGAAATCTCTTCCTGCCAAAGTGGAGCAGATCCTCAGAGTGGAGATGAGTGCTATCCAGAAACAGTATTACAAGTAAGAGCTGGACAATACCCTTTAAATCAGAAATGTGTTGACATTTTATTTCTTGTCATTATGCAACTCTAAGTAGTGCTCAGCTATAAAACAATCTCGATAGGTGATCAGGATCAAAATTATGTCTGTAATGATGGTAAGCTTTGGACATTTTTAATTGACAACAGCAGTCAGTGTGCAGCCTCTCTCCTCTGCCTCTGCTCCGTGTCACTGCCTACACACATAGTGGACAGCAGTTTTAACTTTAGAGCAGAGTCCACAAATAAAGAATCAAACGCACTCAAGAATATGTTTTACTGGATTCAGTGACATCAATGCCCTTTATCCATAAGTGCAACAAACGGGTGACAACATAAATTCAATTTTTCAAACACACGTTGAACAAGCAGAACTCAAACTTGAAGAAATATGGTGTCCTCAGCCACTTTGCCTGCCGTAACTTGCTGCCTCCTGTTAATCCACATCAAGTTTGTTTTACACTGCCACCGAGCTCGGTATGCTAAATCACTGAAAGTAAACTCACATTATCCTCCAAAGCTGAGCAAAATGTTGATTTTAAAAAAAGGCAAAAAGGGGTCAGTTATATAGAAGTAGATGGGTATCTCCTCAGTGATGAAGCACAGATTAAGATCTTCTGCAGATTATGCCATCGGGACAGGAAAGACAATAAATCTTTTCCATCACCTGAAAAGGTAAAATACCAGTGACAACACCATTATTTTTATAAGTTACAAGACAAGCTAACTTGTCTTGTTTTGTTAAGGCAGATAAAGCAAGTTTGCAAAGTTAAATTTTTTCATGTACAGGGTTCTGGAAAACCTGGAAAAATCATGGAATTTCACAATCACATTTACCAGGCCTGGGAAAGTCATGAAATTACTCAAAGTCATTAAAAGTTTTAGGGAAAGTGATGGAATTTTGTTGTGTATAATGTAGGGCTGGGCGATAAATTGTTTTTATCGATTAATTCGAATTTGTAGTTTAGGCTGATTTGTTTTAGTGAAAATCGAGTTTCTATTTAAAATCCGCCACCGCCGCTCCATGCTGGGCTCCCGTAGTTCAGAGTGGCCTCCCCCTTCCTCCCGCGCGCTTGGTATCATGGCAGCAAGCAGGGAAGAACTCGCTCTCAAGAAAGGGAACGAGTTCTTCAGCGCTTTTGTGTGCACACCTGTGTCTATGTGCGTGTGTGTGTGTGTGTGTGCGTGTGTGCACATCAGGGCCGAACTCCGTCGTGCGTGACACAGAGCAGAGGAGGATTTTAGACGCGCACCGTGTAGGGACATAAATGACATGCCGTTGTGTAAATAAGTGTTACCAACGCCAAGCTGGCAGACCCCCGAACCATAGTAAACCATAATCCATAGTAAAGGGACCTCTGAAGACCATTAGCTCCTTTAGCTTGTGTAAGCTCGCTGTGGCAACGACACATAAACAACGGGACTTCGTCTGCGTTAAAGAACGGCACTTTATTTTCAGCACTGCAGGGATGATGCACAGCCTCAGTGCCTGACTTTTATAAAGAGGGAAATAACTCAAACACAGCATGCAGAACTGCGTAGGCTTCTTCACTGTGGCTGCTTGATGTAAACAACATAGCACATGCCTCACTTTCTTCCTGGGGATAAGACGGGTCTGGTGGAAAGCGATCACAGATGCAGTCGCCATGTATATTGCTAGAGATATGGTGCCCATATATAGGCTACCGTGGAAAAGCTGGGGTTTATTCACATGCTGAAAGTCTGATGTCACACACCACACCCGGCGCGCTACCGTCTCATACCTCTTCCTATACCTCCTACATCAACTACACATATATACACACACAAGCCACACACATCAGGCTCAGCCTGTAACATAAAGCTATTTAGTTTGTTTAATAAAAGGACAAGGTATAGACCTGTTCTATAGGAAAGGTAACCTTAAATGACTTCTGTTGTGATCCAATATGATGGTACGGGAAACACTGCCGTATGATAAGACGGGTCTGGTGGAAAGCGATCACAGATGCAGTCGCCATGTATATTGCTAGAGATATGGTGCCCATATATAGGCTACCGTGGAAAAGCTGGGGTTTATTCACATGCTGAAAGTTTTGGACCCCAGGTATGTGCCAACAGGCCTCAAATATTATTATTTTTTAACTAGGAGGGGAAAAAATTGATTTAAATCGTGAATCGGATTTTTTGTAAAAAAAAAAAAAAAATCTGAGATATGTGTTTTAGGCCATATCGCCCAGCCCTAGTATAATGAAATTGTAACAATAATGTTTCGTGGATAATCTTCCACATAGCATAACATTATGGCAAATTTATCTTCTGCAGCTAATGACTTAATGTAGATCTAATGTGTTGATGTTTGACAATGTTTAGTTTACCATCGTGTATGTTTCATCATTACTTGCCTTCCTGTATGCCAGCTGGCTAAAATTATGTTTCAGTAGAGTTTGAATCTGATATATTTATAAAAAAAAAAAAAAAAAAAAAAAAAAAAAGCTGGGCAAGTGGGCCGAGTAAAAAAAAAAAAACCTTTATTATGGGTGCTTAAGAAGTCATGGAAAGTTTGGAAATTTTGTCCATGTGTGGGAATGCTGCATGTAGGTGTTATTCAGTATATTCTTTTATCACAAAATATGTTTAAAACCGGGCTGTGTTTGCACAGTTAAATGTTTATGCTACTCATTTTGATATGTTGAACTATATTCTAAATTTCACTAATGAACCCTTGTTTCTCCAGGCTTCAGTTGTTATCAGGATACTCTGCAAACTAATGGCATTATTAAATTATAAATTGTGTTTAATATTGACATTGCTCAATATGAAAAAAAAAACAAACCCACTGTCATCATATTTTTTGCCATGTTGTCCAGCTTTACCTTTAGCTAAACCATGAGTGCTTTAAAGGTGATTTGTGCTGACTTGAAAGTGGTAATGCAGGGTCTGACATTAAGGTTTTTTCCTACTTACTTCTCAAATCTACTTGCCCCATCTAAATTCTTACTTGCCCTGCTTAAGAGGTTCTTTTCTGGCTGTGTGGTGCACATTTTCGCTCATAACTTCTATCTTACGTCAGCAGAGACGATCAGCCAATGGAGGCAGCAGCACATAAAAAAGCAGCACACTGAAACTGGAGAGGAAATACACAGTTTTCAGGGCAAGGCCACTTTGGCGTTTGATAAATACAAATTTACTGGGGCATCACGGCCAAAATGTGGGGCACCAACGGCAAAACCAATGGCGCAATAACAGTCTTTGAAATTTGTTTATTCTTTTGTTATCTCCTAGTTATTAAGAAATTATTATTAGAAGAAGATTCTTTATTGTACTTCCTCAGCACATAACATACATTGAAATGAAATTTGACCTCTGCATTTGACCCATCCTATTGTATACACTAGTGCATACTTGCCAATTCTCCCGATTCATGTGGGAGACTCACGATTTTTAACCCTATCTCACGCGATGCTCCATGTGAGTAATTTCTCCCGCTAATCTTCCGATTTTACAGTGAAGGAAACAAGTAATACTGTGGGAGATATTTGTCGCAGTATCTGGCAACCATGGCCTTCCTGCGTGTATGAGGCAAGCCGGTGACCTGACTCAGTCACTCGCTGGTTTCTGTCTTCCACTCAGTTCAGCGCCCAGACAGAGATGGATAGAGAAAGAGAGACACGTGACACTCCTCCAAAGAAAAGAAAAACTGAAAAAGATTAAAAGAAATATGCTTCCAGATTTAACACAGTGTGGACCGAATCCTTCCTCTGGTTTAGAGCCAGCCAGTGTAGTACCCACCATGCGTTTTGTAAGGCTTGCATGTTGATTTGCACAGTCAGTGGCAAACACTATCTAATTTGATGTGCAATAAATACTGCATACTAAATGCGTTGCAGTGTAACCGGCTTATTTAGCCTTCTGGTACTCATTTCAACAATTAAAACTACTCATTTTTCAGAACAAGTTTCCTTAATCAGGTTTAAAATACAAGAAATGATGACAGTTATACACACACCTGGCGAAGGAACATTGTTTCATGGGCCGATACACAGATGAAAAAAATCTCCCAATTTTTCACAACCCAATGTTGGCAAGTATGCTAGTGGGCAGCTGCAGTGCAGCATCAGGGGACCAACTCCAGTTCTTTTGCCAATGCCAGTGGTCAGGGTCACTGACAGGAGTATTCACCTAACATAGCCTACATATCTTTAATTATATAATTATTCATATGTCTCTGTATATTTTTACATAAATCCCCAATATTTTATTTGCCTTTAAAAAAATCCTCTTCCTTCATTTAATTAGACAATGTTTATTGTATTGTATTATATGTATTAATTCTCTACAGGATGTTGTATGTTCTTTAATGTGTGTTCAATTTATTAAAAGGAAAAAACAAAAATCCTGCAGCAAAGTGAGCCCTCTTCCTCAGAGAGGATCTTTGCCTCCCATTTTGTTCCTGGCGACAGAGCAGTGTGAACAATCTTCCTTCACAGAGAATCTTTGTCCATCTCCCTGTCCGCAGTGTAAACAGCAACAGCGAGAAGCAGTATAACATCCTCTCATTTTATAGATATAGTTCACTAGTGTAACTAAGACTTGCCAGGGTATGAACAGTGGTTACTAAGCCTCAAAACCAGCCATAACTCAGCCCTGAGCATGAGTGACAGTTCTCTATTGACCGATTGACGGACCGCATTGTCTGTGGCTCCACCTTTTAGTACCAGATCTGTGTTCTAGCTTTCCTAACAGAGGGGTGACCAAAAATGGGAACGGTTAGGAATGGTTCCATTGGTAACATCCACAACTTTTCATAGTGGAAATGGGAAAAAAAAGCGCAGTGAACTGAATTGAACCGTACTGGACTGCTTAGTGGAAACAGGGCTAAGTCTCTGGTGAAAATGTGCTGCCAGTGAGAAGACGTAGTATGAACCAGGAAGCCCAGATTAAAGTCTTCTTAGGTGCCGATGCAGGCTTCACTGAAATGAATGATGATCCTGAGTTGTTTGATTCAGCAATACTGTGAGTCTAAACACAGCTTTATTTCCCCCACCATACTCAGAGATCCTTAGAAGTGTCCTGCAGCTCAGTCAGTTGATCTGCGTTCACCTCCTACTTGAGTGATAGTTTGTCATTATGAAACAGGACATGTTTTTTTAATCTTGTTTTGCAGCTTGACATTTTAGCATAATTTATAGAAGAGAATATTAATAGTCTATCTGTGTCTGTGTGTGTGTCTGTCTGTCTCCTGTTTGTGATTAGATGGATCCTAACCAGGAACTACAAGGCCCTGAGTAAAGGTACCAAAGGCAGCACTTCAGGCTTCCTGAACATCATGATGGAGCTGAAGAAGTGTTGTAACCACTGTTACCTTATCAAACCCCCAGAGGACAACGAGTTCCTCAATAGAGCTGACGCCTTGCAGGTCTGTTTATCTTCTGTTATTATGTTGCAACATCAGGGCTTTGGTTAGTCCTGACAAATGGTATGTTTTGTAATTTAAAGTCTGGGTAAGCAAAAATAATATGTGTAGTGAGTTTGTCCCACCAAAGAAAAAGATGTTGTTTAACACCCAGCCAAATTAAATGATTAGAAAAATTGCCAAATATATAAAATTACATTTCAAAAGTGTAAAAAAGCAGTATTCTCTGCTTTCAGACACTGGGGACGCGTCTGCTTAAGGCACTGAGCCGAACAAGTTGAGAACACACTTGCACCTTGATCAGCAGTAGTGGCAACCTATTTTACATTTTTGACATATCAGGAATATCAGTTGTAGCTGCTCAAATTTCAGACAATAATGAAAATTCATGCTCTGTTGGAGGTCACAACAAAGAGTGTATTTGTGTTATGGGGGGGTATGTTGGGAGGTGGGGGAAGGCTTAAGGAGTCTTATCCACAAAAGATGAGGCTAATTGAAACAATTTGGACCAACTAAGGGTGTGTGCTTGAATCCAGCAGGATACCAAATGAACACAGTTTAATGTACAGTATACTTATTTCATATTACTTGGAAAAGAGAGACTGCAACCCTTCTTTTCCCGACAGCAACTGATCCGAAGCAGTGGGAAGCTGGTTCTGTTGGACAAACTGCTGGTGCGTTTGAAAGAGCGAGGTCACAGAGTTCTCATCTTCTCCCAGATGGTACGGATGCTGGATATCCTAGCTGAATACCTGAGGAGCCGACAGTTTCTCTTTCAGGTAGCTACACACAGTTTTCACGTAACCATCAACACATAAGAGATGCACCTGCAGGGTTTTCCCTAGATATTTAGAGGGCATAAGTGCTGGAGTTGGTTGTGGTTTGCAGGAGGGCTGGCAAAATAGAGAATATCAAATATCACAATACTTTTGACCAAATACCTCAATACTGATATTTTGATGATATTGTAGCGTTGACTGATTATGCTTTTACAAAATATTTACACAATGTGATTGCTGATAAGTAGTAATGTGTATATATTGACTAAGTGGGTAAAGACAAATAGAACAGCTAGAGCAGTCTGGTAGTTCAGAACAATAAGATAAATTAAGATAAGATACACCTTTATTGATCCCACAATTGAGAAAGTCTAGTGTTACAGCAGTCAAGGAGAAAGAGTCAGATTAAAAATTTCAAAATTTAAACTTAAAAACTCTTCCACATATCACTCTTGATAAATATTAATATTTTGCCCAGCCCTAGTTTGAAGGCTCTCCTCCAAGAAAATTTAAAGATTTATGACTTAAAAATATTCAATTTCACATCATTTTGGACCATAATTATTACTATAGATGAAAAAAAAATGCTTGAGGACAAAACTTGCTGTATTTAGATAATTTATTAATACACTTATCACAGCCTTTATCTGAATATTTAATTCTTTTGCATTCTTTTACATTTGACAAAAAGTAAGACAAATTATAATAATTATAATAGCCTAGACACTGGGTTCCCAACTTCCAGGCACCCCTATCTGCCCATTTTCCACATCTGTCTGCTCTAGCACATCTGAACCAGCTGATGCTCATCCAACAGTAAGGGCTGCTGAGTTGCATCAGGTGTATTCAAAGCATAATACATGTAAGCATCAATTTTCTTGCACTTAAGTTGCTAACTTGAAAACTTGGCACTCAAATAGTGTGTGTGTCATTTTCTCCGTGCTTATCGTCGTGTTTTAGTAAAAGCCAGTTACAACCTGACATTCTAATAGAATAACTGTCAGACAGCTGGTAATATCATGAACTGCTTTTTACTTGTAGGACCAGTATGAGTGATGCACGATATTGAATTTCTTTTTGATATCTGACATGCTGATGTCCATTTTTCCCCCACCTAATTTTTGTCATCATCAAGTCTCATCTGTAGTTGAATTAACATATTATTATGCATGCATACTGTTATCATGATGGCCCACCAGGAGATGGAGACATGAAATGGAATGCTTTTCAATTTATGTAAAATTAATTCATTGTGCAAAATGAGAACAAGCATGTTTGCCAATTCTGAGAGTTTATTTCAAAGCTGATATTGGCCAATACCGATGATGTGCCGATATTATTGTACATCCTTAGGTAGTATACCTTCTAATCAATTCAATCATATCTCATTAAGTGAGATTTACACCATTGTACCAGTGCTTACAGCGATTAAGCCAACTTTTGGCTTTTTAGCCACAAAAACGCTGAGGTATCCAAGCCATAAAATGGTGGGGAAAATCCCTTTGCTGTACATACATACACAGATATGCTCCACAATCTTCTGGAATTTCCTTCTAGCTAAAAAGAAACAATGAAATGCCATCTACACATTGATGTTATAAATTTCTTAATTTGTAGAGATTAGACGGCTCCATCAAAGGGGAGATGAGGAAGCAGGCGTTGGATCATTTTAATGCTGAGGGCTCAGAGGTAAGTTCATACAGTAAATGCAGTTTGTGCTTTTAGGAAAAAAACAGTACTTAAACATATAGTGAACCCCCCCTTGTGTCCCCAGGATTTCTGCTTTTTGTTATCAACACGTGCGGGGGGTCTGGGAATCAATCTGGCATCAGCTGACACAGTAGTCATCTTTGACTCAGACTGGAACCCCCAGAATGATCTCCAAGCCCAGGCCAGAGCCCACAGGATTGGACAGAAAAGACAGGTAAGCAACAACTGTCATAAATCTCCAACCATTTTTAATTCTTTGTTCGTTGTAATGTATGTATG
The DNA here is from genome assembly GCA_026686955.1 of Epinephelus cyanopodus. Taxonomy (NCBI): domain Eukaryota; kingdom Metazoa; phylum Chordata; class Actinopteri; order Perciformes; family Serranidae; genus Epinephelus; species Epinephelus cyanopodus. Next base: position 4,296,811 of record CM048932.1, on the reverse strand, counting down.
TACTATCAGTTTTTCTGTATCGTTACATCCTTAGTACCTTGTATATGTGTCAAATGAATATAGGGGAGTTAAAACCCTAATATTTCCCTCTGAAATGTAACGATTACCGATATTATGGTAAATCTCGGTTCATTTTCACAGGGTAAGAATTACCGTTTGTGTTTAAATTAATTGCATTATTGCGGTGGATTATCAGGATATGTTATAACAGCCTCATTCAAGTCTAGCGATGCAGGTGCTGCGTGAATGCGTAGCATGTGTAAACACAAAGAATAAAACATGGCGGAAGGTGGTGATAGCGGCACTAAGGACATTTCCCCCCCAACGAAACGCACAAAGTCTGAGGTTTGGGCGTACTTTGGGTTTCTGAAGAATGCCGAGGGACAGCTGGTGGAGGACAACTATCCTGTGTGCAGAACATGCAGAAAGAAAGTTGCTGCGAAGGGTAGCAACACTACAAATCTGCTGGCTCATCTCCGTGACCGTCATCCATAGCTTTACAGCCAATGCAAGTTATGCCATGCAGACGTCAGTTATTGTGTGAGGGACTTCTGTTTTACTAAGACTGTCATAATGTGTAACTCTAGACGTATACTCTCCTCCTAAACGGCGACTAGGTTTTCCGTTTGCGTTTAAGACACTTAGGAGCTAATACTAGCTGAGTAGCTAATAGCCGTATTAGCAGCTATGTTGTTAAGTGTTTCAAAACGAAGTGGAGCTGAAAACACTGAGCGGAGCCGACAGAATATTAACCGAAGTAACATGATGCTAATTGAGATCAACTATGATTGAATCACTATGGTTATGGTTATTGTATGGCGGCCTAAAATCGATATAGACAGCCAGTTATGCTTTCTCGACATAAGCTCAAGGAAACAACATAAAACGCTGCCGTGTTAACCTTTGACCGAGAGCCTTAATGGGGGCTCTTGGTTTTATAAGGTTAATTAAATTCATTGCTCACAGTCTTGACCTAACACACACACTAACACAAACGAGAACATGCACTCCTTTTCTCATACAGGTAATCCTCTCACTCACATGCACACTTCTAATAAGTGAATTATACTGTGTAATGATGACCATTGCCCCTAGGGTTTTTTTGGTTTCTCCTGCATTTGTGTTATCTATTCTATATATTGCATGTTTTTTGTTCTACTCTTGCATTGTTTTATATGTTGTTTTATATATATATATTTTTCCTCTCGTGCTAATAAATAAATAATATATAAATCGTTTACATATTTTGTTGACTGTTAAAATGCACCAGACAAATAAACTTTGTTCCTGTAATTTGTTTACATATTTTGTTCATTTAAAATACATTTTTCTGTTGCTGTGCCAATCCCTTGCCCCTTTAGTGTGAAAGTTTCATTTTAATATAAGACTTGGGCTGTTAACATTTTAGCATGATAAGGAAGTTACAAGATTTAGTGAAGTCATTCCAATGTATCTATTGTTTGGACATTTTACAGTGCTTAAAAAATATCGCAATATTATTGTTTATGGTAATAATTTGGTCACTATAGTCAAGATGTCAAATTTTCCATATCGTTACATCCCTAGTGGACATAGATTATCTACCTAATCCAAATACAGTGCCAGAATGTGTTTAAATGCTATTCTGTTACTATAGACAGTATACAGTACTGCTCTCTGCTTGTGGACTTGCAGGTGAATATCTACCGACTGGTGACGAAGGGCTCAGTGGAGGAGGATATCATTGAGAGGGCGAAGAAGAAAATGGTGCTGGACCACCTTGTCATTCAGAGGATGGATACTACAGGGAAAACTGTCCTCCATACTGGTGCTGCTCCCTCCAGGCAAGCAACACATGCCAGAGCTATGCAACTTAAGCCTATATCACATTACACGATTTTCACCCAGATTTTGCGTTGCAAAGACCATCGTAATCTTTTGAGTGTTCATACCTGGTGACGTGTGTTTCTGTCAGTGGGAGTCTTGCCAACTGTGTTACGACCTGTGTGTGCACACCACAAGATTTCTCCACCGAGCCCTCATCAACAGAGCCCCAGATAATGCGGTGACGTCACCAAACTTGGAGACGACACATCGTAAAGGCATGGATATTCTTTATTACCCTGGGTCCAAACATAACACGCTCCCCCAGATCATGTGGACGCCGCCATTGGTGTTGTTGCTTGCCGGCTGGCTTGTCAGTGTTGCCAGATCTTGGGAGAGAAACAAGCAATCAGGGCTATGGAAACAAACCCAAAAGAAGCGACTGCAGTCCGACATACTATCATGCATTTAAATAACTTACTAGACGGATATATATAGAGGAGGGTGATGTTTAGAGAGCAAGCCCAAATAAGCAACTCCACTTAAGAAACAAGCCCAAAGTCGCAGCTAATAAGCTGACCTGTCCTCCTCACATGTCTTCCGTCCTCCTGCATTCTGACGTGGGAAGTATCCCGCCTCTTTGGCTGATGCTCTTTGTCAGACGTTTCAGACTTTTTTAGCATGGCAGATATCCAGTCCCACTGACCGACAAGGGGGCGACTTGCTTGCAGGCTTGTTCATACTATCTGCCGACTCACCTCTGACCCAAGGTGGCTCTGAAGATCCTCTGCGACGTCAAAATTGCGGTGAAAATCGTGTAATGTGAACTAGGCTTAACTGAATATAAATAATAATTCTGGCTTCCCACAATTAAATGAAGATGATCATATGCAACATTTATGTTTAGAATATGTGCTCTGCTCATAGAAAACTCCATTACACATCAAATCAACTAACAGCAGCCTTCACTATTAAAGAGCTGTCATGCTGATACACGTGCACCTTGCAGCAGCAGCCTGTGAAAAACAGATTCTTGCGACTGCAGATGGGCAAAATGAAAATCATTCGTCATCAACCATTGTCATCTGTTTTTTGGAAATATTTTAGATTTAGGAGAGAACAAATTCTATGCCACAAAAGGATGAGATGGCAAAGCAACACAAATAACTTGTTAAACCAATTGAAAAAACACTACAGTCTGCAGTACCATGAATGCTTGTAGGCCAAAAAGAGTAATGTTGCTAACGTTATCAAGTTTTTACTGTGCATTTATTAGTTTATGTGTATGTATAAACTAATAAAGACACAGTAAAAACTCACAAAATGTTAAGAAAGGTAATATTTTTTACATCAGTGGTCCTTATTAAACAGAGAAATACAACTGTACACTGTTGGGATTGGCGTTTCTCTCGGTTATGGAACTGAGACTGGTTTAATCGCCTTATTAACTCACTTCATTCAAACTCGTCAGAAACAAAATAAAACTCACCCAAACTTGAGGTTACTTGCGTAACCCCGGTTCTCTCAGTAGCATGAGTGAGTGTCTAACATTGGGAACGCCCTCGGCGTGACCTCGTCAGAAGCCCCTTTTACATTACGCCAGCCAGGATTGGCTGGAACTAAGCACATCAGTGTCAGGATCGGTGGAGACCCTCCCCCTATAAAGGGGCCTGACACTTTGCTGCACGTCATTCAAAAAACAATCACCTCTTCCTAGCTGCAAATGAGCAAGGAAGGTGGTCTGGTGAGACACTCACTCATGCTACTCAGAAAGTAAGTAACCTAAAGTTCTCTTTCATAGCATTCGTTTCATGTCTCACATCAGGAAAATACTGACTCCCAGATTGCTGGGCAGATGTTGTCAGAGTGTCAAGATTAACCACCCTGAAATAAGCCACACTAGGGCTTGGCCAAGCCAAGCACTGAATGGGCCAGAGAAGGGGCTGTAACATCAAGCCTGTAAAACCTGGCAAAGGTGTGTGTGAAGAGGCCCAGCTTGCTGCGGCACAAATTTCCTGAATGGAAAGGGCCATTCAGGAAAAGGGCCCACGACGTGGAGAGACCCCTGGTAGAGTGAGCAGACAGACCCTCTGGTGCTTGCACCCTTCTGACGCTATAAGCTAAAACAATAGGCCCCACAATCCAGTGAGAAAGCTGCTGCTTAGAGACTGGCTTCCCTACCTGATTCTTTGCCCAAGACACAAAAAACTGGTCACTTTTTCTACAGCCTTCAGTTCTGTCCATGTAGATGCGTAAGGCCCGCACCGGGCACAGCATGTGTAGCCGCCGATGCTCATCTGAGGAGAAAGGCGGGGGATAGAAGGATTCAAGGTCACTAGGGGAACATGACCTCAACACCTTAGGCATAAATGCTGGGTTAGGCTGTAAGGTCAGCCTTATATTTCCTGCAGAGAACTTTGTACATTCTTGATGTACTGAAAGAGCGTGAATCTCACCCATGCATTTAGCTGAGGCCAGAGACAGTAATAACACTGTCTTTAAAGCCAACATTTTCAAGTCCACTTGATCTAGTGGTTCAAAAGGTGGGGCATCCAGCACCAGGATGGTGCTAATGGTTTAGAAACAGGAAGCTTGCGACGTGCACCCTTCATAAAGCGGCAGACCAGGGGATGCTGTCAGTGCAGTTTTCCCCCCAAAGCCGATATGGCAGGCCGAAATGGCCGCTAAATACACCTTAATGGTGGAAAAGGCCATCCTTTTGTCCACCATGTCCTGTAGGAAAGCCAAGATCACCACTACAGAACATTGAAAGGGAATTTCTTGTGATTTTGAGCACAATTTCTCAAAGATCGACCATTGCTCTCATAAAGGGACCTTGTTGAGGGAGCCCCAGCACTCTGAATAGTCTCAATCACACCTGGGGGAAGGCCCCCAGACCGTAGATTGAGCCATTCACGGGCCAAGCCCACAGGGCCAGCCTCTCTGGGTGGGCATGAAATATTTCCCCGTGCCCCTGCGACAGCAGATCCCTGCGTATTGACAAGGGCCACGGATCCCCTTGGAGGAGCTGTTATCTCCGCTAACCAGTGCTTCCTTGGCCAGTTGGGAGCTATGAGAATCATCGACAGACCCTTCTCCCTCACCCTGGCTAGGGTCAGGGAAATCAGTGCTATCAGGGGGAATGCATACAACAGAGCCCGAGGCCACTGATGAGCCAACACGTCCACCCCCAGTGGTGCACTCTGATTGCACAGTGAGAAAAACAGAGGACACTGGGTGTGTTGCAAAGAGGTCCACAGCTGGCCGGCTGTAACGCTCCCAAACCAGACTCACTACGTTTGGGTTAAGTCTCCATTCTGCGTAAAGAGGGTTTCCCCTGGACAGCAGATCTGCTCCATGGTTCAGTGTCCCCGGCACATGGGTAGCTTTCAGGGACAGAAAAGCGCATGTGAGGATCCCAGGTCCCGTTTATTGGTTTCCCTTCGAACAAGCTTTCCCAGCCTGATAGAGAGGCGTCTGTTGTGACCACTTTTCTGCACTGCACAACCCCCATAGGCACGCCCTGGGTCAAGAAGCCTGCGATTTTCCAAGGGGCCAGTGCTGCTGTACAGTTCAGAGACTCTCACCCTGTGAGAGCCATGATGGTGTGGGTCTAACTTGTGTGAGGCCACCCAGCACTGCACTCCTTTCATGTGCAAGCGTCCCATGGGAACTGCCACCAGGGATGATGCCATCAGCCCTAACAACCTTTGACAAAGCCTGAGAGACACAAACTTCCCCCTGTGAAAAAGGGCTAAACAGTCTCTGAGTGCCTGCACTCTTTCTCCAGTCAGCCTGACTCTGGCCTCAGCTGAGTCTATAAACAGGCCTGTAAAGGAGATGTTCTGAGAAGGCAGAAGAACACTCTTTACAGATTTATTTTGGAACCCAGAACCACCAAGTGTTCTGTGAGTAACCTTGTGTGATCTGCTGCCTCCTGGCGGGAAGATGCCGCAATAAGCCAGTAGTCAATGTACGTGGCTACTCAGATCCCCCGCCTCCTGAGCAGTCCCACAGCTGCCTCTGTGCATTTCACAAATACTCTTAGGCTTAGTAAGAGACCAAAGGGGAGAACTATATACTCGTAGCTTGTCTCCTGAAAGGAAAATTTGAGATATTTCCTGTGAGGTGGGGATATTGGGATGTGAAAATATGCATCCTTGAGATCGATTGAAGTGAACCAATCACCCGGACGCAGAAAACGCAGCAGGGACACATGCGTTAACATCCTGAACTTGTATTTCCTGAAGTGTTTGTTTAGATCTCTGAGATCTAAAATCGCAAGCATGCCGCACCCCCCCCTTCTTGGTGACCAGGAAATATCTTGAATAAAACCTGCTCCGAGTGTGTTTGAAAGGAATTATCCTTATTGCTCTTTTCTCTAGCATGGAGGAAATCTCTCTTAGGAAGAGAGCGGCTTCGCCTAGGGTTTGAGACTGGGTTATTCCCCTGAATTGTGGAGGTGTTACGGAAAACTGCAGCCTGTATCCCCTGTTTAATGTTCTCTAAACCCACTCTGAGTCTGTGCATTTTGACCAGCTCTCTGCTCTCACTGACAGCGGGCTGACAGGCTCATCTGTCACACACGGAGTAAGAGCTCCCTCTCGTGGCACTGGGACGCAGTATCGCTCTGTTGGTACTGCGCATGCACCCGCTGCGGCGTTCACTGCACAGTCGTCTATTGAGAGAGGGATCACTCCCTTTGTAAAATGTGTGACCAACCTGTTTTTCAACAATGGTTTTATTTTGTTTTTCATTTCACGACAGGGGCAATTTTAATGTTTTGCAACAATGAGAAGTGCATGTGAGACATGTTTGAGACTCCGTTGTGTGTTAGCTGGGTGAGGCTAGTGCTAGTGTGATTAAATATTGCTACTTGTGTGGTATTGCTACCACAGGGTTAAGTGTTGCCACTCGGTTATGTTAGCTGTCAAAGTATTGCTACTTTCCACAGATAGCGATAGCTCTCGGATAGCTGCCTCGTGAACAAAGCACCCGGCAACCGAGTTTTCGCTTGTGTCTGCGGACAGTTAAGCTAGGTCACGGAGAAACAGTCAGTTCGAGAGAGGTTGGAACTTCTGCTCGAAGCGAGAAGAGGTTTTTGAATGAAGTGCAGCGCAGTGTCAGGCCCCTTTATAGGGGGAGGGTCTCCACCCATCCTGACACTGACGTGCCTAGTTCCAGCCAATCCTGGCTGGCGTAATGTAACAGGAGCTTCTGACGATGCCACGCCGAGGGCGTACCCAATGAGAGACACAAAACAAATGCTATGAAAGAGAATTGCCTTGGTTACTTCTGCCACTCATCCAGTTAGTTTATTCATTGTTACAACAATCACCAACTTGCTGTTTTTGCTGTCTGTCGTTGCTGGCTGACTGTTTACAGCAGGGGTGGCCAACCAGTCAGAGACCAAGAGCCACAAAAACTACCGTGGTAGTACAAAGAGCCACATCATTCACGTGTGCTTACACATGCACTCCCTCTCTCACACAAACACGAAATGACATAAAATCAAAAACCAAACATTTCCAATTTTCAAAGCCAGATTTATTCATCTCACACACAAATGAATAACCATGAATAAAGATACACACAAACACAGTCTCTCCCTCTCATACTCTCTCCACCACATCCATACAGTCTCTCACACTCTCATGCTCTCTCCAAATTAGTGTTGTCATGGTACCAAAATTGGGACCCACGGTACGATACCAGTGAAAGTGTCATGGTTCCGGGGATTAAAGTTCTCCGTCTCTAGAAAAAAAAAAAAGAAGTTGCACGTGCATTTGTTGTAATTCAGTTTTGACTATCCAATTAATGATGTTGTTGTAAACCAATAAAGCCAGCCAGAGCCTTGCTAGTAGCCAATCAGAAACAGGAGGGCGGATTCACCACTGCCCCCCAGGGAAGGATCTGCAGTAACTTCTCAGACCTCCGCTGGCAGCAACATCGCCGCCACTGGTGCAGGCATGAGCTCCAGCATCATAGGCAGCAGCCCGCTGGAGGTTCTCTCAGCCATTCCTCTCCGGTGTTTTTAAAAAAAAAAAAAAAAAAGTACGAACGGGTCCACTGGTATGAGGGGACAATGTAACCTGAAAATAAAAAAAGCACCCCCTCCTCAGCTGGCTGGAGGAGAAGCGGGGTTTTGGTGCCTCTCGCTGCGACGGCGCACAGATGAGTGAAGAAACATCCCTTCGCGTCATGACGCGGCGGCGGCAGTCCGGTAGGCGCTCTGGGCTCCGGGCTGGCCCGTGCCGGCGGTGCCGTCCACCATCACCTGCGCCTGCTGTCTGTCCCGCGGTGCGTCTCTGGTCCCGAGACGCGTCGGCTGCTTTGCTCCAACAGTGGCGAGACACTCATTCAACTCGCCTCCCGCGTTCCCACGGCACGGCCACCATAGCAATTGTTAATTGTTCTGTTCTGTTCTTCTAAGAGGAATAAAACCTGCACAGAAAAGATTTGTAGATGGTTAATTATTTGTTTGACTACATTACAAACTGAGTCAAGCCCTGCAAAAAGTATCAGTTTAATTGAATAGATCAAAACATTTAAATTAAAAGCAAACAACAACAATAAATAAACCGCTCAAAATCACCTTGATCCTATGCTATTGGTCTTGAATATTTAAATAGTGTAGGTTTAAGTGTTCTTACAACTTAAATGCTCTATTAGAGAAACTGAAGGGCTAATACAGCAGTTAACCTCCTTACTTGAAAGCTTTGGGAAACTATTGCACGGCAGAAAAGGGGTCATTCTTAAAGTGTGGTGCAGCCTATTGTGGGGGAATATGAACTGGCCTGAAAAAAAAATTTCAGTCAAAAATATTTTTATTTGCTTTAATCCCTGCATGGTTCTGAGTAGTATCAGGATACCACAGCGAAAATGAGGCAGATATGCCTTTAGTCGTTTATAAAAAGTTAAATCACTTTCTATAATACATCAATGATATTTCAATGGAATAAATTACTTATTGACTTAATCATACTTCAAAAACAGCATCAATAAGTGATTAACATAGGGGGATCAAAATAAAATAAATAAATAAAATAAAAATCAACCAGCCACCCTCCTCCCCTGACAAGTAAAGAACAGCCCCTTCATAAGTAAAGAAAAGTCCCTAAAGTGCGGTAAGGTTTGTGGACCGTTACCTGCCACAAGAGAGAACTGTGAACGGCTCGTTTCTCCTCTGACACGCCACATACCTGTGTGCTGCCACGGCCTGGCCGTTCAGGTATTTCTGGGCAGTGATGACGCCAATTTATTCACCTGGAGCTGGGCTTCTCAGTCGCCGGTAAGCTGTTATCTTTCGCAGCGGAGCACTATGGCTGTTATTGGCCAGCGCATGGACACTCACCCTCCTTTAATTAGACTTTGAACTTATCCACATTAGTGGCACCATGTCATGTACTGTGTTGTTTAAGTAGCAGCCTACTGCGGTCTACCGTTGGTACCAGTATACCATGCAACACTACTCCACACATCCACACACAGTCTGTCCCTCTCTCATACTCTCTCCGCACACGCACACACAAAGACATGCATTTCTTCCCTGACATTTTATGTTGTGCGATATCGCCACCGCGCTACAGTCTTGCATTCCTTCCAAACTCCACACCCTCTCACCTGCCTGTGCACACTCCTCTCCCTCTCACTCGCTCCACTTAAGCCTGTCACATTTCTGAAAGGGCCATACGCACTCATAACAATAAATTGATTTTTTTATGATGGAAGAGCCGCACGCCGATGGTTTTGATTAATGGATTGAAGAGCTGCATACTGTTGAGCAAAGAGTCGCATGTGGCTTGCGAGCCGCGGGTTGGCCACCCCTGGTTTACAGTCTTATGCACCAGACAGGTGCTGCAAAAAAACAAAAAACAACAAAAAAACACACACACAGGGTTGTGCAAAGCACATGTGCTGCTTATGCAGCGCTTGTGTTTCAGGCATTGCCCATCCAAGACTCAATGTCTATTGTCTTTTAGCTCAGCTGCCTGTTCCATCAGTAGTGACCCGAGACTGACCTCTACTGGCGCGTGCTGCATACTACATGTAATGAGTGTTATAGAGAGAGGAGTGCCTGTGCTCAGATTTCAAAATAACCTGGTGTACCTTAATACCGTGATAGGCAGTATCACGATATTAAGGTACAAGCCTAGTGGATATGTATTCATAAAGGATGCACTGAATTCAAGAGAATGAAGAAACCCTTATTTTGATGCAATGATTACTGCATTAGCATGAATGTAACAAAACATGAAAGTGAAAGCAATGCCCTGTTTATGTAAATGTAAAGTGTAATAATAATATTTTGTCCCTAAATCAATCAAAGTAATTGTGATGATGATTTTGGCTGTTATCATGCAGCCCTAACACATACCACAGTCTACTGCTTGACTGCCTTTCCTCCTTTTGTCTATGTCCTTCTCGAGCGAAAATGTCTGTGCTTGTTGACCACCTTGTAATTAGGGATGCACTATAATAGTGGTACATCATCAGTATTGGAATCAGCCAACAAGTCGATTTCTGCCAATATGGCAAACAGATGAGTTTTGTTTCACGAAAAGAGAGAGACGACTAGTTGCTCAGTACAATCAAACGTAGATCAAAACCACGTGGTGGGTGTTCATGGAGAAGGGAAAACAGCTGGATACACAGGAATTTGATCCAGACACTCCAAAAATCTGGAAAATTAGGAAGGAAGTATTAAACCCCTTTATTGTAGTAGCTAAATTATTTAAAGAGCCAACATGTTTTTCAACCACTGCAATTCTTAATCTGTATTATTTTTCATAATATATGGATATATCAATATCAGTATCGTTGTTGTTGGCCAAATGAATTCTTATTTATTGGCATATTAGAAAAAAATACAACATCATGCATCCCTACTGATGAGTGTAGCTTTCTTTTCCACCCAGAAAAATCAAAACAAGGTCTAATTTATAGTGTTTGTACTCCTCTCAAAGGTTGTCACTACACTTTGCTGTTGTTTGACTTCAGTATGTTTTATTAAATACAGTTCAGCGCCTTTCAACAAGGAGGAGCTTTCTTCCATCCTGAAGTTTGGTGCTGAGGAGCTTTTCAAAGAGCCAGAGGGTGAGGAGCAGGAACCTCAGGTATGTAGTTACATAATGAATTATGTATAATCATAATCACAGCTTTTCTCTAAAGTATGTTGGAATAACACATTATGGCCTTTTTGCTCTGTAGGAAATGGACATTGATGAGATCCTCAAAAGAGCTGAGACCAGGGAAAATGACCCTGGCCCCTCCACAGTGGGAGAAGAACTGCTGTCTCAGTTCAAGGTAGAAAAAAAATTTGTTCTTGATTTAGAAGTGGGTTTACAATATCCAAAATTTTGATTCTTTGTTCTGTAGCAATTTAAAATTTACAGTTGTCTGTGACCTGAACTGTGCAGGTGGCTAACTTTTCCATGATGGAAGATGAGGAAATAGATATTGACTCTGAGCGTAGTCAGCGGAGTTGGGACGATATCATTCCTGAGGAGCAGAGGAGGAGGATGGAAGAGGAGGAGAGACAAAAGGAGCTAGAGGAAATCTACTTGCTGCCTCGCATGAGGAATTGTGCCAAACAGGTACACAAGCAGTCATGCCATATGTAAAAAGGACTTTTGATTTGTATTACGTATTGTATTACATGTTTTGGGTTTTTAACGAATTTCCAGGTGATTTTCTTGGTTTGTGTTAACAGATAAGCTTTAATGCCAGTGAGGGCCGGCAGAGCAGGAACAGGAGGTACTCTGGGTCTGACAGCGACTCTCCCTCAGACCGAAAAAGGCCAAAGAAACGAGGACGGCCACGGACCATTCCGCGAGAAAATATCAAGGGCTTCAGCGATGCAGAGATCCGGAGGTGATTGTATCAACAACCAACTACTCAGTGATGCTTTTTATCTTACCCTCCTTGCAAATTCCTGTTAACACCTTTGTGAACTACTTACAGGTTTGTAAAGAGTTACAAAAAGTTTGGAGGACCACTGGAAAGGTAAGCTACATCATTTTTTTTTTTTTTTTTTCAACAACTGACAACAATAACGTGCCACACAGTCTGCTCATCATGTGTCTTCATCACTCAGATTGGATGCTATTGCTCGTGATGCTGAACTTGTGGATAAGTCTGAACATGATCTGAAACGCTTGGCAGAGACTGTTCATAATGGCTGTGTGAGAACACTACGAGAAAACCCCTGTGGACCAGAAAAGAACTCAGGTAAACAAACACAACTTCATACAGATGAAATACTGCATCAGCACATTATAGGAAAGGTTTGTGTAAATGTGTATTTTGTTAGAGCTTCAACAACTAGTCAGTCGTCAGTAATGATACATTTTAATGTCTTTGTCTTTGATTATTGAAAAGAGGCTGCTGAAATCATTGTTTCAGAGTCAATTCCACTCAGCAGTTGTGGAGGTTGTAGCCACATCTGGCTCAAAAATATTTTAACTGACTTTATTAACCTTCAGCTGAGAGCGTTGAGTCTTCCAAAAAAAACAAGTTGCACTGTTCAGCGTCACAGTGCTTGTATTCCATCACAGTTTTGTAGTTAAAGGGTAACTTTTAAAACAGTTTTCTATGCTTTAGGTGAAAAGAAATCCAGTTTATCTTCATCTCAGAGTTGCAAATTTCTAGACAGCAAATAAACTGTGGTTCATACATGCCTTGTACATTAACATTGTGCCTCGCTCAAATGTGAATTACAGCAGAAACCACTTACAGCGATCGAGATTACAGCGATCAACTGCTTATATGGATCAAAAAGCTTGGGACAGAAATATTACCATACAAGTGCTGTTTAAAATTATGCTTATAGGGCTCAAAAGGGCACGTGACTTCACAATGCATTGTGTGTAACCAGTGCCATTTTTACGGGCAAATAGTTTTGTTTACTTTGCGTTGTGCTGGGAGAGACACTAAGTGAGAGATTTAAATTGACTGGGCAAAGGAAAAGTGTGTCGGACGGTACCGAGAGAAGCTGGACCCTGTTCCAAAGGCTTGGTACCTTGACAAAATCCAGAAAATGGGTGGAGTGGATCTCTATGAGCACGGAGACTGGTCTCGGGATTTAAAAGCCCTGCCGCCATTGACTGAAGCTGAGCTTGTCCTCTGTCTCTTCAATGGTATAAGTTATTATACCAGCGACGAATTTAGGAATGCCAAATATTTAAGGGCTCATGGGCAAGCAAACTTTGGGTGGGTGCAGGACCTCCGAATTTTACGCCTTAGAGAGAAGACAGTCGTCATTGTAAACTTTACAAGCCTCACTGTGTCCCACCTTCGTGTGGTGCTGCCTGTTTGCTTGCTCAGGTTTTGACTAACATATCTTGGTATCTGCTGGACCAATTTATTTCAAACAAAAAATATTTTTAAGCCTGAAATCCACTCTGTATTTAATTGGTAAATATGTATGGGCTTCTCGGTTATTTATTTCAGAATTAGGGCATTTTCACACCATAAATCTCTTAACTTTCCATCGTCACATGGGTGGGCACAACATGGAGTTTATCTTTATTTTTAATTTTCACTTCTTAACCACAATTTAGGACAAGTTTACTCCTGTGGAGACAACTGAGAAACAATGTTTTTAGTGACATCAATATGTGTACTTTTTTTTTTTTTTCTTTTTTTAAAAATGGGATTAAAAGTCCTGACTGCACAGCTGTGTTAGATTTGTCCCTACTTCTATTTCAGTTTCTGCTATCATAATATATCAGATTATATAGCCCATCGATCTTCTTTCCGTAGCTATCGTGAGAGCGATTGTGGCAGTTAATGACACAGCAAGTCGGCACCATTTTCAAACGATACAAATACTTTTAAAATGCTAAAACAACAACAGAACACAAGCGTAGCGTCGCGAAACGTAAACAACTTTACGATTGCCCGCAAAGCCCACAATGCAAGGCGATTTTTCCACCTCCACTACGTCACCCTTTTGAGCCCTATTGTAATCAAGGAGTCCACTCACTGTGGTAATTTTGAGTCTTTTCATACATGACGACAAACAGAAAAACAGTATAAAACTACTGCAATTCTGTTTTCTTAACTTTACCCCAAATGTACTTGCCTTGCAGTTATCTGTTTGCTTCCAGCAGGCAGGGCCTAGTATTAAGTGAACAGTACAAATGCCCAACAATGCAGGCAAATTAAGTTTATGTCCTTATGAGTTATGGTTAGCATTACTGTACCTTAGCACTCAGTCATTTATCCCAGTGTGCAGCTCAATGACTCAAACACACCTACAATTTTTACAATGTTAGCCTGACTCAGGCTCATGGTGGACCTGCCAGCAGTGACTTATGCTTGTAGTGATGATGTTTTTCTTCTTTTGAGGTGTGTGAGGACTTCCAACTGTTTATATGTGTTAGTGCCACTGATAGCTGTGGCCGTAGACATTATTTTTTCAAGTTGTCTTTCCAACTTTCAGTCCATCCCATTGGCACAAATGTCCACTTGGACTCAAAGATGAACCGATTACACTGTGGTGGTCAAGGTCACTTTAACCGAATCGGTCTAGTTTTTGTGAACGTGATATCTCATGAACGCCTTGTAGAATTTTTTTTTTTTTTTTTTGGCCTTCACAACAAGAATTCATGACAAAATTTCACACAAATTTCTAATAACAAAAAAACACTTTTCTGGCCACTATTCAGTGTCATATATCAGTAATAGAAGGGGAGACATTTGATCTGAAACTGAATTAGTGACTCTAATCTTGGGTGTCCACCTTGAAACTGTGCTGATTGTATAGATCTTCTGTAGGGCTGACCCAAAAAATTCGAAGCTTCAAAGCTTTGTTCGATGGCACGGGATTCGATTGTGGAAAAAAAAATTCGAACCTTCGACGCTTTTTTTCCGTTTTTTTGGGGAGGCCTTAAATGCAACACTAACACCGTCAACGAGCCACAGCGCACTCAGAGCCGCTCTGAGTCTGGTGTCAGAGACACTGATGCTCTGAGTTGGGCGCACTTCTACGTTGTAGTTTCAAATAAAAATGTCCGTGAAACACTACATTACCACCAATTGCACATTTCTGTCATGGCGATGTGAAAAATACATGTCGAGCAGTCTTTTGAGAGACATTGGTGCGTGGAACGGAGTCCGTGCGCACAGGGCTTGCGGACGTCCGTCCGCGCGGACCTCCACTAGTGTCCGCCTTTCCCTTCTAAACATGTAACAGTAACATACTCGGAAGGCTTTTTTATTGACCCACATTTACTTTTACCAAAGTAAATTTTTACACAAGTGCTTTAACTTGAGTATAATTTCTTTAATGTAACAGTACTTTTACTTTAGTACAATATTCTAGAAGATATTCACTGCCTGTTTTGTTACAGTCACTACTTTTTTAATGTAATAAACATAAAAATCTTATGACATAGTTATCTGCATGAGAAATAACTTAGAAAATTGTCTGTAATAGTTACCAGCTTTGTAGTGATCAATTTGACCTGAACAGACGTGATCACTCTAAGGAGTTTCCACTGTATTTCTTCTTTCGCTGTTGTCTCCCACAGAATTACATGGCTATTAAGGCATGAACCTCTATGAAACTGTTTTGTTGTTTTTCCACTTGTGTGATCATCAGGAGGCAGGAGAGGGAAAGTGAAGGGCCCTACATTCAGGATTTCTGGAGTCCAGGTGAATGCCAAGCTTGTCATCTCTCATGAGGAAGAGCTGGCTCCACTCCACAAGGCCATTCCTGCTGACCCTGAAGAGAGAAAGAAGTGAGGTTTCCAATACACTACATGACTTTCTCACACACACACACACACACACACACACACACATATATGTGTGTGTGTGTGTGTGTGTGTGTGTGTATATGTATATGTATATATTTATTTATTTATTTATTTTGCATAGGTATATGATTCCATGCCACTCGAAGGCAGCCCACTTTGACATTGAGTGGGGGAAGGAGGATGACTCCAGCCTTCTAATAGGAATCTATGAGTATGGTTATGGCAGCTGGGAAATGATCAAGATGGATCCGGATCTCAATCTCACACACAAGGTGAGTTCAGGCACATAAATCTCTTTATGTGATCCCAGTGGATCATGTATATGTCCTATTGTCTTTTCTTTTTTTTTTTTTAAGTTACATTTAAACTGTATGCTGTGCAAGACATGTAAAAAAACAGCCTCTTAAAAAAGGAATATATTTTCAGAAGTCTTTTTTGTTAACTCAGTAACTACAACGACAACTGTACGTTTTAAGACTTTACTCAGAGTTCTGCACAACAACAACAGTGGCTGCCTCCGTAATTCTTCACTCAGAACATACAAGCATCTTGCACATGCACAGTGAGAAACATAGCACACAACATTTTTTTGTGAGGCCTCAACTTTTGCAGTTTTATTTTTTTTAGTTTACAAAGTTATACTTGGGGCTTGGCAATATGGGCAAAAAGGTTTACAATAAAAACTTTATTATCAGTTGACATCAATAACAATCACGATAAATGTAAAATCATTATTTCCAGGCTGATTTTATTTCTCCTCTGTGAAAAAAGATTATGAAAAACACTTGATGAAACAGTGGAGCATTTCACAAAGGTAGATTCAAAACAATTCTAATCAAAATACCGTCAATAACTAAAATTATAAATAAACAAATTTTAATTGTGGTCAGCTGCGTGGGTTGAAAACAAGTGTTTTTGGTGACATTGTAAACAAAATAGACAAAACATAAAATCTCAACACAATTTATGATGCACAGTATGTCATTTCAGCTGTTAAGGCTCTCAATCAGAACTAATAAAAGATGGATTTTGATGATGTGAAGTAGAGTGAGATCATTCATTTAGTCATAAAGTCTAATGAAATAA
Organism: Epinephelus cyanopodus; assembly: GCA_026686955.1. Classification (NCBI taxonomy): domain Eukaryota; kingdom Metazoa; phylum Chordata; class Actinopteri; order Perciformes; family Serranidae; genus Epinephelus; species Epinephelus cyanopodus. The sequence goes on along the minus strand of CM048932.1, from coordinate 4,280,159 downwards.
TTGCAAGCAACATTAGCTAACATCACATCAACTTGCTAACTTATTGGATAGGTCAACTAATGTTACACACACTACTGCTGAAGCCAGTGTTGTGTAGGGTTGGAGGAAAAAATCAATACAGCATAGTATCACAATATTTTTGTGTGGCAATATCGTTTTAACACACAGTGCCAAGTATCAATTTCTTTATCCTATAAATTATTAACAATACAAATACAAATTAAACTTAGGGCAGCCAACCAGAATGATATAATCATTTGGATTTTTTTTTTCAGTTCACTGGATACATGTTGCTGCTGCAAAAAAATTGCTGAAGTGAGATGAACACACTGAAAACATTATCTTACTTTATTATAGATGCTGACAAATTTTTCCTTTGGGGACATAACTTACAGTTGAAAAAAGGGAATAAATTGCAATATAAAACAATATATTTTATTGTCATGCTCAGCATATCACAACATATTTAAAATTGCAATAACATTGTACCGTGACTCAAGTATAGGGCCAGACCGATTTAATCGGCAGATTATAGCCATTAGAGAAAATAGTAAAATGTTCTTCCTTCAATTCATATTTTTTTAACGAGTGTCTGAACTATATTTAAGCCATCAAAAGCGTAAAAATTTAATCGGCCATATATATCAGTTATCAGATTTTTTTATTCCATAATATCGGAACTGGCATTGGCCCCAAAAAATCCATATCAGTAGGGCCCTAGTGATAATATCGCATAGTGTAGCCTCTGGTGATTTCTAAAATTGATCGTGGCAAAATTGACCATGAGGTAGCCCAGCACTGTTATTCGTGGTAAAACAATCATAGTAAACGTAACTTAATGAGCGTGTTGAATGTGTCTGGTTTTTTTTTAGTTTTTTTTTTAATATAACTATTACCAGTGTCTTTCTCTGTTTCATGGCAAATAGAGACTAGCGTTTAAGGTACATTTGCACCCCCGTCTCCTGATGTATGAGTGGTTAAATTATAAAAATTATTATATTTATAATAAATTATAAATTAATATATTTGTTATATTCCTATCCAGGAAAAATTCTGTCATTGATAATTATCATTTTTGTTTTATTGCCCAGACCCAGTTGTACCATACATGAAGTATAAGCGTTTCCTTTATTAACTTGTCTATTTGGGCTGGTCAGCCAGATAGATTCGCCCCTTCCCAAAAATGTGTTATATTTTCTATTAACATTTTCCTTTCAAATGTCATTACACAAGCAAGTGCAAACTAATGTTAAGAGTGTAATGAATTTGTGTGCAGCCATTTCTGAAAATGTTTACTTTGTGTATTTTTGATCAGCTCCTACCAGACGACCCCGACAAGAAGCCACAGGCCAAACAGCTCCAGACCAGAGCAGACTACCTCATCAAGTTGCTAAGCAAGGACCTGGCTAAAAAAGAAGCACAGAAACAAGCAGGGACAGTAAGTCTCACAGTAACAAGCCTCCTCTACATTGCTAACTAAAATGCTCATATATGGGTCATTTTCAAATTTAAGATGGATCGATTAAAATGTATGTCTCCCAGAATTTACCATGGCTTTTTGTATGTATGTAGGCCAATTCACGGAAGAGGAAACCAAGAAGTAAAAAGAGCAAAACTCTGAAACCAACTAAGACGGATGAGGTTCTAAAGAGCACGTCCTCAGATCCCCCATCGGACAAGAGGTCAGATGATGAGGATGAAATTGAGGACGAAAAGGTACATTAAGATACTACTTGTACTGCTTTGGTTACTGTAGCATGGAAGGAATGTTTCCTGTTTTTAGTTTGGAGTTGATGTGTTACATGTTGTGACCCTTTCAGGAGGTGACTCCAGTGAAGGCACCAAACAGACGGAGCCGAACAGACAGGGGGTTGATGAAAGAGGAGGAGGACGAGGATGAAGAGCCTGAGCAGGAGGAAGTTTCCTCATCAGGGGAGAGGGAGGTCAAAGAAAAAGAGATCAAAAAAGAAGGCAAAAAGGAGAAAAAGGAGGAAAGTTGGGACAGTAAAGATACAAAGGAGCCAAAAGAGAAAAAAGAAACAAAGCCTCTGGAGGCAGTACATAAACAAGAGGAGATCATAGAAAAGGTGAAATAATAATTCTCTATGTGATATATTTGTTAAAGCCTCTGGAAACCCAAAGCCACAATAGCCTTCTAACTATGTAATTTAGGGTCTTATGTACATAATATTAAACATGTAAAACAATTAGAAATCAGTTTCCATCCAAATTCAAAATATCTGTCTTTTAAGTTTTTGTACATGCTTGAAATTGGGTTTGATTTGGCCGTGGTTATCTCTGAGATTTATTACGCAATAAATTCCAAACCAATCATAAATCATCCATCAGTTGTCTCAACCCACCCCCCAGTGGTAGAGCAACAAAACCTTTCTTCTCCAGCTAACTCTGCCTCTTTTAGTCTGAGCCAAATCGTCTCTACATAGCCTTCTGCAGTTAGCTACCCAGAGCTCAGGACAGCAGTGTTACTTAAAATTATTTTGTTTAGTGGAGTCTGAGAAACAGCTTTCTAGTCTGATGTTTAAAAAATACAGATCGTAAACTGGCTGAACCGCTCGGCTTCGACCCAGCGGAGGCCCTGCCTCCGGCGGGCTCCCAGCAGCACTCGAATCAGGTTGGCAGGCTCCAGAGCCCAGACAATCCGAGCCTTTGCAGCTCATGGAGCTGCAGGAAGAGGCGGCTTGTGAGCGGCCGGGCCTGCCCCCCGGGCCCAGTGCCGGTGTCGGCTCGCGGGAAAGGGGACGTAATGTGCACCCTTCCTCACTCCTAACTGAATAAACATATCCCGGCGGGCAAATACTTCTACACAACGCGAGAGAGACGGCCGGCCGGCACCGGTCGCTCCCGCTTTGAGGGTCGGTGTGTGTCAGAGTAAAGACATATTTAATCTGTTAAGACTGGATGTGTTTGAATAAAAAAGGCTATTATCAGAACAACAGAACAGATTTATGCTTTCAATGAAAACGTATCTCAATGAAGAAAGGCAAAGCGCTAGCCTCCCGTTGTCATTCATCTCAGCTAATGGCCGGGCTCCACTGGGCACGTCTGCAGCGCGAGTCCTGTCGCAGCTTGCCCCCCTATTAATCAATTACAGCGGCTCTGCCAGCAATGGGAGCAGCGCAACAAGTCTCTATTTTATGCGGCTCTTCTATTGTTTATCCGTGACACTGTGTCCGTGGCGGACATTTGAAAGCGAGTAGATGACAAACAGTACAGTAAACTTGTAGATAACTCAAATATATGTAATAACTTGGGTGGAAAATGGTAAACAACCCCGCTGGCTTCTCTACGTGTAGCTTCTGTACGCAGTCAGTGGAGTCCAAATGAATATGCCGCGACGCTACGCTGTATGTTTGCAGCCGGTGGAGCTCAGCCGTAACATTGCATATAAAAGTTATGCTAACTAACTATTCTACTTAGTAACATTAATATGAATCACAAAACATTTTGAAACTTACCATTCAGTGACCACCTGAAAGGAATCATTGTTAGCTGGCAGGGCTTCTGCTTCGTCCTCTGAATCATCAGAAGGCTCAAACATGTACAGCTGGATTAAATTTGTGGCAGTCATTGCTGAGCCAGGGAGATGTCAATCAAAACGAGGGAGCTTTGGAGCTGTCAATCAGAGCGTTATCTGCCACGCCCACTCTGTCCTGGCAAGTGGTCTAAACAGCAAAATGAGCTGTATTTAAACCAGGTTTTCTAATAGTTTTGAATGGTTATTTGAACTCAGACTTTTGTGGATGATTAATGAGACACTCGACTTTGATATAATATCTGCATTTTTACTATTTCAAGCTGTGTTTCCAAAGGCTTTAAGTACAATGTAGCAGAGCCTTCAGCATTGTTATCAATTAATTCCATGAATTAAGACTGTCAGCATTAGTGTGTTACAGAAAAAAAGATGATCTGGCTTGGAATTAATTCTTAAATTCTATTCATCAGAATGAAGTAAGGACTGAGGTACGAGAACGAACAAAGAAAGCCTCTGATGTGCCGGTCCATATAACAGCAAGTGGAGAGAATGTTCCAGTGTCTGAGGAGTCTGAGGAGCTGGACCAGAGGACCTTCAGTGTGGTATGTTCCACTGATAACCAAAGTTATCAGGTGTATTTTTACTGTGAATTATTAAAATTGTCTCAAGGTATGTTACCTGTGAGTTACTGACTAATTGATTAGCCTCATTATTAAGTGATGACTAAGATAGGATCCTGCCAGGCCCAACATGTATCTAAATGGTTTACAAAAAGGCTGTTCAGGTTGTTTTGTGGGTTGCTGCAGCCTGAAATACCTGCTTTCATAGCAGCTTTTCTGAAAAATTGCAAAGCAAGTTGCGATGTTCAGAGGTGTTGTTAAAGGGATAGTGCACCCAAAAATGAAAATTCAGACATTATGGTAGATAATGGCTGAATTTTCTTTTCTTTTTTTTTTAATTTCCCATATGCCGAGGGAGGCTCAGGTGAAGTTTTAGAGTCCTCACATCCCTTGCGGAGACCCAAGGGGAGAGTGGGTAGCAGCACAACTCCACCTAATGCAGGCCGTAGTGATCCAAGTGTCCTGAAGCCTCGACATAAAAAGTTGTTTGGAAAAACGTCATTTAAACTCTGTTTTTAGCCTCATTGTAGCCTGTAGCTCTAACTGCCTCTCTGTACACTGCACTCACGTGAGACTGTGAGACATGGGCACCGCCTTCATGTGTGTGCACATGCTTTCGCTGGTCTCGCGTGCAAGTACGCACACATGAGCTCAGTGTACACAGAGGCAGTTAGAGCTACAGGCTACAATGAGGGATACATACGTATATATATATATATATATATATATATATATATATATATATATATATATATATATATGTGTGTGTGTGTATATATATATGTGTATATATAATATATAAGTTATATAGGATATATTGGAGTTGCTTCAGTTTACTTTTGTTTGAACATGGCAGTGTAAAGAGAGGATGCGGCCGGTAAAAGCAGCCCTGAAGCAGCTGGACAGACCAGAGAAAGGGCTGTCAGAACGTGAGCAGCTTGAACACACAAGACAGTGTCTGATAAAGATCGGAGACCATATCACGGAGTGTCTGAAGGAGTACTCAAACCCTGACCAGATCAAACAGTGGAGAAAGTTAGTACACACACACACACACACACACACACACACACACACACACACACACACACACACACACACACAAACTTAAGTTGACCATTAACTCAGATTTAATTTAGATCACTGTCAGTTTGAATGAATAAGACTTAGATGTTTGTTCATATGATATGCATGTAAAGCTGATGGTGTTTGTATTCTACAGAAACCTGTGGATATTTGTTTCCAAATTCACTGAGTTTGACGCCAGGAAGCTACATAAACTGTATAAGCACGCAATCAAGAAAAGACAAGAGAACGCTCAGGTGTGTGAAGGCCCCATAATAATTCTTAATGTAGATTACAAGATAATATTGTTTACTGACATATAATCCATAATGACGTGATTCTATCATCAGGCAATGGAGCAGAACATGAGAAATATAAACGCCCACGGCTACAAACATGCAGGTATAATCAGTTTCCATCTTTTGTACATAGAGAATAAGTAATTTGTCTCTGCGGACTGATTAATTTGTGGTCTTCGTCCTCAGATATTGAAAGGCTGAAGGACAATTCTCACCAGGACGAGAGCAGCAGGGACAGCTACAGCTCAGACAGGCATCAGCCTTCAGGGCGGTTCCATGAAAGCAGCAGCAGCAGTAAGGAGAGACACAGCTCTGAGTCCCACAGGAAGACTACGGGAGGGGAGTCCAGGAAAAGACCATACTCCTCCTTCAGCAACGGCAAAGACCACCGAGACAGAGACCACTACAGACCAGACAGCAGGGACAGAGACAGACAGGACAGGTAAGAGGCTGCTCTCAGGAACAAATACTTGGTAACTGTCACATTATCTACCTTCTGATGTCAGCCTACAAAACTCAAACCTGTTAAAGGATAAAGCTGTCATTAATTCTAGATGGTTCTTGTCAGAGAATCCCATGAAAAGGTTAAATCAGCTGACACAGGGCGAGAGGTGGGCTACACCCTCAACAGGTCATCAGACTGTCACAAAGCTGACAGATGGTGTCACTAGGGTTGGGAATCGTTAGGATTTTAACCATTCCGATTCCTTACCGATTGCTTCTTAATGGTCCGATTTCTTACCGATTCCTTTTACAGATTCCTACATTATATTCATTATGCTTGCTATACTTAAACAAGTATATAATAAACACAAATGCAATCATACAAATACACAAACTTTATTCTAACTGTTGCACAGTACAATTAGATGAAAATACACATTTTGTGTGGTGTGTATTTCAGATCTAGAGCTTATATCATCTCCCTGAGAATATATAACAACAAAAAGCGATTCTCCGATTTCTACAGTAACACTATTACCTCAAATTAACCACAGCAATGTAGTAAACAATACTTATATGCATTCATGCTTGGGCACTGTTATTTACGTGACAACACCTGAGCAGAGCACACACACGCATTGGCTGTTTGTTTCTACCGCTCCCCTCACTGGAAGCATCGGACCTCCCGCTGCCAGCCTCCGCCTTAATTAAATGCTGAAAATTAAATAAAAGAGGGAGACAGGTTTTTCCTATTTCATCTTATTTTGTTATATTTCTCCCTCTCCCCTCGCTGGAAGCCTCGGACCTCCCGCCGCCCTCTTCTGTCTCAAACACGGAGGTCTCCCTCTCCACAGAGCACCCATGACGCACGCCTGTCCTGTTAAATAGCCTGTAACCATAACAACTGTGTGAGACAAACTCAGTCCTTTAGTCATTAAATAATCTCGGGCTCGGTCGGGTTCGGAAAGAAATATGCGGCCTGTGCTGCACTGTAATGGAAATGCACATGACTTTTTTTTTTTCTTTCTTTAAACAATCTAGGAACCGTTTGCAGGAACCTTTACTCCAAATGTGATGGAACTGGTTCAAGAACCGGAACTTAGGACCCGGTTCCAAAAAAGATCCGGATCCCAACCCTAGGTGTCACACAGGGTGCTTTTCTGTTTCCTTGCTTCCGTCATTCCTGTCTCTTCCTCGTGTCTTCCAGCGAGGATGTAAAGCGCATTTCAAACCAAAGATTCGCAATGAGACGAGTTGAAACATGCAAATACGACGAGTTGAAACATGCAAATACTAAGCTGTTCTAAAACCTGCCGCTTTTACACCAATGCAACTAGACGAAACGGTGTATCGTCTCTATGCAACGACTCCCCAACTTCCGTTCTGATTTCCAGCTTTTCAGGCTTATTTAGTGGCTGAATATAATTGTAGCTTTTTAACCCTCTGTGGTCCAGACCCCCACCGGCGCGTCAAAATCACGTGACCGATTTGAAACGACATAGCTGCAACACGCGGCCTCGCTGAGTCTCTGTTTCATTTTGTGTGGAAAGTGCAAACTTCAAACTTTGTACCACAGCTTAAATCGTCTTGATAGGCCATATAAAACCTGACTTGTGATCAATAATAAACGCCATGATTTTCCTGAATATTGTTGTCACGTTTGATTGTGTTTGATGCAGGAAGAAACGGTAAAAACGGGCTGTTCGGCCTGACTAAAGTGCTGAAGGCAACAGCAAAAAACAAAACGACACCCCCTTTCCTATTGGTTGAAAAATGCACACCAGTAAACCAATCACAAAATTGTATGGCAACACACATCATTTGTTGCTGAGGAAGAGGGGGAAGTTATGGGAGTGACGGCAGCAAGAGAGACAGCGATTGCGATCATAGATAGAGTTGGGATTTGTGATGTTTAGCGTGTTTGGAGTGCATAGTTAGTGTGCGGTGTAGTGTGTTTTGGAAGAGGAGAGAGGAAAATGAGCCTCCGACGACCGCATTGAGTGGTACTCGGAGGTCCGCACAGAGAAGCGGACAGTGTGGCAGGGCACGCCCACCAGGTTCGGATCTCTGTTTGCTCAGGCAGCAGAGCCACACAGTGTGTCTCATTCCTCCTGTTGTCCTCCTGTTGCGTCCTCCTCCTGTAGTGTGTTGCGGTGGACTGGGACTGTTTTTCAGAGTGGCACAAATAATTTGTGTAAAATCACGTAGGAGAAAAGCAAGCACTCTCAAAATAAATCCCCTAGAAAGGTGCACGACCAAAAACAGCGACAAACACAAACGTTTCAACAGAAGAAGACTTTCTGTCGAAACGTCTGTGTTTCTGGTACTGCCACCCAAGTTGGTTTATTAAATTTACCAAAAGGGAATTTGTGAGTGCTGTCATTTTTCCCTTTGACAGATAATTTGTGTGGCATCTGACTGTTTTGTAAGTAGGCTGCTTGCATTTTAATGTAAATAGTTATGTATAACGTTGTTGTTTGCTAAATTAGGACATATGTTTTTGAAGTTTACAATTTATATTTTTATTCTAAGTTACAAAAATGGTTCATTAGACATGTTTGTGACACTTTTTCCTACCTGTATTTTATGTTTTTTGTGTGATTTTAGGTCCAGTGTGTTAATACAGTATGTCAAAATGAAAAAATATCTGTAAAGTCACACAGGTGAGGTTGTGCTGAAAAGAATGATACCAAACAAGGCAAGGTAAACAGTTTTTTAAAGGTGAAATTTAAAGGTAAAATAAAAAGTAGTCAAAAACGGCCAGTTACCCCCTAGACCCCAGAGGGTTAAAACATGAATGAAGATAGTAATAGTGAGATACTGGCTACAGTTGCATTTGTAGTAGTGATGAAATAGTGAAAAGCAATAACAAAACAAAATGCCACAATAATCTAAATAACCAGTGCCAGGGGTTAAAGTTCTCCGACACAGCGCCGGATTTCCGGCGTGGCAAAGTTTCTGTCCGGCACAGGCAGAAGTGCTCTGTAGTATACATATATACATACAGGCAGGGAGGGACACGGCTGTATCAGAGCCAAAGGAGCGAGTTTTAAAATACATTTATTTGATCGGTTATCGATGAAAAAACGTCCGTTGCCGATTATGGTAAACAGAAGGTTGTGTTTACTTGCACACTGTGCGCCTAAATCATTTTCCCAGTTCACACACACACAAGTAAACACAACCTGCCTGCAGTCCCCACTGCACTGGGCTTTGTAACAATATCCTGCCTACAGCCCCCTCTGATTGGTTACACGGCACAAGTGATAGGCAGTCAACACTGACGCCTGTGCATGCTTTCACATCATGTCACATTGAGACACAGAGCACAGACAGGGGGGGGGGAGGCTCCGGTAAACCAGCGGTAATTTGGAAGGTAAGGTAACAGAAACCAGACAGAAACGAAAGTTGCAATAAAAATCCTCCATGCTGAAGTTTTAAAGTCACCACCACAAAATTATATGATCCATTTCAATCGTGACATGGTTGCCCAGAGGCGAAATTTCGATGTAATTGCCTGTTTAATTCACATCAAGCACAATACAATTTTGCAAACAGCCTAAATGATTTAGCTTTAGCTAAAAATAAATAGCACCAACTAGGGCAAAAAGAGATGTAGGAGCTATAAGTCAAAATGTCTGGTAACCACTGAGAGTTTAAATCTTTATTCATAAACTCATTATGCTATAAAAATTTAATCTGAAAAGTTACTACTTAAGCTATAATCTTTTTGTTCATTATGATAATAAACACATTCCTTTGCAACACATAAATTTCTATTATTTCTTCATTTTGTGACTGCAACACCAAGCCCCCCGCTCCGGAAAAGATTTCAGGCACACAAATCTTCTGTGCTCCACATTTCAGGCACAATTTTTTTTCTTGCTTTAACCCCTGCAGTGCCAATTAATCAGTCAGTGAGGATGTGGTTGTGTTGGGGCGGGGACCTAAACACATAAAGCAAATGGCAGCAATGACTGTGAGGACCAAAACAGGGGCTTGGTGGAGACAGAGCACTGGCTCCATGCTCCAGACAGCATGTTAACTTCACACAGAAGTAGTTTGGTTTGAACCCGGAATCCTTTGGCTTTGAGGCAACAGTAATCCATTATCAATGTGAGGAAGAGGGGTTGACATTTCCTGTTAGTTATTGAACAGTGGGAGGACACTTTATAAACTTTTGGTGGAACTTAGATCCGATTGTGGTCGATGGGTGTGCAGCCTCCACCCCAGTCATGCAGTGACCTACATCATTGACCATAGCTAAAGAGGGTTGTGTTAAAACAAGTAAAAATGAGCTTATCAGTGGGTGCAGGTCCTGAGAAAGCAGGTCCCTTCTGCAGCGTGGCTGTCTCAGTGTACTGTTCTTCATTTTAAGACAATTTACGTGAACTTTTTGCCTGGATTGCAACAGCAGGTCCAGTGCTATGGCACTATTAGTGCTAGAGCCGAAGTCCTTGGTTCCCTGACTGAGTGAATGTCGCCACTTACTGTTTCAAATTAAAAGTCCTTGTTTCAATATAAGAGCCATCTCTTGTTTAATACACAGTCTAGCGTCATACTAGGTTTTCACCTAGTTTTGTTTTTATGTTGTATGATTCACTCAGTATATTTTCAAGCACAGTTAAATGGAGCTACAGTTAGCTCGGCATTGCCATTTAATTGGACTACTGTCCCTGTCCCAGTATACAAGCATGGGAGGGGAATCCATTTATTGACCGACTCCACTATGATAGGTAGCAGTATGCTCCCTTTCAGCTTGTTGGTATTGGACCTTTTTCCGGTTGACCTGTTACATCACAATCGACAAACAAGTTAGCTAGCTAACTGGTACCATGGTGGATAACTTTACAGCTCTGCACATTTTGTACATGCTGTATTACCGGCTTGTTTTTGTGTTACACATTTGGTGCTATTTGACTTCTGGGTCAAAGCTTTGAGCAGAAACTGTGGAGCATGCGCCAATTGCCAAGGCCAGTTTGGGTCTGATTGACCGTATACATGCAGGAGTAATTAAACTCCCAATCACAATATCTATGTCCAACTTTGAAATTAGATAGAGTACAATTTCAGTTGGACTAAGATGTTTACATGTATTGTAAGTCCGGTTTTAGTTGGACAAAATACATCCATTTTGTCTAATGTCATGTGCGAAAGTACACTGTTAAAAAAATTAAGAGAACACTAAAATCAGAGATCAGATCTTGATGAATAAATTATTCAAGTTGAAAATCTTGCTGATGTACATTGTATATTTATTGATAACCAATTGATGTAAAAACAGCCAGTGGAAACCAAAATCATCAACCCACTGAGTACTCAATTCAAAATCACACCAAAAATCAAAGTGAAAAATTGAAATCAGGCTGATTAAAGCTGCCTTGTGGAGTTTCTACATATAAACCAATGTCCTTTACATTACAGTCACTGCCACATGAGTTATTAGGATGATCATTGAACGCATCTCCACCACACAACAGTCTCTGGTTTGCTTAGAAGCTCTATTGCCTCTCAGGAGCGACATTCCCGCGCTGTCACACAGGAAATGAAGCATTTGATGTAGAGTCCCAGAGCGCATGCGCAGTTGGAAATGTCGGAGACGACAAGGCTAGCAGAGGAGCTACTGAAATATGTCTGAAACCCAAAGAAACGGCCCAGGAAAGCTTCCGAAGCCTCTGGAGGTGGTCCCGCTGGTCCTCCCCAACCTCCGTGACGTTCAGAAGAGGGAAAAAAGGCAAAACAAGAGAGTTACAAAAGCAGAAATGGAGCCCGTTTCACACAGAGCGCGCAAAGCACAGACCTCTGCCGACAAACCCATTCATTGTGTATGTGCTACCGTGGTGCACGAGCGCAACGCTGTATTGTCTGTATTGTAATGAATCACTCACGAGCAGGAGACCAGAGTAGCATTTGGGAAAAAGGCCCGCTAATTTGTGAACTCCAAAAACTCTGGTAACACTCCAAGGGGGTAACATGTAAAAGTCTCCGTCCCAAACTCTGACTCTTCTAGCATAGCACACACACTTCATACACACATACTCACTTACAGTACCCAGCGGGGCAGCACTTGTCACTCGTATTGCCGACGTCATCAAATGGCGCACGCTGACTGTTATTGTTGCAGTACTCGGAAAAACACGGCAGATGGCGCAAATGGCCAAAATTCCACAGGGCAGCTTTAAACTTGGGTGAATTTTGTCATGGCAACTCATAATCAGTCAGTCAGTCAGTCAGTCAATCAATCAATCAATCAATCAATCAATTTTATTTATGAAGCCCAATATCACAAATCATAATTTGCCTTAGAGGGCTTTACAGCATACGGCATCCCTCTGTCCTTTGGACCCTTGTAGCGGATAAGGAAAAACTTACCAAAAAAATCCTTTAATGGGGAAAAAATAGTAGAAACCTCAGGAAGAGCAACTGAGGGGGGATCCCTCAATAGATGTCGTACAGAATAGATCTACATGATAAATTTGCAGTAATACATATGACAACAGAGAGAGAAATGGAGATAGAGCTGGAGAGAGATGCAGGGCAGACAGTAATGAGAGACAGACAGACAGACAGACAGACACGCACACACACACACCTCATATTTTGATCAAATCGTGCAGCATTAGTTTCCACTGCGAAAACTTGTGGATGGTACCGATGGAACTCTTTCTAACCGTTAACATTTTTGGTCACCCTTCTGTGCTGGTACCTAGCATACAAATCCGATACTAAAAGGTGGAGCTGTGAACACTGCAGTGTGTTGACTGGTCAGTAGTGGACGGTCACTCTGCTCAGGGCTGAGCTGTGGCTGGTTATGAGGCAGAAGCCACTGTTCATATTGTGGGGAGTGTAACTGTAACTGTAACTGTGTAACTGTAAATATGCAATGAAAGAATGTTTTGACCAATTGACCACAGGGCGCTAAGCCTACATTTGTTTGTCTCCAAAATTAAAGTTATGGACCACTTGCCCTTCACTGAGATCCAATTCTCCCATCACAGCCATCACTTTGACCAGTAGAAACACAGAACGATCTGCTGCCATAGACAACTGTATGACAATTATAACCTCGGCTGAGAGAATCCCTTCATTTTCTAACTAGACTTCTATTCTGAAACATTTGTCAGAACTTTCTGTGGAAGATACAGTAGCTTGATAGTTTACATATGGTGCTTCAAATGTAGCTCCTGCCATCTGCTGATGCATTTAGGTGACTACAACAACATGTCGGCTGGTACATGAACAGACACAATTCTGATAGTGACTCAAATAATAGTCAAAGTAATAAAAACAGGACAAGAATAACCTGATGACATCACACGCGCCGTGAAAGACGACCAGGGATAATTGGTGAGTACCAGCGTGTAACGTGTACCAGGCATAATGCAAGTTCTGAGTCTGAAATATGTCTGTCAGCGAGTCCTACTCCACCCATTTAGACTCCATCGTAGACAACGGCAGCATTTCTCCGATCACATAGCGAGCCACAAGCTCCGTAACTTCTGTCAGACTGATAAGTTTAACGTTATCTCCATTATTAGAACTAAACGACAGCCATTGCTGTTACGGAGCTGAAGGACCAGCGTTCTAAAAGTAATAGAAGTAACTGATGTCTTGTTTGAAAATGTCCTCAAGAATTTGATTACTCAAACAGCAAACTAACACGTTAGGTTACTCGTTACTGCAAAAAGTAATAAAAGTACTTTGTAACGTGTTAGAGTACATTGATGTACACTTTGATGTTACTTTGTAATGCATTATACCCAACTCTGGTCCAAGGCTCACACAGTTAAATACATTCAGCATCATACTTGTTTGGCCATGTCGTCGAGCTAGTTTGCTCTCTCTCAGGTTGCTGTCTGCTATTAACGCACTGTACAGCAGGAAATGGCACTTCAAAATAAAAGCTCTGTGACTTATCTGTACTTCAAAATAAAGTGTGGGCTTTTTTTACACGCACTTCACACGTAACAAAAAATCCAGTAGTAAAAAACTATAAAAACAAATACATCTTATCAGAACCAACTTATTAGCGAACAGCCTAGTATCTCTAATTTAATTGTAATTAAACTGGTGAAACCAGGGCATGTAATAAATGCACTAATGTATACAATTAATATATGTCAGTATAGATTTTTAGGTCATATTGTCTAGCCCTATTTCAGTTATTTGACAGTGTTAAGTAGGTGTTAGTTGTTATTTTGGTGGGTTTACGTGGGTTGGTGTTTGGCTTTGTGATGGTCAAGGCACCTACTCTCTGTCTGCTGTCATTCAGAATACAGCAAGGTCATAACATAAAATATCAAGATGGTACAGAGTATGTGTACATTAGCATTGCAAGTGTATTGTTGTTGTGTAAAGCAGGATTTATAGTTCTGCACTGAATCGACACCCTATGCTGTAGCCTATGTCGTAGCCTGGTGTGCAGCTCCCCAGAAATGTAATTACACGTTGTGGTGATGCAGACCCCCTGTTTTTTGTTATAAGCCAAAAATCATTTCCCTCAGTAGAACCAAAGCTTTTATTTTATTTGTTTGGAAATTGTGTTTAGTATAAGACAGTTGTTTTGTCGGTGAACCGTTGTGAGTAGTAACAGAGCTGAATTTTGTAACATTACTTTTGTTAAATGTTGCTGTTGTCCCTGGCTTCATATGAGTAGGCTAATTTATACAGTGGAAAAAGCCCTAGGCTTGTGCTAAAAACATTAACATGTTGTATTTCTGTGTGAAAATGTGTCTGTGAATGCTCTGAGTTACAGTGAAGCTGATTTGTGTACTTGTCTTTAAAATTGTCTCTATTAAGCCATATTTTATGTGTTTTTAATCAACTAAACTTTACAGCACTTCACAGAAACCCTGCCGCCAACTAGAGTTTTAGAGGTGTAACTGCAGAGTGACACAGCCACACCACCGCACAAGTATAAATGCTCACAACGGCACAGGCCACGTGTGTAGGCTGCAGTGTAGGCTCTGCATAGAGCTAACGCACAAGTATACATCTGCCTTGAATGTCATTTTTGCCTTGCTGCTCAGTAATGTCAATGCTGTGTGTGTGTGTGTGTGTGTGTGTGTGTGTGTGTGTGTGTGTGTGTGTGTGTGTGTGTGAACAGATACTACAATGACAGTAAGCACAGGAAGCTGGAAGAGTTCCGCTCTAGCAGAGACCATCGGCTGGACATAAAGGATCACTCCCATTCAGACCACCGCTCTTCCTACCGCTACCACTCAGACTGGCAGACGGAGCAGCGAGCCTCAGCCAGCGGGCCCCGCTCTCCCCGAGACCAGCGCTCACCCTACGACTCTCGCTCACCCATGGGACATCGCTCCCCTTTTGACTACTCGTCAGACCACAAGAGCACACCAGAGCAGATCTGGAGCAGCCGCAAAACATAACAGGAGCTGCCAGGGTCTGCTAGTAGCAGCCATAGACTCAGCAACACAGCAAATGCCTTACAGGGACTGTGGACTCAGAGTGGAAGCTGTTTGAAGCACTGTGCATCAGTCAGTTCAGCATGGCTGTCATCTCCTCGCTTCAGCTGCAGCTCATCTCGGGAACCTGGGAGATGAATGCCAGGGAGCGTCTCAAACCAGGCAGCAGATTTAAAAAAAAAAAAAAAGAATCAAAGCATATTTTTGTATTAAAGAGTTTAAAGCTGCATTGTTCAACAGCATGCAGCACTTTTTTTTGTTATTTTTATAAACTTTTTTTTATACTCTGGAAACTGACACAATTGACCCTGAGTGCTGCCTCATATTCCCACCAACCAATGACACTGGATCCTGTATATGACTGTTCTCTATGTTTGTCTGTCTGGCTCTGTCTCTCTATCATGCTTAATGTGATTATCTACCTTATTTAAGTGTTAACTCGATGAGAAGTCAGTTGTCACATGAATCACATTGCAGGTTGATGTAAAGGTGTCTGGTTGAATCCAGTCTGGGCTCAGGCTCACCACCTGAAGTACCTCATTTACAGCATTTCTCATTTCCTCAGCAGGTTTTCTTTTTTTTTCCACCAGGAGTGAATTATTTAATAACATATCTTAGATATAACCTGTTTTTGTGTTTTTGGAGAGCGAATCATGTTTTTTTTTCTTAAGTAATACTGTTGTAAATTTTGTAAAATAGTAAATCAATGGTCTTTTTCCTCAGGCTTTTTTGGATTTATTATGATTCTACTTTTCCCCATCAACTCAGGCTTTTTTGTTGTTCTGCAAGTGAGTTTCTGTATAATAGTTCTTTCATGATAATGCTTTCAGAATGTAACTTTTGGTAAAGGGAAAGTTCGTAATGATAGTTTTATTCACTAGTGCTTAGTTGTTTTGCCTCAGTGTGTCAAAATCAGTAAGTTGGAAGGAACTGACTTGAAATTACGGTCTGAAAAAAGACAGTTGTCTTTCAATAGAAGCACCTGTTAGATCTTAAATAAATTCAACTTTTTACATATTGTTTTCTTTACCTTTCAGTTGTATTTTCTATGTAGGCAATAATAATGTCAATGTTTCTATGCAGCCAAGTATATTTGTGGTGAACCACCCAACTGAATGAAGTCACTGTTACGGTTCACACTGTTGTACATAAATTTCCTCTATATTTCAAAATGAATTTACACTGAAAGTGCATGAATTTTTATGAACTGTTTTATATAGTTGTTTATGAAGCCATTAAAATCAATCACTGTACTCACTCCTACCAACTCTCTTCAAGAAAGTGTCATGTTTTTGATTCTGCCAAAAATATTTTGGAGAACAGTACACAGGTACACTCATCAGGAGCAAAAGCTTTGTGGCTTCAGTGGTGGTCCGTACAACAGTGGTTCCTAACTGGTCCAGATTTCTCCTCAGTCATTAGTTCAGGTCCACACAGTACATTTAGCATCATACTTGAGTTTGGCGATTTCGTCAAGCTAGTTTGCTGTCTCTGTTAAGTAGCTGTCCGTTGTTAACTCACTGTACAGCAGGAAACGGCACTTAAAAATAAAAGCTCTGTGGTAGAAACTGTATTTTTTTTTTTTTTTTTTTTACAAACTTGACACGCGTGAGTCACTTAAGCCACATTTACATCAAATACTTTCAGTATGGTACCTTTACAACTAAATCTGATCTGAAATGGTACCTCGACCCTAGATCCATGAAGCGTTTCCACTATAAACAGTGGGTGGGGTTGTTGTCACTTACTGCTCCACCCAGCACTCGCTGTATTTCCTCTTCACTGGTGGCACAGATTGAAGTCTGCACCTCATTTATTGTCCACAGAATGAGGTTACACACCAACATTTTCAGAACAAAATAGAACAGGCTGCAGTGAGAGTCTCTCGAGGAGATATTTAAAATTAGCGGGTTTGTGCATTTAGTTCATCTCAGGCAAGCGCAGGGGTTTAGTGTTGCTGTAGCTCACAGAAGTGATGCAACATAACACTTTTTTCTGCAAGTGAGGATTAGAATATTTGGAGTTCACGTAATCTGGTTGAAATTAATATATATTTTGCAAAGCTTGAAGATCCACTCATCACTAAAAGTGTATGTCATCTGAATTTGTCATTTTGAAATTTAAGGTATATTGATGGATTCACATTGTCAACTCATGCATTGAGTAACCCCCAAATTCCACATACTCGGTCAGCGGCGTGCAGCGCGCCGTGGATTTGGAGTGACCAACGACGTGTGCCCTGGCCTACTGGATGCATTTCTGGAATGCCGCACCATATAGCGGGGCCTCAAGATCACATGGGAACTGCAAACTCAGGCCTTAAAAAGCAATTGATAAAGTGTGAGCCAGACCAAAATAATAGTTCTTTCAGAAAGAGAGAAAACAAGTTCAACTTGAGATCGCCTTGCTGTTCACATCAACATGACTTAACGATTTTGAGAGTTTACAATCTGTAGCCCGTACATTGTGTTGTATTTTATGAAATTTACTGGATGCTGTGTGCGTTCCATTTCTGGTTTGGTGCGATCTGAGCTCCGTGACTTGACGTGAAATGGAAGCGTAAAATAGACCTGGCACATTTCTCCTACAAAACAGAGCGTCGCTGCGCACAGCTCGCTGTGGAAATGCAGCTATTCACTAGAATGGGAGCGTATATGCTACACAGTGTGCTGTGCTGTGCTGTGTTGTGCTGTGCTGTGCTGTGCTGCACTACGCTCCGCTTATGTAGTATGTGGAAATTGAACTTAACATTACAAGTAAACGTTTCACCTTAAAAGCTGTTGGCAGTCAGCGACTGCTCTTCCAGTGAATTAAGTTATTTTTCTTCAGTCCACAGCTGCTGTTAGAGGCAGCAAAACATGCTTTCATTTTATAGTTACAGTTCACTAATATATGTAAGACATATATGTAAGACAGAATGAACAGTGGTTACATAAGCCTCAAAACTAGCAAGAGCTCAGCCCTGAGCAGGAGTGACTGTCCTCTATTGACTAATCAATGGACTGCAGTGTTTCTAGCTTCACCTTTTAGTACCAGATCTGTGCTCTGGGTACCCCAACAGAGGGGTGACAAAAAATAGGGATGGTAAGGAATGGTTCTATTGGTACCGTCCACAATGGAAAAAAATGCGTACTGAACTGAACTGAACTGAATCGGACCATTTGGTGGAAACAGGGCTTATGGTTCCATTCAGAGTAGACCTGTGACCCACTATTGGACTGTGAGCCACCAGTTGGGAACCACTGCCCAACAGGGTTGCCTAAACAAGGCACAGCAGAAATGCTCATTGTCTATTGTAAAACAAGAAAATCATCATTCCATCTATGCAGATGATGTCTCTGTCCTTCCTCTGCTGAACCAACACATACAGGTTACTGATATTGATGTCTGTCTACTCCATATCCACTATATGTGGTACTGACCTAAAACTCCTGTACGGAGAGCACCTGCACTTATAGGCTAAAATGAAAATATGTGATAAGCTGCACTGATTTCTGAAAACGACGATGTAGGCAACATTTCTATTTGCAAAGTGATGACAGCAACAGTACTTTGCACCTAAGGATTTACACAAACAGCTTGTTGATAGAGACGTCTGAGAGTAATACAGTCAAGTGGAACGTCAGTGAAATCTATTTTACATCTCACGATTAACTAAAGATGATTGTACTGTATCTTTGAAATCTGAGTGAATGCGACAGGAAATGTGAGAAAATTAGGAATAATAATAATAATGGAGCCTATCCCAGCTGACATTGGGCAAGAGACGGGGTACACCCTGGACAGGTCGCCAGACTATTACAGGGCTGACACATAGAGACGACAACCATTCATACTTAAATTCACAACTACTCTAATTTAGAGCCACCAGTTAACCTGCATGTCTTTGGACTGTGGAAGGAAGCCGGAGTACCTGGAGAAAACCCACACAGACACAAGGAGAATATACAAACTCTGCACAGAAGGGCTCCCCCACCCTGGCGTTCGAACCCCCCACTCTGGGTTTGAACTAGAAACCCTTTTGCTGTAAGGCGACAGCACTAACCACTGCACCTCTGTGCCACCCTGTCTTGAAAACACTGATTTCCATTTGCAGATGATGCCAAAGCAAGTGAGAAAAACTGTAATGTGCTTCAATTCAGTTCAATTCAATTTTATTTATAATGAACTATGGAGCTTTATCCCTATCTTTATTCAAGAGAGTGGTCTATCAGTTTGAGAGCATTATTTATTGATTTCACGTTCAAAAACCCTGCCCTCACACTCAAATAGCCTCTGCTTGCGCTTGGATCTACTCTGTTTCTGCTCAAACTGTGTGCTCGCACTCAGATACCATGTTGCTCACACTCAGATACCATGTTGCTCGCACAGATTTCCTGCTTGAGCTTTGGCTTTTCTCCTTGCACTCAAACTGTTTCTGTGCACTTGTGGAATTTCTGCTCTCAGTTTTCTGCCCTGCGCTTGGATTTTTTTGTGTAACAACCCTGTCAAAATCCCCAAATCAATAGAACGCCAGGTTTACTGTTGACCAATGAAATGATCCCTGCCTCCTTGTGGGCGCGCTCGCTTTAGTTTTAGAGCGTCCCGTCTGGGCGGGTACTCTTCAACAGGGTTCATCCACTCCCACCCTCCAGGGCTCGTTTTGGATTAAAGAGCTGCCACCCATGGTCCCAGGCAGACTCGAGACGGGCCTGACCTCCGCGGCCTGTACAGATGCTCAAGTGTGGCTGAGAGGAGCAGAGAGGAGCGTGGAGGTCAGGCCGGGCGGGCCGACACCGGGTATCCCAGAACGGGCGCTCAAGTGTGGCTGAAAGGAACAGAGAGGACCGCGGAGGTCAAATAGTGAAATTTAAGGATGCCTTCGGTATGTTGTTAATGTGATTTTATGGGCAATTTATCAGTCGAGGTCTCCTCCTCTGCAAAGCAAACTGACCCGGTGGCTACAGGTAATAGCGCAGTTTTGAAACCACTGTTTTTCCGACATTAAGGACTGATTGTTGATATGGCTGCCCTCAGTATATGTGCTTGATACAGCTTGGCAGACAAACTCCTTCCTGACATCACAACTCTGAGACAGTTGTCCATTGTCCACCGGTTTATTGACGTAAGAAAGAGTAAAACAAAAACACACAGAAGGCATAATGAATAAAAATAAAATTGCTTTCTCTTTATGTTTATACACACAATGTAAATATACTGATTCTTTAATGAAATAAATTGCTTTGTTTTCATCACTACTTTCACGTATTTATTGCTTATTTACCAACATATGTTCCTGTAAACCATTGTATTTTAACACATTTTAACGTATCATCAACTATTTATTCACATTTATTTGCATTTATTGTTTCATATGAATTTTAACAACTGTCATAGCGGAGTAGTCATTAACTATGACTCGATAGACTTCCTACATAAAACTTCTCAAAACGAGACATTGTCATAAAAAATAATCATCTGCAATCATTAATAACAATAAAACAAATCAATACATACCAAAGATGCCATCAAAGGGCATAAGATGCAGGCAGACTCAACTGCTCCTTGCAGGCTGTCAGAAGAAGTGGACTGGCCATCAGATATTGTTTGTGGAAATTTGAAAATAAAGTTTGTCAAATTGACTTTTTTCTCTTCATTGTACACACGTGGTAACAGCCAAGCTAGTTTTGAATGTTAACATTGATTTCTTACATTGAATGGTGAAATATTTGTAGTTTGAAAGGTCCGACTTAAATGACAGCTGATCATGTGTAGAGGCCTTTAAGGTCGTAGTTAACGAAGCATATGAATATTAATGAAGGAGCGCTCACTGAGTGCAGTTTTTTTTATTGATCGTTTGAATGTCGCGTGATGGTCATTTTCGATTAAGGGCCGACATCTCAGCAACGTCTTGGCAATGAACAAACATTCTTTCTGCTACATCTTAACCATCTAAACTTCATACATCGGACTGGCATCGGCCAGGTGTGCTATCTGGGGAGAGTGCTGATAGAGAGTATAACATCACTGGGACATGTAACAGTTCTGAGCGCCCAGAAACAGTTTGAGCGCGAGGAGAAAAGCCAAAGCTCGAGCAGGAAATCTGTGCGAGCAACATGGTATCTGAGTGCGAGCACACAGTTTGAGCAGAAACATAGTAGATCCAAGCGCAAGCAGAGGCTAATTCAGCGTGAGGGCAGGGTTTTTGAACGTGAAATCAATAAATAATGCTCTCAAACTGATAGACCACTCTCTTGAATAAAGATAGGGATAAAGCTCCATAAAGAACAATATCACAAATCACAATTTTCCTCAGAGGCCTTTACAGCATATGACATCCCTCTGTCCTTTGGACCCTCACAGTGGATAAGGAAAAACTCCCCTCCAAAAAAAACTGTAATGGGGAAAAAAATGCTAGTAACCTCAAGAAGAGCAACTGAGGAGGGATCCCTCTTCCAGGATGGACAGACATGCAATAGATGTCGTACAGAAGTGGCAGCTGCCACCCCATGCCACCCCGGTAGATCCGCCCATGGGGTTAACCCTGGGTTTTTGGTCTCACGAAGCCGGTTCAGTTCTTATCGGGGTTGATCACCATGGTAACTTACTCTGAACGGCTATCCTGCTCCGGAGCAGGGTAAGTTCAGGGTTGAATCTGATCCTATAAAAAGCACCACCCACTGGCCAATCAGCTGTTCGCAAAAAAATGACTCCGCTGACAGAAATGCAGCCCAGTCATGACTGGAAGTTTAATTAATTTGATTGATTTTGATTTGAAAGTTTATTTTGAACATTAATAAAGAAAAGAAAGCAACAATAACAGACAATGAAAAGATTGTTCACAAAGGAGTGGAAAGAAAGAAGAAAGAAAGAAACTGATAATTTGCGGACACTTAATGGCACCATTAATTAGTGCCAACATTTTGTTTTGTTGGAGGAAATGATCCCTGTTAAAGATAATGTGCCTAATTGACAGCTTTGCTGCTGGAAATGTGGAAAGTAGTCTATCATGTCTACACTTTATGGCATTTTTATGGATTTTCCTTTTTGTTTTTTAAAGAGGGAGACTGGGTATATTTTTGTGCAGTTGTTAATTTCTAACACAGCTCAATATCAGGATGATTTTATTCAGACTATCAATGTGGTGTTGATATGATTTAATTGTGGCGTCAGCTTTAAGCTTATTTGTAGTATCTATAATGTTATGACAAAGAAGACCAGTTTATCAGACGCAATGATGTTTGACGATAATTGTAATATGCGCAATTCATCTGCGCAGCATTGATTTCATGGGATTCAAGGGTGTGATCAGTGTCAGATGTACAGGTACAGGTACTGTAGCTACCTGAACTACTGATGAGTAATTTAACCTACACATAATTTTATTTGCTACCTTGTGTTGTCTTGATTTTAAACTCTGATCCTCACGAGAAATACTGTTTTTCCCCTCACATACGGCGCTCTGTGAGGACGCTCAGTGACGCTCAGTGACGCTGCGCTTCTCTCATGATGGTGATTGGTCCGCTGTGTGCGCGTTCACGGCTCATGATAAAGCAACCCTGGGTTGAGTTACCGAGTTGATATCCAGCGTCGTGATACCGATTATCCTGATTGCCATTGTTAGGGTTAGTCAACCCAGGATAGGTCTCGGTAACCCAGGAAAGGTTGATCTCGCTTCGTGATACAGGCCCCGGGACTGCAGAGACTATTGATATTTTTAAAAGAAGGCGCAAGACTCACCTTTTTTGGCCTTTAACTGATCGCATTTAGTCTTTTAATTCTTCTATTATATGTTATTTTTACTTTTTAATGCTTTTAAATGATTTATTTTCAAATCTTTTTGCATTTTATTATTATTAAGTTTCTAAAGCTTTCATTCTTTCATCTTCTAACCGCTTCATCCTCTTGAGGGTCAGGGGGGGCTGGAGCCTATCCCAGCTGACATCAGGCGAGAGGCAGGGTACACCCTGGACAGGTCGCCAGACTATTGCAGGGCCGACACATAGAGACAAACAGAGTTATCAATTAACCTAGTCCACAAACTGCATGTCTCTGAACTGTGGGAGGATGCCCGGAGAGAACCCACGCTGATACGGGGAGAACATGCAAACTCCGCACAGCCGGGATCGAACCAGCAACCCTCTTGCTGTGAGGCAACAGTGCCAACCACCACCGTAGGCTACCGCCTGGTTCGGAATCATTTATTTATTTATTATTATTAATATTATTTTAATCTTTAAATCTTTATTTTTTTTTTCTAAATCCTTACACTTTTATGCATTTTATCATTATTTTATCTCATACTTGTTTTATCTTATCATATTGCCTTTTAGTTTTTAGCTCCAGTGTTTCCTCATGGGGGGCCTCCACACTGAGAGGTGTGTCTGGTCTGCCGGCGGGGACGTCGTCCTGGAGATCCCTCAGGCCCAGAGTATTGGGGGGGCTCTGCACCATGTGTGGAGCCTACCTCGGTTTGTCTGGGTCAGGGTTGTCTCTGCGGCGGCATTGCCTGTGGCCTTATGCTGTGACACCTCTCAGTGTGGATGGCTCCCCATAGGTGGCTCTTTCCTTACCTGGTTCCTCAGTGCCCAGCCATGTTATTGACTATATTGACTGTGTGTGTGTGCTCTATAAATAAAGTTTGGTTTGATTATCTCTCCCATGCTTGTTAGTCTCAGATTAACACAGCCCTCCAACACTTCAAGCAGCAGCAGCCCCAGCAACCCCTCAACAGCAACTGTATACCCCCAAAAGGACAACACAGTTTAAAGTGGTTTTCTTACAAAGTAGATGCTCTGTATGATCATATCTCACCTAAAAAAAAAACACTTTTGCATCAACTAAGAAACATGTAAAACGACTAATTTTAAAGGACAACACAGTTCATTGTGGTTTTCTTTAATAACTTGTCTTCACACATTCTCATTTGGTTGTTCTATTTAATTTGTTATGACTTTTAATAAAGTCCACAAATAATCTTCAAATATGGCTTTTAATTGTAGGTGCAGTCAGTCCCAGCCCTGAGATCCTGAAATGCTCTCCTTGTGGGTACCTTCAATCCTGTAATGACAATATTAACTTTAGAATGTCTATGAATCAAAGAGTTCATCTACCTATAAAACATAAAAATACAGAGAATTTGTCTATGACACTATTATTCTCAGCAATTATGCATATAGTTCACCCTTTACATAACAGTTCTCAGTTTATGCACACAATATAGTGAAAGTATGAAAATCAGAGAGCCACTTCAGCAAGATTGTTTTTATTTGGTTCGAGAAGCGCATCAGGGCCAGCATACAATCATCTCGCAGCCCTCCAGAAGGCAAAGTTAAATAAGTGAATTGACCTGGGAAATGGCTTTAATTGAAACATGTGACATGTGTAACATCTAATACAGGTTGGCTAAAGAATCAGATTACAGGAACTCTTTAAAACAAACATTTTCAAGGCAACATTTCTTCTGGAACAGAGTGGGCTCCAGAGAGACATGGTGAACAGGAAGCATCCTTCTTAAGTGCTCTTCTTCTCCTCAAAGATGATATTTGCTGTGGCTCTCTTGGCTGTGGACAAAGTGACACACATTATCTGGAGTCAGAAAGCTACAAACACCCTCATTTTTGTTCATTGCTAAGCCACAGTCAGTGAAACTCCCTGTTCATGTTTCACATTACAAGCTCACCTGAACCGGAAGGAAAATGTCACCAGAGCCACTGTAAGACTGAAACATCAGTGTAAGAATGTAGAGATTCTCTGACATGAGCAAAATCTAAATAAAAATGCATTAATACAGGATAAGATGCATTAAAACAGGCCCAACCTGACAGAATTGATATCATTAGCCCTTTTTACACTGCCTCTTCTAGGTGGGAACTCCATGCCGTTATGCCACCTCACTGTACTTTGTAAAAGGTATGATTGTGGAATGGGGGGACAGAGCTGTCTCGCCTTTAAGCCAGCATTGGCGGTATCAGCGCTGAAATTATGTCTGTATAAAAGGGACAGCCGGCAGGGTGGCATGAGTGTGACATTTTGACGACATGTTATGCATGTGACCCACCACGGGAGATTTAAAAAGTAGCTGATAGCAGTTAGCAGCTAACTCACAAAGTAGAATGATGGCCGAAAGTGTCTGCAAATTGATAGTAAATGACATATTAATGCCATTGTTATTGTTTATTAGGGTGATATGGACAAAAATTCATACCTCTGTATTTTCAGGCTCAGTGGCCATACACAATATACTGTATATCATCACAGAATAACAGAACAATACATATAAATCCACTGTAGTTTGAAACAATTAAAAATCTATGTTGGGGGTGGGGGGAAGTTAAAAAGTGGTTGTCCTTGGCATTTCAAATAAATATGGTGCTGGGAAATGATTTAAATATTTTTTATTTATTGAGGCTTTTAATCTATTTATGCACATGGCATCAACAGAAAGGCCAAGGGAGGGTAGGAGTGAGAGACACTTTGTCCATGTTATATACATCTTGTACATGAAACATCTGTGTTGTCGTTGCATTTTTAAAAAAACATTTGTCGCCTGCATCTAGGCACTGCCTGTCACACAACAGACTAAAACTACCAGCGATGTGCTATGATCCACCTCACACACACACACTACCAAACAAATGCTCACCTGACACAATCAAGCAGCTCTGCCTCCCACACATGCAGGGGTACTGCACATGTGCTACTGCAGTCAATTCATTCATCTCACAGACTGATTTAGCGTAGCACATGCAATATATAGACCGATGTGCCACTGTAAACTAATTAACAGACAGATTAAACAGAGTAGCAGCTTTGTGTCTCTCTGAGTGTTGCTGGAGAACTTGAGAGTGAGTGGGTGGGGCAGAGCTGTGCAGAGAGTGTGAGAGGAGAAATGCTCACTGGTATACCTTAAGTAATGCAACTTGACCCTATATCAATATAAACGGTATTGTCCAAATCAATATCTTGCTTGAAAATAAATCAATATACTGTACATAGTGGTTCTATCGTCCAGAACTATTGTTTATAAAGTGCTGCTGGTACAGATGTTACAAGCCACACTAGAAGCCAATGTTGTTGTGTTACATTTCACGTTTGTCACGTCTCTTTTGCTTCCGTGATGCCGGCATCCTGTCTAAAACTACACACTGCAGTAGCATAATGCCACTGTTGTTTGGTTCTGTGTAAAAATACAAAGGAGTCATAAAGACGAGACTTCATAGCAGCTCAAAAGTGCCATCACTGTGTTCTTTGTTTTACTGTTAACTGTTTTTTGTTATCTTTCACATAAAGTTTCCTTAAATTTTGTGCCAAATGAGGGGCATCGGTGGCTTAGTGGTAGAGCAGGTGCCCCATGCCGCAGCGGCCTGAGTTTGACTCCAGCCTGTGGCCCTTTGTTGCATGTCTCTCCCTCTCTCTCTCCCCCCTTCACACTTCACTATCCTATCAATTAAAGGCAAAAAATGCCCTTATAAATATCTTTAAAAAAATGTGCCAAATGACAACATTTGAGTGATTTGTTTACTATGGAATATTAGAATCAGTGGTGTCACAATATACTGGTATTGACAATAAACGTGAGACTTAAAAATTACATTTTGATATCATGTTAATAATACACATATGATAATATTAAAATATAATATGAAAATATTCCAGCATCTCCTAAATCATTTTTGTTTCTTTCCATTCTTGCGTTGTCTCCCTTCTCCAGTGCTATCTGGCTGCCTTTTACTATCCATTAAAGAAGCAACAGACAGCATTTTTGCCTATATATATGTTATTATGAAAATAATGTGGGTTGCACAGGGTAGTATACACAGTAAAATCAGACTATCAGCATTTACATCGGTTACTTAGTGACTTTGCAATAAGCTTCTGCCACCAGGGACGAATTTTCGCGGAAAGAATCTGCTTTATGGCAGGAAATGCGTCATTTATTGCCAAACTGGTCGGTCAGCCAATCAGGGACTGGAGCTGGTCCTTATGAGGAACTGGCCGGGGCTTGAGATAGCTGAGTCAGGAGCACAATGGCAGATGGACAAAGTTTGGAGATAAGTGAAAAATGGCCTCCCAGAGGAAAACAAGCTAATCTGTCTGAGGAGGCAAAGATGCACAAAAAGGAGAGTTACAAAAGAAGAGGAAAAACAAGAGTAAACCTCAGTCAGGCATTCAAGACATGGAGGGAGCTCCGTGACCAAAGAGGCTTCAGAACCGATGTCCAGCTAGCTTTCGTTCTAATGGATCAGTAAGTAACACGGCTAAATGTTAGCTAGATGAGAGAGGACTGTACTGTACTGGCTGCTAGTTCATTCCCAGCTGGCCAGCATTGCAAATTGCTGCAACCACGGACCAGGTAGCGAGTGTTGGTCAGCTGACATCCTCGTTGCCATTCTACGGCAGCCCTCGGGCAGTGATTACCCCCACCCCCGCGCCGCCGCCACCGCCACCGCCGCTACTGGGCACCCAGTCTTTCCGACCAGGAGAAGTGGAGTAAAATCCTCCACTCCCGTTTGTCAGGTGAACGCCTCTCTTCTGTCAATTCACTCTGCCAGCAGTTTAATAATATTGATGCCAGTTGTAACATTTGAATCTTTTAGTAGTGAGTGTGTGTGTGTGCGAGAATGTATAGTGAGCCGGTGACAGTTGAAAAATAACTCCGCTGCACGTTGGGGTTCCATTCCCCTGTCAGGAGTTATTTTTCAACAGTCACTGGCTCACTATACATTATCCCTTACGTGTCTACTGTTGTTTGTACTGATACTGTGCCTATTGGTATCATTTACTGTGAGCTGTTTGTACTGGTACTGTGCATTCTGGTATAATTATTTGCATTACTATTTGTTTTTTTCTTCAGATAAATCTGATAAGTCTCAACTCATTTATTTAGTAGAATGTCCACACACTTCTCTTTCTACATATTTCAATAAGATAATCAATAAAATGTAGGCTCTAAAGCCACCGGTATACCTCTGATCCCCACAGTCAATTTGGTCTTTGCGACAGTGCGAGCAACACCGCTGACGCTAGGTGGCGCCAAGCTAAAAAAAAGCCTGAATCCTATCTCTTGCCTCTTTAAGTGTAACTGCTCTTTTTGCATGATTTTTTACAGTTATGATTAAAGTCTTTACCTTCCTATACTTGCATTTTGAGTGGAAGTCATTTGCCAAAGAAAGGCAAAAACACACAGTAAAGAAATGTAAAGATGACTGACTGAGAGTATTATTACTTATTCTTAGTTTCAAATTTACTATAGATATCATGATAAAATCGTTACCATGAACTCTTTTGGCCACAATAATCGTGTAATCAAAATCTGACATTGTGCCAGTCATAATATTGGCTGATATAAATGTATCAGCAGTGGTGTAGTGGTAGTTGATGAGGTGGGTGTACTACCTGGTAGATAAGTAGGTTACTGAGGAGGAAGTGGGTAGACTCTCCTATATATTCCTATGGCTTTTGGGCTGATAGGCGGGTATACTGTAAATGGCAAGAAAAGGGGACGGGCATACCCCATATACCCTTCACTACACCACTGCTTCTTGGCTTTTTTTTTCACTTTTCTTATAATTCCAGGCTCTATTTACTGTAAACAATACACAAACATGTTGACTGACTCACCCTCATCTTTGAACTTGTCAGCAGCTTCTGATGCCTTGTCCTTGAGATTCTTCACTGCGTCATCAATCCTGGCTTCATTCTTGAGGAAGAATGGTCGAATGATGCGGTTGTAAATCTGGACTGATCCGTTAGAGGGAGTTGGAGCCATGCACCACACCAAGAAGGCACACTGGGAAAGAAGACAGAAGCTTTCTCATCAAAGCAGAACAGGACACAGACATCACAGTCACAATACAGGCTGTGCTGATGAAACTGGTCTCAAAGTCTCAGTTTAAAGCTGTCAGTTACTCCACTTCATAAGAAACTCAACTACACAGAAGCTTTTGCTAAAAGAAGGTATTTTGTGAAGTCTTAAACTGATTATTCAATTTACTTCTATAGCTTACAATTTTTCTATTCTAAATGTAGCCGTTACCATGATGTAATAACATGTTTAACTGCATGTGGTGCAACTACAGCTGAAAAGGATTCAGAAGTTTCGATGATTCAAAGGTAATTACTCATCTGTCATTACTGCAATGTATGTATGAGTACACATAAGTACACATAGGTCCACAGAAATACAATGACTTGCTGTTATCTCTCCTCTACACAGATAAGCAGACTGTTTACCATTATGCCTACATCAATCAATCAATCAATTTTATTTATAAAGCCCAATATCACAAATCACAATTTGCCTCACAGGGCTTTACAGCATACGACATCCCTCTGTCCTTTAGACCCTCACAGCAGATAAGGAAAAACTCCCCAAAAAACCCTCTTTAACGGGGGAAAAAATGGTAGAATCCTCAGGAAGAGCAACTGAGGAGGGATCCCTCTTCCAGGACGGACAGACGTGCAACAGATGTCGTACAGAACAGATCAACACAATAAATTAACAGTAATCCATATGACACAATGAGACGGAAAGAGAGAGAGACAGAGAGAAATGCAGGACAGACGGTAGTGACAGTAGCTTACAACAACATTAATGAAAGTAATACATATGTTCAATCAGTCTGTATCAAAGAAGAGATGACACTGAGCAGTAGGGCTGAAACGATTCCTTGAGTAACTCAAATAATTGGATTACTAAAAAGCCTTGAGGCAAATTATTTGGTAAACTATACAGCGCAGTTTCTCGTAAATGTTTATTTCTGTTAGACAGAATGCTTATGTTACTTTCGCTGTAGAGCTATAAATTAATCATCAATAATCTGTCTGACGTGTTATAATGAAGATTGAAATATCACTGCCATGATGGTTTGCAGGTAGGGCTACATGTGACTAATTAGTGGCACGGGCACTATTAATAGCCATGCGTAACAGTCGTGCGTAATGACCGCTGTTCTGTCAGAGAACCACGATGGTGCGAGACAGTCTGTAAAACTGTACTTCTTCTCTGCTGTATTTTTGACTGACAGATCTAATGAGCGGTGGAGCGGGCACAGGTACAGTGTTTCCGCTACATTCATTTAGCAGCTGCTGCTCCTTCAAAACATTTATTTTTGCAAATGGAGGGATGTCTCTCATCCCCTCCCCCCGCCACAGTAAAAAATCCTAGAGGAAACACTGAGATATCAATATGCAAACTGACTGAAGGGTGTTTCTGCATCAATTTGTGTCTCACTGTGCAGTGTTTCCCCTATATACAACTAGCAGCGGTCGCCACTGCTGATTTATTTATTTTTTTCCGTCTTAGCTCCTTAGAAACTATTAGTTATATTATTTGGCGCTACGGACTCTTCATATCCAGGTCAATTCAAACACTTGTGAGTAAAGCATATAAGAGGAGAGGAGAGGAGAGGGCTCTGTCTTGATGCGCACACAGACACGTGTGCACACACACACACAGGTGAGCATGCTAGAGCGCGGTTCGGGCCACATTTTCCTGACCAAACCCGACCCAAGCCCACCGCAGTTTGTTACCTGACATAGTTATTGTTATGGACAGTGTGTAAATAACCATCAAAAGACTGGTTTTACGCACAGACAAACATGCTGCTCGCACAGCAGCGCAGCATGGCATTGTGTGCACACTCAGTTGGAGCGGAGCCTGTGTTGCGTTCAGGTGTTGTCATGTAAATAACAACTTCCAGCACTTAAATAGGTCATAGCATAAAATAGCAGCATGTGAAGTGACATGCCCCATACATCATAGAAAAGATACTTTGTGATCTCAATGTAACCAAAACTGTCACATTCTTATATCATCTACAATCAACAGACAAAATGTCTTACAGCCTCTGAGCTGCTGGGCCAGCAGGCTGAGGATACCAGACACCAGCAGACTCAATAAAGTAATTTTCAAGTCAATCCTGTCATAGAGGTGAAGCTGGACTCTCTGGTGGCAGTGTCAGAGAGGAGGATGCTGTCAAAGATACATGTCAACTTGGACAGTGTCTCCCACACACTCCACAATGTGCTGATCAAACACATTCAGTGATAGACTTATTTCCCCAAGATGCACCACAGAGTGCCACAGGAAGTCATTCTTGCCTGTGGCCATCAACCTGTACAACTCCACTCTACTATTCCTTGCAACACTTAACTGTGCAATACCGTGCAATAATTCAACTACCACAATATTGTGTGCAATAATTCAACTGCTGCAAGATTCTGTAGCATTCTTATTCATTATCATGAACACCTCTTGAATGTATATATTTGTTAAACATATTATGCACATAACTCTTTTCTTTCTTATTTTTGTCTTAACTCTATTAATGTATATATTGCAGTGAACATAATAACATAATACATATTTTTTACTTCTGAATATAAATACTCGTTTAAACTGTGTAATGTAGCAAGGTGTATATTTTTACATCCTTACAGACTCAGCACAGTGAACATATGGTTTAAGTACTTGGGTTAATACTGTAGCATAATGCACATTTTATTTCTGTTTCATTTTATTTTAATAATTTATATGTAAATACTTATATTTCATATTCTTATTTTTAGTTTTTACAATTCTCTATTCTTTACATCCGAGCGACTATAAGGAATCAGACTTCTCAGGGATCAATAAAGTATTTTTGACTCTGATTCTGCAACAACATGTGTACATGTGTACGGCATGTGATAACCTCATTTGCATACAATTTGCATGAATTACTAATTTCTGCTCTTGAATTACTTACTTTGTGCTCCCTAATAAAATTGTGCACACAAATGAACAGGAACATTCATTGTTCGGGAGGTTTTTACTGGGAGCTGAATTATCCAAAGGTCTCTTCTTCCTCCCAAAACAAACCGTCGAAACCAGGTGAAACCGATAAAAACACTACACGAAGCAGCTTCACATTACAAACCAGTGTTTCTCCAATGCTGTTTGGCATGTCTGTGCGGGCTGCTCACTCACCACCAGCTAATTTGTGCTCAACTTTTTCTTGATAACTTCAGATCCAGACGTTCAGGAGGTTTTTACTAGCAGCTGAATTATCCACAAAGGTGTCTTCCTCTCCAAAACAAATGGACCAGGTAAATAAAACCGCTAAAAACACTGAGTAAAGCAGCTTAATGTTACAAACCAGTGAAACTTCAATGGTGCTAATTGCAGATGGGCTTTTGTCTATGATGGCCAGTGCGATATTGTGCATGTCCTTGTCTAGAGCCAGTGTTTGGTTTGTATGTTCTGGGCTACTTTAAAAACATGGCGGTGCAACATGGTGATGTCTGTAGATGAGGACTTGCTCCCTCTGTAGACATAAATGGCTCATTCTAAGGTAACGAAAACACAACAGTTCTTATTTTCAGGTGATTGTACAAAAAGAAAACATACTGATTAGGTGCTATATCGTAGGCAACTGGACTTGCTTGCGTTTCTTGAAGATGCCTCTCTTAAACCATCTTTCTTCCCTGGCCAAGACGTGCACATGGCTGTCCTCGAAAAGAGTGTCCCTTCTCCTGTGGATCTGAGTGGACAGCTGAGTCTTGACCTCAGGAGCTGGCTCTCCTGTGCTGTGTCATGTGCTTGTGGAGAGCCAACTCCTCAGGTCAAGACTAAGCTGTCCACTTACATCTACAGGAGAAGGGACACTCTTTTCAAGGACAGCCATGTGCACTTGACCAGGGAAGAAAGATGGTTTGAAAGAGGAGTAACAGAAGCCATCTACATCAAACCGGAACGACCATCATTAAACAGAAGAAGTGGATTATGACATCACTTATCACCCACAATGCGGTCTTGGGATCCCTCCCTAGATGACTTCAAACCCATTCACATCTGGTCCCACCTGACCCTAACGACTCACATGATGGCCAGGTTGGTCATCGTCTCACAAGATGGCCAGGTGGATCAACGACTCACATTGTGACCTTTATGACTCTGAAACCATGAGCTCACATGTGACCCCAACGACTCCACACCCACACAGAGTTTAAAGCCTGCGGTTCCACACCAGTCATTAAGAACTGAATAGCATCCTGAATGAGAGGCGAAATGTCTTCAAGAAATGCAAGCAAGTCCAGTTGTCTATGATATATCACTTATGATTACCATTACCTGGATGACTGAGAATCTTCACTGACACTAATTATATTCTATTCAGTTTCTGCCAATATACCCCCCCTAAATCCTACATGCTGGACCTTTAATGTTAACATTGTTAGCAGACGCCTACTGTGTGACATATAACTGCCACAGCACACAAGTGCCTGTTAAGACCACCCGTTAAATGCAGTTTGGTTTAGATTTTGGAGAGATATGAATATACTGCTTTTTGTTTGTTAAGTCGTGTTATCTTTGACGTCCATAAAATATGTTAAATGTCACAAATATATATTAAATGCTGTTCTGTTAATTTGCGCACATAAATTATTGATCCAAGATCAAAACTGATTAATTTATTTATATGGATATGTTTTGTTTCAATCCAGTAACAGCTGTAGGGTCTGACAGTGTGTCTGTTGTGGACCAGCAGCTGGTTCACAGCAGCCTGCAGAGACTGTGGCTACACATTATAAATTACATTACATTATATGTAAATTAATGAGATTAAAACATTGGCTGTCATGATTATCACACGTACTGGAGATCCCTTAAGCAAACACAGGCGTTCTCTGCACTACTGGCTGCTGGTGAACTTGCCTACAGAGTTCTCAGTACTCAGACACTCCTTATCGTCAGTGCAGTGTGCTCCACCCTCCACATATGATTAGTTTATTCTGCTGAGAAGAACGAACACACCCATTGTAGTGAAAAGCTGTGCTCATGATGGGCAGAGTCCATTGTTTGAATCCACCCATAATTGGCAGCTCTACCAACCTTCAGGTTTTGTTCTTTTTGTTGGTCCACCAAACGAAACAAACCTACACAAAAGTATGTAGGGTTTGACCAATATGAGATTTTAATATTATCAGTCAGAACAACCATCAAAGGAATGAAAACAGAAGAGCTGTTGTTGGTTCCACAAACATTTTGTTACTATAATTGAAACCTCAAATCATTTTCTTAATGGAAGTTTGTGTAAAAAGTCTCCCTTTTGAAAATAACTAAAATAAAGGGGAGATTCTCCTTCCAGTTGCATTTTTTTCAGTATTGTATATAAGCAAATGTGCACAGTATGATAACTGGCAACTGTTGTATCACGGTATACCTTGAAACTGGTATATCACTGCAACCTTAAGGTACTTGTTTAATGCAGGGGATGTTAATTTAAATGAATACCTGCATGGACAGAAATATGATATGAGAGAAATCAAGTGATACTTAACCCAAAACTGATCCCGATGGCTGTGTCATCGGTGTGTCTTTATCTGAGTAGCCTCGACTATCAGTGTGTGAATGTTAGTGTGAATGGTTGAATGTCACAGGCAGAGTTACAGGGCTTTGAGTGGCCTGAAGACTGGAAAGGTAATTTATAAATCAGTTATTAGTTAATTGGCTTAAATAATTTAACAGATCAAAAATATTTTAGACAATAACGCAAAAGATGAGGGGTGTATGGTGTAATGGGCAAATATGTGGAGCAGGGATGCAATGCATCACATAGGCAGGGCCAGGGGCAGATCTAGAAAAATATTTATGGGGTGGCAAGAGGGGGGCAGGAATTTTTGACGTATATATACTGAATTTGATCACAGTTATCACAGTTTGATGAGAAATAGTATGTTTACACTACATAAGGGCACGGGCTGCCATTTGCAAACTCACACAGACAAAGTTAATCTCATCCAATCAATGTCTTGCATTTGGGGTTTCATGTGAAACAGTTCATATTAGGAATAAGTGTTGAGGGAGGTTCAACAAACTCTGAGTCTAACCCTGAACTCTGAGTTGATTTACCCTGAGATGGGAAACTCTGAGTTAGCGGTTCCAGAACAGCTGATTTGAGTTAGTTCAGTCAACTCTGAGTATGTTCACTCTGACTTAAGCAGAAAATAAAAAGCCATCATCAATGGAGCTCCGGCTCCACAATTCACCATGGCAACAGGTAAATAAAAGACAGCGCCTCCATTTTAATCCAGTGGATGTAGAGATATTAATACATGTGTAGCAGACAGTACACGTTTATCTTTAAAAGAAGAGCCTGAGTCAGAGCGAGGAAAGTGTAGCTAAATAAGTTAACCATAAAGTTAATAAAAAAGTTTATTCATCATTTATCAGACTTACATTTCCTTAATGAAGATAAAGTGGTGGAATCTGACTGTGTATCAGGCTGTGGATACATTACATTATATTAATAATATATATTGATATATTGCAACTGAAAAATAGGAAGATTTAAAACATATAGGCTAGGCTATAGATCAAAGACATAAAGACATGACTGTAAACTCACAGTCTGACCCAGTAATAATATGTTTGGTGATTTGCACTTGAAAAGACGTTGAGGTTAAAATACAGTAGATTTTAAAATGTTGCACATCTATTTGTATCTTGACTCAACAGCATTGAGTGACTTTATTTCAGCTACAAATGTAGTAAATTTAAAGACACTGAAATGCTGCACCATTGCTCACTCAGAAATATTAACATATAATCCCCAATATTAGGCTATAGGAATTATGTTCCATCAGAGCGACCAATGACATCAGTGATAGAGATCATTAGTCATTGATAGTACGTGTCTAAAGCTTCACACCGATTTTGTGTAAATAATTAGACCTACACATTATGTGCAATAAACATGTGGGAGCTGCTCTGACAGACTGACAGTCTGATCCTTGTGCACAGTGTTATAAAAAATAATAAATAATAAAAGGACACAGGTTTGATTCTGAGCAGAGGGTGAATTCTCGCTGTGTAATATTTGAATGTAAAGACAAAAACTGATGTCCAAAGAAATGACTGATGTGCATAAACTCAGTAACTTAAGACAGTCCTGAGTAACAAATTAATATCCAGCAGGATTTAGACTGTGACAGACGGTAAATCTCCACTAATTAACGCGCTTCAATACAAGCTTTGACACGGACTGAATGAATGAGGAAATGAAACAGCGCGTTAAGAGGGAGGAGACTAACCTGTTCACAGACTCAGTTGTCATGGTGACTGACTCAGAGTTTGATTTACCTCTTTCTGGAACTGAAACACAGAGTTTCCCTCATTTCAGGGTTAACATACTCAGAGGTCTTCAGTTTTCCAAACAAAGCGGTCTCTTGCCGCTCTGGCGTTATCTCGTGCTGCATTCATAGCAGTCGGACATTGGAGATTCGCGCTCGTAAATGTCAAATTGGCCATAACTTTTCTGTGAATTCTTTGCTGCCAACTGGGGTGGCAGCTGGGGTGGCAAGGCTTTCTTTTAGGGTGGCAGCTGCCACCCCATGCCACCCCGGTAGATCCGCCCATGGGCAGGGCAAAGCGGGATTTTACCTGCTACACAGACTCTGTCTCTGCAGCGTGTGGTTGCTGCCAGCGTCATTGTGTGTGTGTGTGTATTGAGTTTTCCCAAGTGATAACGCAGTTGATCATGAAGGGTTTAGAAGTATCTAGGCTACATTAACTGGTACTGAATTACCTGATTGGATCATTTTAACAACAGGAAGCCTTGATTGATTTATTTTAATGTGAAATGTAAACACTGACAAGGTAGCACAATGCCCACGCACATGTGGGCGGACAGCGGGTGAAAACTATATTTTTTAATTTTTCTGAATAAAACAAATGAAAAGATGTGCAGTATATGGGCAATATTTTGACATATAAATCCCGATTATCAAGCCACTATTCCTTTTATTTTGAAAGTCAATGACACAAGTTGAACCTTTGACCTTGTTGTCACTGCATGGGGGACTTCACAATGAAACTTTGCAGCCCAAGGATGAGGTGGCAGCCAACATCCAAGGAGCATTCTTTTGAGGTTTTATGGCAGTGATGGAGCATGCTAATACGCTTCCTAACCTGGCAGTGATTGAATGTTTTTGCCATTGTGGCACTGAGCGCTGCCAGTGAAAGAGATGTTTCATCTGCTGGATTTGTAATTCAAAAAGGGAGAACCCATCTTAATGTAAGTGACTGTAGCCTGTGTGTGCTTAATCACAGGTGCGGGTTGGGTGTGGCATTGTCTTAGACATAATGACTGGTAACGGGTTGGTTCTGGTACTAAGCTTTAGGGGTATGGGTGGGTGCAGGTTTTAAAAAAATGGATCCATGCAGGACTCTGGCCTGCCTCATCCTGCTCCCTGAAACAGTCCTGTTGATTGACAAAAAGTTGTGACAATTCCTCAGCGTTGTTGTTTGGTGGCTGTGCAGTTTGGCCAGGGTCATGCTAACGCTAAGCTAGCATTTTGAACAGAAGCAGCTGCTGGAATTCAATTAAATGAGGATACTTTTAACCAAAGCATGCCATTTTTTATGGGTATTTCCCCCCAAATCGGTTCACTTTAAAAGGTTCACTTTTTAAATTGAAATTATGCTCTTAAAAACTGTAATCATGAAACTGTGATATGACTGTTATTGTAAAGTGAAAATCTCATAACTTTGCAGTCCTGGTGCTAGCTCATAGGTAAGACACCAAAATGAAGAGGGGAAAGCTGCACACATTTTTACTTTTATGAATATTTTTTACTGCGCATTTGCCATCACAATGATGAAGACAAAATTGAGCACAACGGACCCCAGCTGGATTACCTTTCCGATATAGTAGAACGGGAACCAAGAGAGGAAGATGTCAGCAAAAAACTCTGCCACACTGAAGACTCCATACACCACCCAGTAGGTAAGCCATTTAGTATCATCGTCTTTGGTGGCACTTTCAATGGCCTTAATCCTGGAAAGAGATAGGAGCATACATGTGAGATAAATACTTTGATATATGAAGTCAACTTAACTCTCACTCTTGAAAAAGAAACTGGTGACTGTTTTCGAGAGAACACAAACTCCTTCGTATTCTCTCTTTCCTTTCTTCTCTTGTTCTGTCACCCATGGAGCCTTACATTGCACTGTCTTTCCAGAACAGTCTTGACCACTTCAATTATATTAGGGATGCATGATTTTTTTTTTTTTTTGCAGATATCAAATATGCCAATATGTACTAACTCATTTGGCCAATAGCTGATACCAATATCGATATATCCACTTTTTTTCCCCACCTAATTTTAGTGATCATCAAATCTCTTCTGTGGGGAAATTAACATCATATTATGCATACTGTGATGGCCCACCAGCAGATGGAGACATGAAATACAATACTTTTCAATGTATGCTATATTCATTCATTGCGCAAAATGATACAAAATTGTTACAGTGGATAGCACTGTCGCCTCATAGCAAGAGGGTTCTTCTAAGGTACTGCACTCAGTGTGGCAGACCCTCCATATGAGCATGGAAATAGAGTAAAAGTGGGTAGGGAGAGGGTGCAGGGGGTGGTTTGGGAAAGGCCCCAAACCTTTCCAGAGCCACAGAAGACATTATGGGCTCTAGTTTCCCGGCGCAGCGCAGGGTGGTGAACGCAACATTGATTTGTAGTTGTGGTGACCTCCTCCCAGGCTACCTTTGCATCATCAGTCCGTGGAGGTCTGCTCGCAGTTCTGTATATTCGGACACTGCGAGCTTGGACCTCCCGGACCAAAACATCAGTTTCCTCCTGGGAGGAGTTTGGCCATCTGACGCTGCTGCTCTTTTCTGCCATGGCAAATTGAGTAAACTCATTATGCCTTCACGGGGCGAATTTAAGGGTGAGGAGAGGGGCTCATTTGATTGGTGTGATGTGTGTAAAACCCACTCCACATCTTCTCTCCTCCCTCTTTCTGACTTGCGCCGGTAGGAGGGACGGAGGTGGGAAAGAAGAGAAGCTGCGCCAGGGCGCACGGTGTGCCAAACTTACAAAATCCGGCTGGCCACACCCAGTTGGCGAAGCACAGGTGCGCTGTGCCTCTGCCGCGCCCAGTCTGCGAAACTAGAGCCCATTATGTCTGTTTCCTCAGGCTGAGTAGTTCTATCCATGACTATTAAACTAACCTTGATGTGTTTAATTGGAATGGTCCTTTAAATCTCTGCAGCCACCTGAGGGCAGCAGGTCAGTTATGTGTCATACAGTGAAACTTAAACATTAAGGTGCTCTGGAAGTGATAACATTTAATATTTTTAGGCTCAATGAGATAATGATTGTAAATAATTAGTATGCCAGCTATAGCCACTGCAAAACTAGCCTTTGTAAATTAGCTCCCAATAAATTATAAATGCATCATTTCAGTCAAATGACCAATAATTTATTTTCTTCAAGCATTTATTTTTACACATTTTCATCTTTTCCTCTCTGTGTTACCTATTGTAACGAAGTTTTAGCGGTTTTAACTTATTTATAATTGTTTGTTGATTATGATACAAGTAGTAGTAGTAGTAGTAGTAGTTTTATTTGGTTCATTAATTAATTAAACAGATGCATTCCAGTAAAGCAGTACATATAAATGAATGAACCAAAAAGGTGTATACTGAAGCCGTAGCTTATATGATGCCTACCCTTTTCACACTACATCACTCCAAAACAAAAACAAAAAGCGTTCCAACAAAAAGTGTTACAGAGATCAATTACAACTCATGTGATATAGGTTTAGGAAATTTACAGGAGAAGCTGCCCAAGGAAACTTAATATACTTGGTCATACCAAGAATTTATATTTATCAATTGCCCTAAGTTTAAACATTTTTTGAATTTACAGATAGAACTACACATTTTTAACTCATCACAGAGACTATTCCACAAGTTTACTCCTTTAACAAAAATACATCTACTTCTTAAGTTTGTCCTTACTTTAATTTTTTTAAACACACAAATTCCTCTGAGTTCATACCGACTTACTCTGGGAGAAAACATTTTGAATGCGGTAATGAAGTAGATTGTTGTGGTCTTTGAACATTATAAGGGAAGTTCTTAATTCAACGAGATCATCACATGAAGTCTACAGTGATTAAATGTTGTAAGATCATAAAGTATGACAACTTTTAAAAGGGGTAAATACTTAGGCCTTTTTACGCTATTCATCATTTACTAAATGAAATTATTTGCAAAGGTTGTTGCACCAAACACAGCTATTCAATACATTAACCAAATGTGCTGCTTAAATAGAGCCTGTTGACCTGTTACAAGTATATAACAGGGTTACAGAGACACACGGTGGTTTCCTGTTATCTTGTTCCTGTTTGTTTTCATTAAGCTTCCCTCTTGTCAAACACACAGCACCTCTTAAGGATGTGTGCAACAGCACAAAGAAAGAGGAAAAAAGAAAAGAAAGAATAGAAGAAGAAAGAAGAAAATAGTATCGGTAAGCACTAAGGCAAAGCAAATTTATTTATACAGATCATTTCACATCCAAAGGCCACCCAAAGTGCTTTTATAGATTACACAGGTAAGAGCACAAGAGGCAAATCAGTAAAATTATAAAAGCAGACAGGAGCAAAGTTAATAAAAACAAAGGTAAAGAGGCAAAAGCACACAAACTGAGATATAAAAAAAAACTATAGTAATGTGTTTTCTCATGAGGCCTGTTTCTACTAGCAGTTTTTATCGTGTATTTCTATCCTTCCTGAGGCCTGTCTGTCTCAGTATAAAGGCTCCTCTCTGTTTTAGTCACATGTTGCCAGCTTTAATAATGCAACTACCAGAACTGACAAACAAGCTCAACTGTTCACCAGATCATCTCAACAACCCCTAAGTTAACTCCAAAACTCAACGACCTGGGAGGAAATGATGGGCTGTCTGGGCGTTGCTGATTATATAGTAAAGTCAGGACAAAATACTAAGACCATACTAAGACCTTTTGTTTCAC
This sequence comes from Epinephelus cyanopodus, assembly GCA_026686955.1. Taxonomy (NCBI): domain Eukaryota; kingdom Metazoa; phylum Chordata; class Actinopteri; order Perciformes; family Serranidae; genus Epinephelus; species Epinephelus cyanopodus. Next base: position 4,239,014 of record CM048932.1, on the reverse strand, counting down.
AGCAATAAACTTACAGCAGTATGTGCAGGCTCACAGACAAGCAGCAGTATGCAGTATGTGTAGTAAGAACCTTGCTTTTTTTAAATCAAAAATTTAGAAAAACTTGTTTTTAACCAGTAAAATGCTTTCATGAGCAGTCTCAATATCTATGAAAAATATCAATCCGGTTTTTGGACTAATCACAGAACAGAGAGGATATGAAAAGTCCTTCCATATTAGTACTGCCAAAGATACTGTATTATGACAAGATGGCCCACCTACAATATACCCCCATTGTATGAAATGGTATACATTTCCGGTCTCCTCAGTAGGCGTTGTCCCCCATAGCCCAGTCAAAGACGACAGAGCACCGCTAATCAAAGACGAGTATCCCCAACCTCGCTTGGTTATCGTAGATTAGCTGGGTTAACCGTTAGCCTTTAGCGGTGTCTGTAATAACTCAGTAACTCAATGAACGGTCCGTGAAAAAATATTTTTTCCAGCGGATATCTTAGTTACAACATGATTGAGCTAGCAAAGGAGTTTTGTGTTGCTACGTGTGGTATTTATTTATTTTTTATTCAGTTTTGGGAAATCAAAATGTCTAGAAAGCATCAGTGGCTGCAGCTGACAGGGACAGCTAACAGCAGCAGCAAAGCTAACATCAGGACGTCATCTGTTAAAAGCCTCCCGTTGTCGGATATGACATGAAACTACTCCACTTAGCTCAATCATGTTGTAACTAAGACATCCGCTGGAAAAAAATATTTTTTTAATCCAGTATCTTTGGTGAAACTGCACTGATTTCAGCACCAGAGAGGAGCTATCTGTTGCCAGATCTCGCGAGAGTTGTTGTTGAGACAGAGACAGGTCTTGTACAAAGTAAAATTTCTCCTGATTTGTCCGTCTGAAATTTGCCATTTTGGTGTCGGAATGTTCTGAAGATATGTGGCTTGTGATAAATGGGTCCAATATTTGCTTCCGTGACTATGGGGCAAAAGAATCGGCCATAATCTGTAATCACATTCATTTCTCCCACTGAAGTCAATCGACTCAGGATCTGCTGTTAGTCTTTTATAGGGGCGTGGTGGTCGCGAACCCAACGTGACACTGATAAAGGAAACTGACTCGCAGTGGACCGTCTTGGTTTATCCACTGTCTTTGGTACTAAACATTGCCAGATGTTGACCGTTTCTCTCTCAAGCCAGTACAAAGACACTAATTCACGCTTTTATTACCTGCAGAATGGACTACTGCAATGCCCTGCTCTCTGGTCTCCCAAAAAAAATATATCTCAGTTACAGTTAATTCAGAACTCAGCCACACGTGTGTTGACGAAGACCAGAAAGACAGCACACATTACACCCATTTTAAAGTCTCTGCGCTGGCTACCCGTTTGTTTTAGAATTGATCTTAAGATCCTTTTATTGGCTTACAAAGCTCTTAATGGTCTTTGTCCTTCCTATTTATCAGATTTGCTTTTATCCTATGAAACCTCTAGAACCCTCAGGTTGTCTGGTAGTGGGTGGACCAAAACCCACGGAGAGGCATCTTTTTATTATTATGGTCCTTGTCTCTGGAACAGCCTTCCTGAGGACCTGAGGGCAGCAGAGAGTGCTGATATTTTTATAAGCAAATTTATAACCGACCTTTTTAATTTGGCTTGCAATTGAATTTTACTTATTTATTAATCTGCCTTTTATTTTCTATCTTAGCCTGTCTTACTACTTTTCCGTTTGTTCTATTTTATTGTTTCTTCTTCGTTACCCACCTTTTATGTCTGTTTTACTTCATTACTTTTACTCTTTTACTCCTAAAATCTCCAGTTTTACTCACTTTATTCTATAGTACTCTTTCCTTTTATATATTTTTACTCTATCCTTTTATGTATTTTTAAATCTCAATTTTACTTCTGGTGTTTCCTCATCGCAGATTTTTAAGTTATGATGTTGATTCCTGAGTTCCCTGAGTTCCTATTTTAATGACTTTCAATGCTTAATGCTTTTTTGTTTGTTCTGAATATGTGAAGCACTTTGTGTTACATTGCGATGTATGAAAATGCTACACAAATAAAGTTTGATTGATTGATTGAAGATTCATTCAGTCCGTGTGTCCTGTCCAGAGAATCTCCTGGTAACGGGTGAAACAGGACAACACAGCCACTGTGTTACTGGCCTTAAGAACCAATTGACTACTGGAAAACTACAGGCCTGAGAGGTGTTCCTAATATTTTGTCCACCCAATTTATCTCCATGATATTGCTGACGGAAAGTGGAGCATTATTGCCAACATTTGACCGCTATCTCTGCCCACACATAAACTAAACTTGCACCACAACGTCAGTGCTGATTAAAATGTGCCGCTGTAGCTAAGAGCACATTAGCTAGTTAGCAAACGTCCTCTACCAAGCAAGAGATCATTCCATTACATTCCCTTGTCCAGTATTATGCACAGTCCAGTATTATGCACAAAAATGCTCTATGACAACCCACATAATATGTGGGTGAACAATATGTGGGTGAACAATATGTGGGTTCATATTATGAACCCACATATTGTTCACGGTATCAAATTATTAAAGACCCAACAAACATTAGTGATGGCTTCTAATCAACAACAGTATTGGTACTTAGCGCAAAACACATGTATAACTAACAGGCTTCTTGTTATCCCCAGCCACCATGTCAAAAGTTGAAAGGTTGCTCACAAAAATGGCGACCCTTGAAGGTGAGAAGTGTCCATCATTCCACACTGAGCTTTATGACTGTTTTGAGTGTACCAGTCGTACACTGCATTTTCCGTACTATGCAGTGTGAACGCGCTTAGCACACTCAAAATATTATGTGTTTAGTACAGAAGTATAAGACAAGGTAAGATAAGATAAGATAAGATAAGATAACATAACATAAGATAACATAAGATAAACTATATTGATCCCACACTGGGATCACAGTAGCTCAAAGCACAGACAGAAAGTAAAGGGTGACAATGTATACTAAGAAAAAAATAAAAATTAAAAATGGAAAATATGTCTATACAGTGTGTGCGCACACACACCACACACACACACACACACACACACACACACACACACACACACCTTTCTGATTAAAATATAAAAAATATATATATAAAAAAAGTAAGGCACTAATAAGAATGAACTGTACACACAAGAATATTTACACTATATACACAATGGATGCAGAATGTTGCACAGAGTATGTAAAGTCTTAGCAGCAATAAACCTTTTAATTTTATGCAGCAGACATGATGGTGCTACATTACATCAGATGTTGCTGTTAAAGAGTCTGACAGTTGATGGGATGAATGACCTGCAGTAGCGCTCCTTCTTGCACTGTGGGTGCAGCAGTCTGCTACTAAATGAGCTGCTCAGTGCACGGAAAGTCTCATGCAGGGGCTGAGAGGTGTTGTCCATGATGGATATCAGCTTGGCTAACATCCTCCTCTCACCCACCTCCTCGATGGTCTCCAGGGAATAGTCCAGGACCGAGCTGGCCATCCTGACCAGCTTGTTCAGTCTTTTGCTATTGCTCTCCATGCTTCCACAGCTCCAGCAGACCACTGCATAGAGGACGGCAGATGCTACCACAGTGTCATATAAAGTCCTTAGCAGTGTCCTGCACACTCCAAAAGACCTCAGTCACCTCAGCAGGTGGTACTGTGGTATCGAAGTTGTTATCGACAATTGTGGAATTTCACTGTTATTGGAATCAGCTACTAAATTTCTGGTTAGTAAGATACTTAATGTATGTCAACTTAACATGCTTGTTTTTGCATTTTTAGTGAACATAAACTGACAGTGTGCAAATGCCCTGAGTGTTTCGTTGCAACCTGTTACGTTGCTGCAGTTCTCCCGCTCAACCCAGGATCAATTTCACAAATTGTTATTCTAGACACAAAAACATGAGAAAAAACAACACCACAGTTACTCTTCAAACACTTGAAACGCATCTCATTTTAATGCTATGAAATTCAACAGCATAACAAATTATAGCCTCCAAAATAACCATATAGTTAAATCAACACCAACCAAAATCAGCTTGAACAAAGACTGAACATTAGAGTGTTTATGAGGGGAAAATGTAATGCAGGACTGTTTGCATAGAGTATGTTAGTTTTGGTTAGAAGCTGAACTAATAATTAGGTACATTTCAGACAGAAAACTACTTGCAGTTCAGGAGCTGTCAGTTCAGTTTTCCATTATCTTATACACATTTTACCTGTTGTTTTTTTGTTCCTCTGTTATTTAAATGTCTGTGTCCTCCAGGCTGTGATAAACCTGTTCTTTCCAACCCACTATTAATCAAAGGATATATTACCTAATGACATTAAGAGCAGAGCTGAAAATTCAAGTCCTGTCAGAGCCTTTCCTATACTCTGATGAAGCTGTAACAGCCTGGGTGTAACCACTGCTCAGGGCAAGTCCCTTCAACATTTACTAACCAGTTCACTGTGTGCATGACTGATGAGCATATTAGCCCAGTTACATCAAAACTCATCACAAAAGGGAAAAGTTTTGTGTTGTCAAGAACTTTATGCTGCTGCTCCAGTGAAACATGCTGACGTGACTCTCTGAACACAAAAAACACTGCTTGCCTCAGATGTTATAATCCACATTACTGTTTCTACATTGAGGTAAGCCTGGGAACCTTGCACACAACTGCGCAGTGGGTTTGGGCTGACACTGGAGTCTTTAGTGATGCAATATCACAGGGTAGGGCTGTAGCCAATACACATATTCAGGTTCTAACAAATCCCGAATCTGAATTTAACTGAGTTCAAACTGAGTCAACGGGGAGATGAGATTGTGGCGAAACCCTGTCTGACAGGGGATCAAATACAAAAAATTAATGAAAACTGTGTGGATTGATATAATGTAACTAGACAAGAGCGTTCTTGTGCATAATACTTGACAAGGCAAAGTAACAGAATGATCTTTTAAGAAGAATAATAATAATAATAATAATAATACATTAGAGTTATATAGTGCTTTTCATGATACTCAAAGATGCTTTACAAAGAGCAACAGCAGACAAAACAAAAAAGACAATCCATAGGGGGGTCAGTGGACGTGAGAGTGCGGTAAGGAGCGCAGACAGGTAGGGGGGAGCCAGGTTGTAGAGAGCTTTGAAAGTGATGGCGAGTTGTATGAAGTGGATATGCTGGGGGATGGGGATCCAGTGGAGGTCATGGAAGAGGGGGTGATGTGGTCATGGGTCCGGGAGTGTGTGAGAAGACGAGCAGCTGAGCTTTGGATATATTGAAGTTTCTTGAGTGTTTTGGATGATAAACCATAGAGGAGGGTATTGCAGTAGTCGAGTCTGGAAGTGATGCGTGGATGAGGGTCTGTGCAGCTGAGAATGGATGGACAGAGGTGGGTGATGTTCCTGAGATGGAAGAAGGCTATTTTGGTGATGTGTTTGATGTGTTGGTCAAAGAAGAGGGTCTGGTCGAAGATGACACCAAGGTTATGGACATGGGGGGAGGAGAGCACAGTGGAGCCATCGATGGAGAAGGAGAAGTTATGGGTGGATTTGATGAGAGATTTGGGGCTAATGATGATGACTTCTGATTTGTCACAGTTGAGTTTGAGGAAGTTGGTTTGCAGCCAGGATTTTATTTGGATGATGCAGTTGGTGAGGGCAGAGTGAGTGGCCTGAGTGATGGCTTTGGTGGAGATATTGAGTTGAATGTCATCCACAAAGCAGTGAAACTGAAGTCCGTGACGGCGGATCATGTGACCGAGGGGGAGAGGAGAAAGTCATTTGTGACTTTGAGGAGGGCAGATTCAGTGCTGTGTTGGGAATGGAAACTGGACTGGGATGATTCCTAGAGGTTATTAGCAGAGAGGTGGGCTTTGAGTTGTGAAGCAACAGCATGTTCCAGAAGTTTTGATAGAGAGGGGAGGTTGGAGATTTTTTTAAGATGGGGGTGACAGCAGCAAGTTTGAGGGAGAGTGGGACAGAGCCAGTAGATAGGGAGGAGTTAATTATTGTTGTGATGAGCGATGACAAAGTGGGAAGGCAAGCCAGGGTGCAAGAGGCAGCTTTCATTCCCACCATGTGAACGGGTAAGTCTGTGAGGGAGATTGGGGTGAACTGAGAGAGAGGTAGGCAGGTTAAGGGAGGGCAAGGGGAGGGCGGAGGAAGAGATGGAGTAGTGGCCAGGTCTCTGTGGATAGTATCAACTTTTTCTTGGAAAAATGACAGACAAGAGGTTCATTTATTGACTGTGAAGGATTGGGAAGAGTTGTCGAGAGGGTTGAGTAATTTGTTGATTGTGGAAAAAGTGTGAAAAGTTCTTCGGCGTTTCCAGAGCCAGACTGAGCTGCGAGTAGTGTTGTCACGGTACCAAAATGTGGTCAAATGTAAAATTAAATTGCAAGCTGTGCTTAATTTGATTGAGCAATTGTGCTCTTCGGCACAGGAAGCTGCAAACACAGAGGCAGCCGCTCGGAGGAAGAGAGGCTTTGCTCAGTCAAGCCCAGAGATAACATTATCTTCTGCCTTCTGCTTGGAAGTGGTGAATTTACAGCTCACAGCAATGTAATACAACACAGTCTCTGACTTTTGTTTGATATCTAGTATTGGCAAAAAATGCTGTTGCACATTTCCAATCAATCGCTAGTTAGCTTGTTTACTATATAACATGTTACACTAGATGTTCTGCTGAACCCTGTTGAAACTCTTCAACTTCATACTGAACAGCCAAATCTGATTTGAACGACATTATTTCTGAGTTAGGTAGAGCCAAAATTCTACAACCTTATTTGACTTAACTTTAATTAGTAATTTTGTCACTAATATTTATTGTAAAAGACAAAAACTGGGACTTGAAACCACATTTCTAGTGATATAATGTTGCAATCATGTCAGTGCCACATAATGTCTGAAGTTCAAGTGGCATGAAAGCATAAATACGGAAGGAAGCAGAGAGCTTGTGGTTACTGACGTGATCAGACTGACTTTTTTTCCAGCCCTTTGAGATCAGGACTATCTGATGTTATTTTCTGAAGACAACAAATGGTGCTCATGTTCAGACTTTTAAAATTATGGTCTGCATGTTAAACACACAAGGCGGAGATCTCTGATTGTCTGGTGGTGAGACTAGAATCCAGGTGGAAAAGATCTTTTGAGTGACTATTGGCAAGTTTATCAACAATTGCTAGGACATCAGTCTGATTTGTTTGCTGTAATGTAAAGACATTATCACATACATTATTTGGGACAGATAGCTCCACATTGTGAGCTTTAAAGTAGTGTTAATTTTGTCGTAAACGAAAACTTTTCGTTGACGTTAGCTGGCCGGACAATCTGGATTACAACCATCCCCAATGCCTTTATTGTTTTCCTGTAACTCTGTAAAAGTACACCAAAGCATACATTTTAGTTTCCAAATACTTATTTGAAAACAAAACCATTCATACAGTCAATGAAAAAACATTGTGTTAATAATAAAAAACAAATATAATCTCAACAGTGACCGCGCCAGCCGGCGGGACTGCAGCTGAACTGCTTCCAACTTTCATTCATTTATTCAATCGCATGTTCAGTGTGTGTGTGTGTGTGTGTGTGTGTGTGTGTGTTAGTATGTCAGAGAGGAGGAGTGTTTATTTCTTTTATTCTTAATTTTTTTTTTATTAAAATGCGTAATATAGCCAACAATATTATAGACCAAAAGTTAATTTAATTTATTATTGTAGAATGTATTTAGCAAATCACAACTTTCAACTGGAGACACGGTGCAGCAGCAGCACTGCAGGCAAAAAAAAAAAAAAAAAAAAAAAAAAGGCACTATAAAAAGCCGACAAATAATGTTAATTAATTGATTTGAGGCATTGGAGAGGTTGTCAGTCCTATTCTATAGTCTGCAATATTTTTTTTATTTTATCATAACTGAAATTACTCAAAAATGCATTTTCTGTGTGCTTCTGAGCACGCGGGTAGCATAAACAATGAAGTTACATATGACGGGCAGACCCTTGCGGTGCTTGGAGGGGCGCTGTAATCCTGGCGGTCCTAGTGTTAACAAACACTGAATTAAAATGGGCATATGATTAAATGTGTTGGCTGTTTTGATGCCCTTGTAAGAAAATACTAAATTAAAATGGCCATAACAGTTAAGGTGTTATGATCTTCTTTTGATGTCTTAAGAGATTGGAACTTTATTCTTGCAGGCTGTAAGTCATTTGTTGTACAAATATACAGGAAATAAACAAGAACCTGTGAAGGACATGATTATGTATTGTACTTTTTCTAACAAGCCTTAGACATTCATTTTTATAATACAAGAGTAATATGGTACATTCTTAGTTTAAATGACTAAATGTATGCTTACAATGGAGTTTTTACTACAATGACAAACATCCTTTTGCAAAATCTATTACAGTATAACAAAACTGTCACATTATGTCAAAAGACTAAAATTAAAAGATTTCCACTGACTATATTTTAACTAAAACAAAACAAAACAAAACTAAAAGACTAAAATGTGATTTTGACTAAATCCAGTCTTTGGTGACTGACTAAGACTGAAATGAAATTAAAAATTCTTGTCAAAATTAACACTGCTCTAAAGTTATTGTCAAGTTCCTCGACAGAGGAAACAAAAAGTTATTGAATACATGAGCAATTTCTTTACTGTCAGAAAATGACTGGTTCCCAGTTTTAAGTTCACATATTTTTGTTATTAATTTTCCTAATGGCTTTATTAAAGGGATAGTTCAACATTTTGGCAAATTCGCCTATTACCATAATCCTATAGTCATATGAGTAGGTACAATACCTTTAACTGTCAGTGCATATCGTTCTGGATCGGTGGGGCAGAGCTGCCCGCTGAAATGGAGGTGAACAGTACAGCTCCCTCTCTCCCTCAAAACTAATCAAATACACCATCAAAACGCTCTAGTGGACAACACATGGCTTGCGCATTCCCCACGCTATGAAATAATAATGTATAATTAAGTAACATTACAACTAATGAAGCAAATACTCAGAACTATTTTCTTGAGTAAACCACTGGGCGCACCTGAGACAGTGCCGTAGTTATTGCTTGCAGCCTTGCATTTGCGGTATCGTCAGCTGGATGCACCAGAAAGTTTGAGAAAAGTTTACAGAGTGCTATTGTAAATCATGGTTTACAAATGTATTGTAAAAGGTTGCGGTAACAAGCCGAAGACATGGGGCAGAGTGAAGTTTCACGTAGTACCAACCCAAAATACGGCCAGGATGAAACAATGGCTATTTGTGCTGGACATCGACCCCAACACGCCTGTGGAAATGGTCCGGAAAATGTTTGTTTGCGCCAACCATTTTTTACCGGAGGACTACAATGAAAGGATGGAGCACAGAAGCTCAGGAATGGTTCAAGCGCTTTTCTTGAAAGATAATTTCATACCATCTGTTGGCATCACAAAACGAGCAGACGTGGTAAGTGATCGTTGTGTATTTTGCTCAGCAATCTCTCTGCTGTAACGTTACCTCCGTGTTGAATAACAGCCTACAACCCAAGCATGGTAAATAAGGCTAAAATGCAAATGCTGTTGTGGTTATGTTATGGATAAGTGATTGCCCAGAACATAGAGTGAAGTGACTGGCATTACTTCTCATTGTTGGGACTCAACAGACTGCTACTGAACATTTTATGTTGTTGTTGTTCCTTCAGAAGTTGTGGTGATTAGCATGCTCTCCCCGTGTTCCGGTGATTATTCTGAGGCATGCTCGATATTTATATTGTACAGGTGTACCTAATAAAGTGGCCAGTAAGCCCCACATTTACACCACCGGCTCTGGGTCTCCCCTCAGCCCCTGGTTGCTCAGCAGCCTCAACCTCTCTTCTTGCTCGCTCTTCTTCCAAAACCTGTAAATCTTCCTCTGTATATTCTGGCTTCTTCTCAACAAACTTCTTGTTTTGATGACGGGAGTAACTGCACTAAACATGCGCTGTTTGAAATCACCCTGACCAGCAAGTACTGTATATCTGGAATGTAGTTCCAGCTCTGCATTTGGCTTCAAAACAACTCTATCATAACATTATTACATTACATTATTATTTCATTGCGTGGGGAATGCGCAAGCCATGTGTTGTCCACTAGAGCGTTTTGATGGTGTATTTGATTAGTTTTGAGGGAGATAGGGACCTGTTCCATTCACCTCCATTTCAGTGGGCAGCTCTGCCCCACCGATCTCAGAACAGCACACACTAACAATTAAAGTTATTGTACCTACTCATGTGACTATAGGGATTTCGGCAATAGGCGAATTTGCCAAAATGTCAAACTATCCCTTTAAACTATTACTTTGTTTCCACATTGCAGAACAATTCCTCTGGCCTCTGTTATTACAAAGATATAATATTCAGCTTTTGCATTTCTTAATTCTTTACAAACACGATTTCTTAGTTCTTTATATATAGCCATGTCATTATTTAAGCAGCTTTTCATTGCGATTTGTAGAGCCAGATCCCGCTGTTACATTCGGTTGGACTCATTTACACAAGGTAAAGAGGATTCTCAATTTGAGTTCCTAGGCTTTTTTAGAAACTTGCCAACAATCCCCCCAACTGCATTCAATAATTCATCACAACAGTTATGCATTTAGTTATTTGTTATTCCCTGTTTGAAAAAAATAAATCAATTTGTGACCTGCTAGATTTAGTGATTCTTGTGGGACCTTTAATCATTTGATTGAAGTCAAACTTTTTCATTAATGTTTTAAATTTTCTTCTCTTATTTTTGTCAAACCAAGTTTTTAGTAATTTCTCTAAACTGTCATAAAATGTACTGTCACAAGCAGGAGGATTATATAAAACCATGATTTGAAATTGCATATGAGGTGATAAACACACAGGCAGAGATATTCAATTTGTACATCACAATCCAACACAGTTTCTGTACATCTGGTCGAGTTTCAAATGTAAATTGCAACTCCCCTCCTTTGACAGTTTAATTTAAACCCAGGAACAACAATTAAACTAGTTTGAATCTTACTGTGGAGCCAGGTTGCACTGAGGCACAAAAAGTATAAATTTGAATCTGTTAACACTGTTTTAAATTTCATCATGTTTTGGGAGTAAACTGCAAACATTAAGATGCCCACCAAATATGCCCTTTAGTTTTATTTCTCTGTCCCATATGATTTTTGCTTGATTTACTGTTTGGAGAATTTGATGAGGTTTACTTTCTAATTTTCCCTTTGTTTGGGGATCTGTCTAGCTTGTTTAGTCAGAGAAAGGTTAATGGTCCAAGTCCAGCAGGGGGTTTGTCTGTGGGTGTAGCGGAACCATTATAATGGGGACTGGGACCAAGGGAGCATCAATTAATAACGGATCAGTCACCCCGAGATTGATGGGTGGTTATGCTACGGTGATGAGGTGGACAGGTGGATTTGGGAGCACGTGAAAGATATATATATATATATAAATTGGCAGAGAGCATTCGTGCACCAGATCTGTTCGGATGGAGACCATCAGGACCAAAGAGATGACCACACTGCCAGAAGAGGTTGAAGTTATCAATAAAGTTCAGTCCATTGGTGTCGCATGCAGATGAAAGCCAGGTGCTAAGGGAGAGTAATCTATTGAAAGTGCCCCAGGGCTTGAAATTGCAACCGTTTTGGCTGCATATGCGATATATGGGAGCACTGGTGCGAGTGTAAATAATTCTTCTGGTGCAACTATTTTCCCCCCCGAGTTGAATGTCTCATTCACAAGTTTTTTTCCCCCCTCAAGTTAGTAGGCTACATTGATAAAGTTCCAAGGCTTCTCTCTACCTCCTGAGCCGACAGTGACCAATCAAATGTGAGCTTGACCTTTAATGCTGATTTTAGATTGGTTGTTAGAAGGGCTAGTCAACCAAAGAAATTCTTGGTCGACTAAAGTCGTGCATAATCTTCAACTGATCGATTAGTCGTGGGGAAAAAAAAAATCTGCACGTTATTTTTACTTCTGCGGTGGTGTGTCTGTGTCACTCTGCAGTTACACCTGCAAAACACTAGTCAGTGGTGGAGGACTGTATTTAAGTGCTGTAAAGTTTAGTTGATTCAAAACACGCATTAAACATGGCTTAATAGAGACAATCTCAAACACAAGTACACATATTGGCTTCACCATAAATCGCAGCATTCATAGACAAACACTTGTTTTTATCTGGACACATTTCCCCCACCAATACAACATGCTAACATTATTAGCATGAGCTTATGACATTCTACATTGTATAAATTAGCCTAGCGTCTAGCGATCTTTTCCTCTTCTCATATAAAGCCAGGGACAACAGCAACATTAAAAAAAGGTAAGGTCACACAATTTAGCTCCTTTACACAGGGATTAAAGTTCTCGTCTCTAGACGGATTTCCGTCAGTTGGAAAAAGAGGGAGGAAAAAAAGTTGCACGTGCATTTGTTGTGATTCAGTTTTGACTATCCAATTAATGACGTTGTTGTAAACCAATAAAGCCAGCCAGAGCCTTGCTATTAGCCAATCAGAAACAGAGGAGGGTGGCTTCACCACTGCCCCCCAGGGAAGGATCTGTAGTAACTTCTCACGACAAAAATAGAAGTCCTGCGTATCTGTTGCGGAGGCCTCCGGACTGCCGGAGCTGAGACGGAGCCGGAACCGGAACGCAGCACAGCCGCAGCCGGTGAAAAAAACACACATTGACTAGAATTGAATCTAATCGGCTCCGCTGCCGTACCGGACTGCAGACGCAACCAACACGCATCTGGTGGAAATTGCCGGCGCAGGCATGAGCTCCAGCATCATGGGCAGCAGCCCGCTGGAGGTTCTCCGCTCCGGTGTTTAAAAAAAAAAAAAAAAAAAAAAAAAGTACAAACGGGTCCACTGGTATGAGGGGACAATGTAAAAAAACTAAAATAAAAAAAAGCACCCCCTCCTCAGCTGGCTGGAGGAGAAGCGGGGTTTTGGTGCCTCTCGCTGCGACGGCACACAGATGAGTGAAGAAACGTCCCCTCGCGTCATGACGCGGCGGTCCGGTAGGCGCTCTGGGCTCCGAGCTCCGGGCTGGCCCGTGCCAGCGGTGGCGTCCACCACCCCCTGCGCCTGCTGTCTGTCCCGTGTAAGGTTGTTGGGTCCCTGTGAACCAGTTGGGAGGTCCTACCAAGCTCGTCCCGTCAAGGTAATTTATGTCTGCGCGACGGGCTGCAGTGAAGTTTGCAAGTGACCAGAATCAGGATTTTATTCCGGGGGATGGAACGCCAGCCAGTGGAGGGAATTCCTGCAAATCGAGGATGTCATATCGATTTACTGATGTCCTGGATTACAGAGACATAGGGAGGTGGGAAGGAGTGTCCCCCCCCCCCCCTGCTCTGCTTGCCGACCACAACCCAAGGCTGGGGTTGTTGCCCAGGTTATGAAGAAGTTGAGCTGACCGGGGCTTTGGGTTTAGCCCTGAGCCGGAGCCAGGCGTTCTGGGGAATGGTGACTGAGGTGGAGACCGCAGAAGCGGCTGGAGCTGTAGCAGCAGGTGGACTAGACATAGCAGCCGGAGGTGTAGCGGTGTCAGGTAGATATGGAACTGTGGCAGCCAGATCTTCAGCAGTGGTGGCGGGGGCTTGTACAGAACCGGAGATGATAGTGTCCAGTTGCCTTTCCGCTTCTTGGATTTTGTACAGTGTGGAAATTCTTTGCTCCAATTCAGCGATCTTCTTGCTGAGACTGACGCAGCTCTCGCAGGCTGGTGGTAAGGTGAGTGGAGCCATGGCTTCTTGTACCTGCTCTCAGCGTTTTTCTTTGGTAACTTAAAATCCAAACATCCAATGGTTAAAATCCTTTATCCGCTTAAAAAATGCTGCTAAAACCACCAGGGTTTAGAACGTGTATCGTTAAAAGTAGCTTTAAAACCAGATAAAAGTTAAGTTTTATGGGAGCCTGTCAAACTGACAGTCACAGACGCCAACACATGCACAAGTCAGTCCCAGTTCAGTTTGTTATGGTAGAGTCAGTCTCACAGCTTTGAGACAAGGAGGTGTCCAAGAGGGAAACAGAGAGAGAGAGCTGAAGTAACTCAGGAGAATGAATGGGGGCCTACATGTGATACTGTGTTGACCACAAGGAGCACAAGACTGTGAGATAATGACATCATATCTGTTTTATAACCTTGATTAAAGATAATCCATTTGTTTCCTCTGTATAATTCGAAGAAATGAACGACAAACACAAAAAAAAAAAATCTAAAAATTATTTAATCAAGTCATGATCACAAGATTTTCAAAGGAAACCCATTAATTTTATAGATGAGGGTTGGTGAGTTTAACAGGAAGTGCTACTGCTCAGCCTGTGAAAACAGATGTAAAATGTCTAAAGTAGCTCTGGAGAAGCTTTGTCAAGTCTGTAATAATAAATAATAAATAAATAACACTGATAATACACACCTGCAATGGTTGGGAAAGACAAACACGTAAAGTAAACCTCATTTGTAGTTAGGGTGCTTAAGTTTGTAACAGTATTTTATGCACTAAAATTAGGTGCCTTCAAGGGGAAAACCACCTAAGTTAAGAATTGTAATATGTATTTTCCATAGTCTAGGAAAGTTTAATTCATATGTGTTAATATAAGCTACTCTCTCTCAAAGCCAGAAACTAGAGAAAACTCTTAAACTTGTGATGTCATAGTGTATAAAATCTGGAGCTGCTCCACAGATAATGAATAGGACACTGGTTGTCTTTGTTATCTTCTTTCATAATCAAAGCGTCACATATAGGTTTACATTACCAAAGGTTTATGGCACTCTGAACAGTAAGTCGCTAAGGAGTCTTAAAAGTCCAAGGCTGTTCGTAAAACTTTCAGGACGCCACAGTTTATTTCACACAACTGAACCTGTAATAATCTCGCTTTCAGCCACGCTTATTGTTGCTGTGCTTAACAGTATGACGTCAATACGTCAACAAGTCAAAATAGTGCGAGTATCACGAGATGAATATTTAAAGGTCAGGTCTATAATGCATTATGAGCACATTCATAAGACATTATAACACATTTATAAGGCTTTATAGACATTATTACAAATGTTAATAAACATCGATTCATTCCCCCATTTCATATCACAACTCAAAACACATTTAAAAGTGCCTATTACATCTGATGCCAATTGCTCTGTCACTTTCTATTGTGTTTTTTTTCCTTTTAATGACTTTTTAATGTCATTTTGTGTATCTGTACGGTGTCCTTGAGTGCCAAGAAAGGTGCCTTCAAATAGAATGTATTATTATTATTAAAGTTCCACTGATTGTCACAAACCTGAGCGTGTGTGTTGTTCTCCGCATTTGACCCATCCCCTGAGGGAGCAGTGAGCAGTGGTGCCGCGCTCGGGAATCATGTGGTGAACCCACGACCTCCCAGTCTCAGGGCGGACACTCTACCACTAGGCCACTGAGCTGGTGATTACTATTATTATCAGTATTAAAAGACATTTTGAAAAGATGCGTTTTGAGCAGTGATTTGAACTTGGTGAGTATTAGAAATTATACCGGTATTATTGTGAACGATATAATATGGCACACCCCAAGTTCTGACACAGAAAATATAACGATATACTCAGAACATTCTCCTGGGTACTCTCAGTGTCACCCTTCTGTATAAAAAGACAATGGCAGAATGGGGGACTTTGTCTTGCCTTTAAGCCAACATTAAGCTGACAACAGTGTCTGTATAAATAGGATAGTCAGCAGGACACAACTGTGGGTGGCTAGGGTGTGAAGTTTTGATGACATGTTATGTGTGCGACGACCCATCAAGAGATTTAAAAAGCAGCTGATAGCAGCTAACTCAAAGAGGATGAACAGCGGCCGAAAATGTCCACAAATTGGAATAAAAAACGAGGTCTGGGAGCTCCTTACCCTCTGAGCAGAGGATAATCAGCTGATAAATGACAGGGATGGTAAATGATTGTTGTTAGCGCTGCATGATTAATCTAATCGCAATCGCGATGTCAGGCTGCGCCGTTAAATAACTGCATAAAAGGCTGCGATTTGCAATTTACTGTAAATAAATGTAAATGTGTGTGCCTGTGAATGTGACTACCTCTGCTGTAGTGTCTGGAGTTTGTTGACATTACGCCCACAAGCTATCCTGGTGTGTGCAGCACGTATGGTCAGGTGACCACCCGGCATGCAGCAGTGACCAACACAGATGCTGAAGAAGAGCATGAGCACGACCAAGAACAGGCTGAGTTGGTGGCGGAAAAAACGCAACGTCTATTACATGGCGATACTTGGGATTCAGGTACGGCAACGTTGAACTGAAAGACGTGCTGTGTACAATTTTAAAAGTTAAAGTCACCATGTCCCACGGCAACACGACCAATCTATATCAACACTTGAGACAGCACAGAGAAAAGTATGAAGAATGCATGCGAGAGAAAGCCAAGCCGTGTAACGTTCAAGACAAAGAGACAACTGAAAGCCGCCAGAGCCTCATAAAACAACATCCATGCACAGTTACGCATACATCTGTAAGTGTCAAGGGGAAACCATGGACTCCATAACAAACTATATAATAACAAATGAAAACCTGAGCAATTTTGCTCGGTTTTGGCCCACTTGACATGCTGCTGTGTTGTGCTATGGTGTGCTGGAATTTGTCATTTACATGACAACGCCTGAACGCAACACAAGCTCGCTCAGCTGTAGGTACAGTGCCATGCTGCGCTGTTGACTGTGCAACTGTCTGTTGATGGTCATTTACACACTGTCCATAACAATAACTATGTCAGGTCAGTGCCCCCCTAATATAATGTAGGGGGAAACACTGAATCAAGCAAGAAGACTAATGATACCATTTTTTTATTATATTGTAATTGCAATCGCGAATTGTGATATCGTCCACTCAAATCGCAATTGCATGTTTTTATCAAATCGTGCAGCACTAATTGTTGTTGTTATGCTATTGGTATTGTTTAATAAAGCCAGCTGACACCTACCGCCCTGTTTCTACCAAAAACTTTCAGTATAGTACCTTTGGAACCAAAAGTAACCCTTCAGACATGGTACCTAGACCCTCGGTCCATTTAGTGTTTAAACCACAAACAGTACTCTTAAATGTGGGTGTGGTTGTTGTCATTCACTGCTCTGTCCAGCACTCACTGGATTTCCTCATCACCAGTGATACAGAAGGAAGTCTACACCTCGTTCATTGTCCAAAGAATGAAGTTGCACACCGACATTTTCAGAACAAAATAGAACAGGCGGCAGAGAGAATCTCTCTAAATGGGATATTTAAAAAATAGTGGGTTTGTGCATTTATTGCTTCTCAGGGAAGCACAGGGATTTAGTGTTGCTGGAGCCCACAGGAGCGCTTTTTTTTCTCCAAGCAAGGATCAGAAAATATGCAGTTCACATAATCTGATCAAAATTAATTTTTATTTTTTTAAACGCTTGAAGATGTACTTATTACTAAAGCTAATGGACTGGGTAAAGTTGTCATATTGAAATTTAAGGTGTGCTGATGGATTTACATCGTCTGGTTTATGTTGTGTGTCACTCTAAAGGACGATGCTGTTGTGTTACACATCATGCCGGTCACACCTCTTTTGATTTTGCAATACTGGGATGCTGTCAAAAAAATCAAACAATGGAGCAGAATTATGCTGCCGTTGTTTGGTTCTGTGTAAATATATAAAGGCAGCATGAAGAAGGGACTTTGTAGCTGTCTATGGAGCAGTTCCAGACCTTATACCAGTGACATGAGATAGTTGCGATGGGCCCAATTGCATGCTATTATGACAGGATGCAGTGTACCCTAGTTCCTCGTTATGAAGTACATACACGCAGTTTTAGGCATATATATATTTTACCAACGGTGTGTCTTACTGCCACTTTTATGTTGTATCCCTTTGCGGATGTGCCCAGTTTGTCAGTTTTGAGAGACTTTGCACCTAAACTAACTACTGTACATCATATCATCTCATAATATGAATAAACAGAGACTTTATAATTGACAATGTCAACAGGCATATTACCCAGCAATCATCATTACATATCTATATATGACAAAAACTACAAAAGAAAGACATCATAAACTTGAGTATTAGCAGTCCAGTTTTCGGATTTGGGAGAGAGTTTTTCCTGTTATATTTTTAGACTGTCTTAAACCACAGGAATAACATCTTGAAAATGGGCGTAGTTTCCCTTTAAGTTGCATCGCAGACTCGGTGTGTGTGTGTGTGTGTGTGTGTGTGTGTGTGTGTGTGTGTGCGCGCGCGCGTGCGTGCGTGCGTGTGTGTGTGTGTGTGTGTGTGTGTGTGCTGGGTGGGGGTACTTTGCAGGCCCGTCCTTGACAGAAGTGCTCTAAGAATAATACACTTACGATATGTATGCTGGATAAAGAAAGCCGATGAGGTTGCACAGTAGGGAGGCTCCGTAACCGATCACCAAGTAAACTGCGATTATCCCGATGACAGCTGGAACACATTACACCAGATGTTTGTTACGCTTCTTCACAAATATACTACAATGGACATACTATACTACACTGCTTCTTATTACATTATATAGCTGCTACTGTTGCTAGTTCAAGAACAACATCTGACTTCTATAATTAGATTATGACTAATGATAGCCTTGATGAAGCTGTATGTGCCACGCGCTGACTCGTTTTTGTACGTATCGTTTCCTCTGTGATGCATTAGTTTCTCCGTTTTCTCTTTATTCCATCACTGTCCTGTCAATACTCACCCAGAGCGATGTACGTCCTGCTCACTCCAGTTTTTGCCTCGATTTTTGCCAGAACATCTGTCATGAGATTCTTCTCATGGAGAAACTTTTCAAACCTTTCTTTGAGCCCCTGCGCCATGGCTGCACTTCCTTCTTTAGCGATGCTGATTACGAAATTGTTCTGAATCAAACTGCGACAGCCCTGCAACCCAACGCACCGCTGCTCTCAGGGGCGTCAAGTTATGAATCCATGGCGTCAAGTCTCAGACCAAGGATATACCATACAGCATCCGACCGCGAGCTTCAAAATAAAAGCACGAGGTTTCTTCATGACTGAACGTTTTAGTGACAATAATCTAGGCAATAAAACAAATGACTCATCACGTTATTATAGCCAGATTGAACAGGGTAAGTATCTCTAATCGCTTTCTTTCATAGCAAATACTTGTTAATTTTATTAATTTTACTACACAAATAGCTTAAATGACACATGGAGCATATAACCTTAACTATTTAGGGAGTTTTCATTACTTTTACTTATGAGCAGGCCTGTCCAAAATCTGTGCCCGCAGAACTCTTTTTCCACAGATTATAGGAATATAGATTCTGCTTGTAAACCTCAGAATGTTGTCACTGTCTCCTCCACCTCCTTGTGCATGTGTATGACAACTGTGTGTTGTATTCAGTTAGCATTAAAATCATCAAACAAGTGTTATCATAAATGAATACTGGCAATCAAAAATCGAAAAATTCCCTTGATTCTCTTTGAGTCTGCTCAGGGATTGGTGCAAAAAGTAGGAGGTATGTCAAATAATTTTTTAGGCACTAGGGAGGGTCTTCTCTTATTTTTCATTTTGGCTTATGGGAGCAACATACAAATTGAAATGATTGTATTTTGTCCTCCAAACCCATCTGCGGGATCAGAAGGCATGTTTTCTTAAAAAAACAAAAAAAATTAAAAAAAAAAAAAAAATCAGACGGTCCTTGAACACATCAAGGGTAAGAAAACATAACCATATCTGAGCTTAAACTAGTGATATTTCATCAAAATCACTTGATTCTATGTCTGATTTAAAATTTGGCTAAAAAGGAACCATTTGCTCTAACTAATCAGCATACTTCACAAGAGTGAAAAACTGAGGCTTTTTCAACTTCAAGATTTTATCTTCATTTCTTAACTTTCAAACATGGAAAGGTACATTTTAGAAACTCTGATTACTAATTTGTGGTGGAGGGAAAGTCATACATTAAAAAAACAAAACAAAAGCAAAGTCACACTGCAGCCACCCCCTCCTCTGATAAGTAAAGAACAGTCCCTTAAGTGAATTAACAAGAACAGTAGGCTGTGTTTTTTTTTCCCCAATTCTGAAAATCCCCCTGCAATGAAGCGTTGTGTGTGTATTTACTATGAAGGTAAGGGGAAGTGAATGTGATATCTTACAGCTATAGTAACTATGTCTAGCTTGATGCTGCTGCTCAACAATGACAGAGACTATATGGGATTTTACCCTAAATTTCGTCTTGCAGGCATTGCATTCTCCCTTACTGAGTACTCTTGGAAAGACCTCTGGCCAACCAGTCTTTTAGTTTGTGGGTTATTGAGGTTCGAAAACCTCGTGATCGGATTAGGGAATGTCTGAGCCTCTGGAAAACTGACCTCCTTAGTGGAATATCTCCTGAGAGGTTCAAACCAGGGCACAATTATTGTCACCATAACAGTAAGCCCTCTGCAGCCACACCCTTCCTTGCTTTGATGACATTGCAAAACACAACGGCTGGCTGGCATAAAATGCAATAATTTTAAACATCCTGCAGTGTGTGGCAGCTGATTTACAGCCTTCTTGTTCATCTCTGACATTTGTTAGGGAGAAGAAGTGTGATGACAGAGTACTTTTGAGTGGTTTGAATAAGTCCATTTGATAATTTAGGGTGTATTGAGGTTTTGCTTGTTTGTTTTCTCCACTCCCTAAGTGTTCTTAGCGTACAGCCTATGTTAGGAGTACTTGCTCTGCTGCTTTGTGCAGTGGCACATGATGTATGTTGTTGGCTCTGTACTCCATCATATTGGATTTAAGTCTCAGCATTCATTTAAAGGCATTTACATCTGTATTAGATCATCCACAGTCAATGTAGGAATAGTTTGTCTTTGTAAACAGTGCCCATCAGTATGGAAGCCCATTTCCGCCACTTGATGGAAAAAAATAAGATCTATTAACTCAAAATAATGAGATACTAAGTCAAAATTATGAGATACTAAGTCAAAATAATGACTTACTAAGTCAAAATAATGAGATGCTAAGTCAAAATAATGACTTACTAAGTCAAAATTATGAGATACTAAGTCAAAATAATGAGATAGTAAGTCAAAATAATGAGATACTAAGTCAAAATTATGACTTGCTAAGTCAAAATAATGAGATAGTAAGTCAAAATTATGAGATACTAAGTCAAAATTATGACTTACTAAGTCAAAATTATGAGATACTAAGTCAAAATAATGAGATACCAAGTCAAAATAATGAGATACTATGTCAAAATTATGACTTGCTAAGTCAAAATAATGAGATAGTAAGTCAAAAATAATGAGATACTAAGTCAAAATAATGACTTGCTAAGTCAAAATAATGAGATAGTAAGTCAAAATTATGAGATACTAAGTCAAAATAATGAGATAGTAAGTCAAAATAATGAGATACTAAGTCAAAATTATGACTTGCTAAGTCAAAATAATGAGATAGTAAGTCAAAATTATGAGATACTAAGTCAAAATTATGAGATACTAAGTCAAAATAATGAGATACTAAGTCAAAATAATGACTTACTAAGTCAAAATTATGAGATACTAAGTCAAAAATAATGAGATAGTAAGTCAAAATAATGAGATACTATGTCAAAATTATGACTTGCTAAGTCAAAATAATGAGATAGTAAGTCAAAATAATGAGATACTAAGTCAAAATAATGACTTGCTAAGTCAAAATAATGAGATACCAAGTCCAATAATGAGGTGAATGAGTACAGTTACAGCCTTCGACAATCCATACTCTTCATCTCTCAGTCACGATGGATATCATAGAGGGTTACTAACTCAAAACAATGAGGTAATAAGTAATTTGATTGGACGAGAGGCATTCCGTGAGTGCTGATATAGAGTATAACATCACTGGGACTTGTAACAGTAAAATCACTCCGCTCACAGGTGTTATAAATATAAATACAGCCATTAATTAACCAGCTGTCACACTCGCTACATTGACGCAAACTGACACTAGCGTTACACCAAGAAAATGGATATTTTCCCCCAAATCACATTTGAATTAAATTATGAGTGGTCGTCAGGAGAGGACGAGAAAAAAGAAAGCCAGGACTCTTCTGTGCAGACCTCCAGGTGTGTTTGTGTAACATCAGCCGACCTGGACAAACTGGAGAGGAGCAAAAATTAAGCGAACATGGTCAGGAATTATCAATGATCATCTGTTGAGATACTGATGAGGATGAGGGAGAGTGGAAGCTGAATCCAGCGGTGCCAACATCCAGGTTTGCCAACGTTTCATCAGCCGAACTGGACGAAGTTACACAGCTGCAGATCAATGTAAATACAAAGGGCTAGCTTGTGAGTTCCTGGCATGTGCAGTGTTGCCAGATCTCGCGAGACAAATAAGCAACCAGGCCTGTGAAAACAAGCCCAAAACAAGCGACTTTTTCTCCAGAGCCCCCCTAGGTTCCAGGGAGAGAAAATTAAATAAACTGTGTGCACGGTTTTACAATCCGTGGGGACGGATTTTAAACTGTGGGTACAGATTGTCAATAATATTTACATCCATGTGGACAGATTGGTAAACTGTACGTTTTGCAAAACTACCCACGGTAGCCTACACAGTTTATTTATTTTTCTCCCCCCTGAGCTTCAGGACAATGACCACAAGAGGGAGTTAAACCACCTTTTAACATTATTTAACATTAGAAAACAAATGGGATATCAAATGTAGACTGATGGGGGGCAGAGGGAACAGGCAAGACAAACTATCCTACGTTTAAATAACATCGAAAATATCTGCTTGACAACTTATTATGGGGATGGGAACAAGCCCAAATAAGCAACTACGCTTTAGAAACAAGCCCAAAAAAATACGACCCGCGACTACCAATATTTTTAAGCAACTTTACAGAAAAGCAAGCCCAAAGTCGCTTATAATAAGCGGACTTGGCAACACTGGGCATGTGTGCTGCGTTGCCTGGCAACAGACCGGGGGAACTGTTTTTTTTCGCGGAGCTACATAACATACTTAAATAATTTATTTAATCACCTTTTGTTAACATTTCCTTACTCAGCATTGCTGTTTAAGCTGTTGATGAACTGTTGTATAAAAGCAATATCACAATTGAAGCGATAAAATCACTCATGTTTATGCTCTGAGTCTCCGTTGCTATGGTTACAAACTAGCGGTTGACCCAGCGCAATAATTTAGAACCTGTCATCAGGCACGGATACCCTGCAGCCAATCAGAATTGAGTATTCACCGTTGGTGCCTGATGACAGGTTCTAAATTTTTGCTCCTCTCCAGTTTGTCGAGGTCGGCTGATGTTACACAAACACACCTGGAGGTCTGCACAGAAGAGTCCTGGCATTCCTTTTTCTCGTCCTCTCCTGACGACCACTCATAATTTAATTCAAATGTGATTTGGGGGAAAATATCCATTTTCTTGGTGTAACGCTAGTGTCAGTTTGCGTCAATGTAGCGAGTGTGACAGCTGGTTAATTAATGGCTGTATTTATATTTATAACACCTGTGAGCGGAGTGATTTTACTGTTACAAGTCCCAGTGATGTTATACTCTATATCAGCACTCATGGAATGCCTCTCGTCCAATCAAATTACTTATTACCTCATTGTTTTGAGTTAGTATCCCTCAATGATGTTATCCATCGTGACTGAGAGATGAAGAGTATGGATTGTCGAAGGCTGTAACTGTACTCATTCACCTCATTATTGGACTTGGTATCTCATTATTTTGACTTAGCAAGTCATTATTTTGACTTAGTATCTCATTATTTTGACTTACTATCTCATTATTTTGACTTAGCAAGTCATAATTTTGACATAGTATCTCATTATTTTGACTTACTATCTCATTATTTTTGACTTAGTATCTCATAATTTTGACTTAGTATCTCATTATTTTGACTTAGTATCTCATAATTTTGACTTAGTATCTCATAATTTTGACTTACTATCTCATTATTTTGACTTAGCAAGTCATAATTTTGACTTAGTATCTCATTATTTTGACTTACTATCTCATTATTTTGACTTAGTATCTCATAATTTTGACTTACTATCTCATTATTTTGACTTAGCAAGTCATTATTTTGACTTAGTATCTCATTATTTTGACTTACTATCTCATTATTTTGACTTAGCAAGTCATAATTTTGACATAGTATCTCATTATTTTGACTTGGTATCTCATTATTTTGACTTACTATCTCATTATTTTTGACTTAGTATCTCATTATTTTGACTTAGTAAGTCATTATTTTGACTTAGTGTCTCATAATTTTGACTTACTAAAATTATGAGACACTATTCCTACATTGACTGTGGATGATCTAATACAGATGTAAATGCCTTTAAATGAATGCTGAGACTTAAATCCAATATGATGGAGCAAGTCATTATTTTGACTTAGTATGTCATTATTTTGACTTAGCAAGTCATAATTTTGACTTAGTATCTCATTATTTTGACTTACTATCTCATTATTTTTGACTTAGTATCTCATTATTTTGACTTAGTAAGTCATTATTTTGACTTAGTGTCTCATAATTTTGACTTACTATCTCATTATTTTGACTTACTATCTCATTTTGACATAGTATCTCATTATTTTGACTTAGTATCTCATTATTTTGACTTAGCAAGTCATAATTTTGACTTAGTATCTCATTATTTTGACTTAGTAAGTCATTATTTTGACTTAGTATCTCATAATTTTGAGTTAATAGATCTTATTTTTTTTCCATCAAGTGGCGGAAATGGGCTTCCATACATTAGAAATAATACAGGAACAAACCCCAAAATGGACTTCAGTTTTAAAAATACAATGTGGAACGAAGCATAGTCATGTTCTTTCACAACTTTAACATGTCAGCTATTTGAAATGGATTGTTGTTATAAAAATAATAAACTGCAAAATTAGTTTATTTGGGTGATATCTGGATCCTCCCCAAAACCAAATTAAATTAAATTTGGGCGTATCAGCGTTGGCCTTATCATAGCTGTCGCTGGAAATTATCATAAGAATGTCACCAATTTTGCACTGGCTGTTCACAGATAGTCATGGTATATGATAAAACAAAGATCTTATCAATAGCTTTTTTTTTTTTTTTAATGAACACATGAACACATTAATTATAGCTGTAAATTAAATGGGAAATAAAGATATATATGTCTGTAGATAGGCAAGGCAAGTTTATTTGTAGAGCACAATTCGTACACAAAGTAATTCAAAGTGCTAGTAGATATAGGCCTCGTCACAATTGTTGAGAAGTCCATTTATAGTAAAGGTAAAACAGACAGAAAAAATTAAAACTACAAATCATGTAAAACTTGTAATATGTAAGTATACCAACATATATCAGTTTGTGTCCATGGAATTAGTAGTATCACCGGTAGTATTATTATTTTCATGTATTTATTTCAAAATATTTACCATTACAGTACTTTACTACTACAGTACTATCAGTGGTGTGCACAGACGTGGCCCAATTGTTGAAAAATGTTCACTAAAGCATCCTCTTGGGAGCCAAAACGCTTACTAAAGTGCCCTCCTGGAAGCCAAAATGCATGCTAAAGTGCCCTCCTTGGAGCCAAACCACACGCTAAAGTGCCATCCTGGTTGACAAAACACACTAAACTGCCTTCTTGGGTGGAAAAAACACACTAAACTGCCCTCTTGGCTGGTTAAAACATGATAAACTGCCCACTTGGGTGGTAAAACGTGTGCTTAAGTGCCCTACTGGTTGTCAAAACACAGCTGCTCACTTGGGAGAAAAAAAACACTAAACTCCAGAAGACTATTAGGACCAAGAAATACTATGAAACAGTACTGTTGCAATGACTTTTATGTTGGGCCCTTTTTTGATCTATATTGAGACAGAACTATATCTCACAGAACCAGGTGGATTATCTGGTGTTAAAATGCACGAGAGGAAATGGCATCTACTTAATTGAAAATGTTCTGGGGGAGGACCCCAAGACCACCCCAGGGATTTATTTCCTTCATACCATGTCTCTGTGTGTTCCTCATAGTCCAACATTGAATCTACACTGTTCTCGTGGATGCTGATCCTAACTACAAACTAACTTGAGTAGTCTGTCTAGTTAGTCTGTTTTAAGGCTATATAATGTGCCATTTGTATAACATATAAACATGCATAAAGTGCCCACGAAAACATGCGGAACTTAGTGCCCTCTTCAGTGGCGAGAACGCGCTGTATGTGTCCTTTTTTTTCTTTTCACTCCTGCCCTTCAAAAAGTCTGTGCACGCCACTGCTTCTGTGTATTTCTCTTGTTGTATGTGGTGTTTTTCGCTCATTATGGCAGATGCAGATAAAAAAAACTTATTTGTGAGCCTAAATGTAAAGGGTTTACACTGGCCCATCAAAAGAAAAAAAAGCTTTGTCTTATCTAAAGTCAAAACAATGTGATGTGGGGTTCCTTCAGGAAACGCATGAGAAAACAATGCATCGGATGAGTGGGATATGTGTCTGTAGTGTTTGGATCTAGCCGTAGTAGGGGAGTCGCTATTTTGATTAACAAGCACTCGCAATATAAATGTAGTCAATAAGCAAGAGATGACTCTGGGAGGATTTTAGTGGTATTAGCCAAGCTACAGAGCCTCACTGTCATCTTAGTTAGTGCCTATGGCCCTAACACAGAGGACCCATCCTTTTTTGGCCTGCTAGAGTGCAAATTGACCTGTGGCTAAGTCCCGCCCTCAAATGCGATAAGCCAATGACCGTGCGTATAGCCATTCCCATACACTCAGACATTCTCAGCCTGGACGTTCATTGAAAGGCATTACAGAAAGTCAGTTTTGTTCGGTTTATGAGATTTGAAGTTTAAAAATGATCAGACAGTGTGCATGTACATGCCACTCCGACGCAAGGTATCCTGAGAGGCTGGGTGACGGGGTTTATTTTTTTACACTTTCTTAAACCACATCTCAACCGAGAAAAGTGTCTCCTTTGGATAAAGTTGTGTGGTAACGGTAGACCACAGCATCAACTCAATGTGAATAAGATTAACAAGGTTGTCTACATCTGTTCTGAGGTAAGTCAACATCATGTTTGAGGCAACATATTGTCACTTTGCTGGAAAGAAATATAAAGTTATCTTTAACATCTCTAGCTAACGTTAGCCAAAGTTAGCCAAAGTTAGCCTAACGTTAGCTCCTAGCTGCGTTGTTCATCATGTCACCTTGTTTGCTGGGAGTTCATTAGCCTATTTTGTTCTAGCTTTGTACTTTGATGATCGTACATCATTGTTGGCTCTAGTTAAACTAACGTTAACTTCTGGAGCTTAGCTTCATTAATTTATCTGTAATCGCAGAGATAACAAAGGTTGGCAAACACTATGCTGAATGATTCAGTGTAAATAACGTTACTGGAGAGACACTCTTGGTAAAGATGGTAAAAAGGCCGTTATCCTTTTCTCATACTCTGAGCCAAAAACCTTAACTTCAGTGGCACTTCAACATGTTGTCTTTGATGGCGATGGCAACAAGATGTGGAAGTGTACACTGTGACCTGTAAATTTTGGCTTGTAATTTAAGCTTTTCATCGACCTTCTCAACAATAAGATAATGAATATATCCCTCCAATGCGTAGTTTAGGCCCTTTTGGTTACTTCTCAATGACATCTGATCATTATGTCTGCCATAGCGCCCAGTCAATGAATGTTGATAGTTTGTCTGAGTGAGTAAAGGGGAGTGTGGCTTAGCCATAGGTCAATTGAGCACAATGAGTGATTACACAATGATCATGGGAGGAGATTTCAAACAGGTGTGGGAAAGGGACACCACTAGGAATTTTGGGCCCCTTGAGGGCAGCTGTTGTCACCACATCTCTAGGACCTAACTGACCCATTTAAAGCTTTACATAACTCTAACGCCGGATTTCCATTGGATGCATGTCCATTGTGGTACGGCAGCGCTGGTTATCCGCTGCATGATCCGCCGTCCGTCAATACCCACCGGCTGCGTTTGCTGTGCGGAATGGTGCAGCTCTGCCAGAAGACATCTCAGTTCACCGCCATGATGAATATCTCCTCGTCCACGGTGTCAACGGGGTGACGTCTGAAAACCTCTGACCTGTTGACTTCAGGCCTGCCTCTGCCCATTATGTAGTTTTCAAGGTGTAGTGCAGGGAAATATGATCCGCCCTGAACACTGTGTATCTTATTTTGAAAATTACCTGGATGTTTTATTTTGTTTCTCTGCACGACTTCCTGCCCCGCACGATCTGCTCTGTGCTGAATTGCTGCGTTGTGCTCCGGCGTCTAGCAAAAATAGAAGTCCTGCATATCTGTTGCGTAGGCCTCCGGAGTGCCGGAGCTGAGACGGAGCCAGAACGCAGCACAGCCGCAGCCGGTGGAAACACACACGTTGACTAGAATTAAAATCTAATTGGCTCCGCTGCCGTGCCGGACCGCAGACGCAAACAACACGCATCTGGTGGAAACTGGGGGTAACCTTGAAGGCTTGCAACTGTCTTGCTTTTTGTAGCTTAATACTACCAGTACTATATTTACTGCTAGAGTTGTACGTGCAACAGTCTGCATACAGTATGGGATTCACTATTTGATGCAAGATTAAAAGCTGCCATAAAAAATGTGCTAAAGGCCATCTTTTACAGTCTAAATGTCATTTTTGTTGTAAAATCCCAAATGGAAAATTCCCTTAACATTAATGAAAAACTTAAAAAAATAACTTAAATCTTACTATATAATGACGAAAACTCTGTGTGTGTGTCTGTGGGCCCTATTTAGATGGTCTAAAATGTGAAGCACCAGGCGTGTGGCGCATGGGCGTGTCTCAGTCACTTGCTAGTTAGACAGCGCATTTTTAGTAGGGGTGTAAATCACCAGCTTCATCACGATACGATATTATATCGATTTGTTTGAATGACAATACAGTGTTTGCCAATATCACAAAGTCTGTCACGATACAATTTTGATTTGATTTGATTCAGGAGCCTGCGATCGATATGACGCAATATCATATGCCCATCTAACACAATCATTTACATCAGCTCACAAAAACAACTATAATATGATTTGACCATTTGATTTCTGAGCTCTGTTTGTTGTTTGAGCGGAGGCGGGCTTGCCCAGAAATGGTGACACAGTTGTGCTATGTGAATTTCAAAATAAATGTGTATATGATGATATGGATCGATGTTTTCATTTTGCATTGATATAATCGGATTGTTAATCAATGAATCAGTGTATCGATGTGGATCGATGTATCGTTACACTCCTAGTTTTTGCGCCATGGCGGAGAGTCTAAAAGGGTTGGACTTACTCTGTGAATCAGTTATGCATGTGTTTTTTATCATTCAATGAGCCAATCAGAGCGTCACCTCTCATTCCCTTTAAAAGAGGCACGATTGGAACGCATGGCGGAGAGCTAGTTAGATGGCGGACCTACCAACTGGAAAGAGTGAGCATTTTACAGCTGAGGAGACGGATCTCCTCGTGCGGGAGGTGAAGGCTCGTCAGAACCAGATCTACAGGGACAGCAGACAGGCACCCAAGCTCCCCGAGGTAAAGCAGGCGTGGGATCACTAACACAAGAAAGATCTTACTAAATATCTGTGGAATATTATTCAAACCTGTTTTCATCATATAACAGCACAGCTGTCAGGACTGCTGCGGAACTCCCCTAGGTGCTGATCCTGCAGCTAGGACCTACTCAGCGTTTTTTCCCCCACCCACGTTTGTTAATTGTTTTCACATGTTCCCTTGTGCTGTGTTCTGCTTCTTATTTGCATGTGTGTCCTCTCTACACTCAGATAACAAAATAATATAGTGTAATCTAGTATAACATGTTAAAATAAATGCAATGTGTGGGCTTTGGTTTTCAATCCAAAAAAATGATTGATTGGTCAGATAATTTCACAATTTCATATGTCATTATTACAAATTATGATGATCATTATTACTGCGATTAGATCATGGCCAAAGGGGAGCACTATAGCAACCAACTGAAATTGCAAACTGTGGATGGGCATATCTCATGCCCCGTATGTCATACAGACATGAAACTTTGCACAGAGATACCTCTCCTCACAAGGTACAAATTTGCCTCAGAACCCATAACTTTATAGATTTTCCGCCATTTTGAATTTTTTGAAAAACACTTAAAATCGATCTCTTCTGAGGAAGTTTGACCGATCTGCATGAAACTCAGTGAACATAATCTAGGGACCAATATCTAAAGTTCCCTCTTGGCAAAAGTTGGAAAACTTACTAAAACTGAGCTTCTATAAGGCAATGAATATTGTGGAGGGCGTGGCTCATCACATAAAGGTGTATAACATCTCAAGGGTTTCACCGATCATCACGCAACTTTGTAGGCATATGACCGCACATAATCTCATGGGACCCCTCCATTATTGACCCCATCAAACTAAATGGGGGCACTAGAGAGCTAATTTCTTATCTAGGCCTAACTGCTGTATCGATTTTCACTAAATGTGGTAGATATGTAGAACAGGGCTCCTCAAGGTGACTGGAGAAATTTAACTCTAATTGGCAACTGGGTGGCGCTACAACAACAGAAAAATGCTTAAAAATGGCTGAAATGCAACCGATGTCATTCAGTCAGTCAGTCATTCGGTCTGTCCCACATTTTTCTACTCACTGACATGTAGGCCTGGGTATCATTTAAAAATTTTCAATACCGGTACCGATACCAGTACCCTTAAAATGTTACCAATACTAATTGAGTACTCCATTCAATACTTTTTTTAAACTTCATTCGATATTAAATGTGAATAGAAAGCAGTCAGTTGCGTAAATGTCACCACTCCTCCCCATTCAAAGGATTTTTACACAAATACATTTTGAAAGTGCTCAGATATTTATTGAATAACTGTACAAACCTGTACAATGAAGTATTATTTGGGCTGTGTAATTTTAACATCACAACCAACATAGGTAGAGCTCTGTAGAGTTCAAGCTCCTTCCGTGCCTTCTCTGACTGGTCAAGGAGTGATGCTGCCTGGATGGTTTTAAGGGCTAGGTCCTCCTCAGCGAACAGCTCCCCCAATGCAGAGTCACCCCCAATTTCCACCAGATGCGTATTGGTTGCGTCTCCGCTCCGGCACGGCAGCGGAGCCGATTAGATTCAATTATAGTCAATGTGTGTGTTTCCACCGGCTCCGGCAGTGCTGCGTTCCGGCTCCGTCTCAGCTCCGGCAGTCCGGAGGCCTCCGCAACAGATACGCAGCACTTCTATTTTTGCCGGACGCCGGAGCACAACGCAGCAATTCAGCACAGAGCAGATCGTGCGGGGCAGGAAGTTGTGCAGATAAACACAATAAAACATCCGGTTAATTTTCAAAATAAGATACACAGTGTTCACGGCGGATCATATTTCCCTGCACTACACCTTGAAAACTACATAATGGGCAGAGGCAGGCCTAAAGTCAACAGGTCAGAGGTTTTTAGACGTCATTTCACCCCGTTGACACCGTGGACGAGGAGATATTCATCATGGCAGTGCACCGAGATGTCTTCCGGCGGAGCTGCACCGCTCCGCACAGCAAACGCAGCCGGTGGGTATTGACGGACGGCGGAGCACGCCGCGGATAACCAGCGTTGCCGTACCGCAACGGACACGCATCCAGTGGAAATCCGGGGTCAGACATGGAGTGGCTTGTAGTCATGGCAGTCTATAAAGATAAGTATCAAGGTAAAAATTAGGAGAGAAAAAACAAGACTAAACCAGAGGAAAGCACTGAAGTACTGATCATCTTAATGCTAAGTGCTTAGGTTTGTCTACTTAAGAGATGAGTAAGTAATGAATGGTAAGTATTATGGAAAGCTCACATGTTGTGTTCTCCATAGATGCAGCCTCTTCATCCTCTTCTTCCTCCTCCATCCCCTCATCCAGTTGGTCCTCTTCATCTTCAGTGCATGCTATGTTAATACAGTTTTATATTACTATTCTGTGTGGCATTTCAATAATCAATACTTCATCTTCATCCCAGAAAGTACAATAACAATAGTCAAAATGAAGCAAACCTGTTCAGAGTTTTCATTGCACGCCTTCTCTTCCAACCTAGACCAAACGGCAGCATCCAGGATTTTGGTTTTAAACCTTGGGTTGAGCGATGTGGCCTCTTTCAGGAACATCCTAATGTTTTCATTCTGTGGGAGAAAAATAATATGCCAGTACCAGAGTTAGACCCTTTCATAATATCAAGCGTAGCATTAGTTCTGGCAGGCCACGACGTCAAGCTCTAATTAGCCATTAATGGCAAGCAAGCAATCCTCAATCAGCTGATGGCTCAGCTGACGGCCCCTTTGCTCCTATTGGAAAATTGCATTCAGAGCGCGCTATTTAAACAGCTCCAGCCTGGCCCCTTTTGCTGCTTCCTCTGCCGGTAATCGCACAAGACAAACTCACGCATGAAGAAGAGATCTCTACTCATAGTTATACTCACCCTACTGCTCCTGATGTCGCTGACCTCCGTCCACGATGAGGATCCATGGCAATTTGACTGCATCATGGAGTCGCAACAAAACTCCAAGGCAGAGGAAGCCATCTGCGACGACGAGAGGCCTCCTTCTCGCCATCGAAGCTCTCGCCTGACAGGCAAAGCCGCAAATATTCCGTTGATTGATGACTGGCTGATTCCAAGGCTTTTAGAGTTTCTGTTTTGCAACGACATTACCACTCCAGTCGGAGCATTGCACCAGAAATTGTTCACTCTATTCATGGGCTGCGCTGGGTTCCAGTCTCCACCTGCTGATCACCTTCCTTCCTCCGCTCCTCGGAAAGCTCCAGCTAAGCGCAAACGCCGCTCCCGAAACCCAGCAGACGCACCGACTCCAGCCGCTGCCCCACTGTCCAAAAGAGCTAGAGCCCCGGCCTCAGCAGTCGGCTCCGTGGCTCTGGCAAATGACGCCATCCTGTCAGCGCTGTCATCCATCCAGTAATCTCTTTCAAACATGAACTCCAGAATCCAGACCTTAGAGGCCCGTGCCGCTCCATCGTCCAGCTCTTTTTCCCAGGCCACCGTGTTTACATCCCGGGACCAGGCTGCTTCTTCCTCAACTGCGGGACCATCGTCATGGACCGATGACATCACTCCAGCACCCCTCGACGGCATCACAATCCCCCGTAGATCTCTGGGAAGTGCAGTTCCAATCTCCACCGGTGTCCCATTCTACCCTCCTGCTGCTGCCATCTCCTCCAGTCTGAGAAGCCAGATCCTTGCAGGTAATGATGTTAATCTTATTAAAATCCTGCTGTGCTCAGATATCAGCGATAAGCGCGTAGTAGACTGTGGTGATGTGTCTGTGATGCTAAAAGATAGTGATCTTAGACTTTCAAAGACTCTGACACTAGCAGAATTCACTGTAGCTTTTGGTGTGTTCAGAGATGTAATCTGTGAAGTCCATCCATCCCACAGAGCTGAACTGGACACTTATCTTGCCATCATTGCTGATGATGACATGACATACGGTGGAACTCTGTTCTATGAATACCATAAATCATTCTCTGCAAAGGCTGTCATGTTCATTCAAAGGTTTAATCAAAGACTGGACTGGTCCGTGGTTGACCTAGCTTTAATTAGCAGGCACTGCACTGGCCGTCAAGCTCTTTCCTGCTCCATTTGTGGCTCTTTCTCACACTCCTCCAATATGTGCCCTAAATCCGTGGCTATAGTCCATCCGCCGGCGGTCTTAAAATCTGAGACTAAGGTGACACCATCTTGGACTCCAATGTGCAATAATTTCAATGAGAATGTGTGCAGTTTTGTTAACTGTAAATATATCCATGCTTGCAGCTATTGTGGGGACGGGCATCCAAAGTCAGTGTGCCCCAGACGAACCCGCCTTTCGAGGTCGGAAAAGAAAAAATAAAACCCTCAACCTGAGTCAACGTGACTGAGCTGGGAAAGGCTTTAAAGAAGCATCCAAACCGCTGCTTTGTCAATTATTTGATCACTGGACTGATCCAAGGTTTCATGGCTGGTCTGATTTGGTTGCCTAAGGTGTCATATGTGTGTAATAATATGCAATCTGCTTTGAAAGAGCCTGAGACAGTAGATACATTACTGGAGAAAGAAGTCAGGAAGGGTTTCATGATCCGACCTTTCGATAAATCACCCTTTCCTCTAACGCGCATTAACCCCATTGGTGTTGCTACCCATAAATATTCTGGCAAAAAGCGTTTAATTATCGATATATCTGCTCCTCACAATGACGAAGCCCAAAGCATTAACAGTCTCATTCCGCTGCCGCCGTTCTCACTGTTTTATGCCCCTATTGACGATGCCATTAAGCTCATTAAACAAGCAGGTAGGGGCGCGTGGTTATCAAAAGCTGACATCACTGACACATTTAAAGTTATGCCTTTACACCCTTCTCAGTGGCATCTGTTTGGCGTTAAATGGAGAGAGAAAATGTATTTTTCAGTTAGACTCACCTTCGGGTGTCGCAGCAGCCCAAAAATATTTGATACATTGTCAGAGGCTCTTTGCTGGATTCTGTTAAATAACTGCAAGATGCCGTTTGTGCTTACCTGTTAGACGATTTTCTTCTTGTAGATTACCCTCATGCCAAGCCAGATCATGCTGTCACCATGCTTAAAGATACTTTCACAAATCTAGGAGTCCCCCTATCTGAGGAAAAAACTTCAGATCCACTCCAAGTCATTGAATTTCTGGGCATTAAATTAGATAGCAATCTCATGAAAGTGTCCCCGCCACTCGAAAAATTAAACCGTATCAGGGAAATTATGAAGGAGCAGTGTTCAAAAACCATCTCAAAAAGAGATTTGCTCTCCCTGCTGGGTCATCTCAATTTTGCCATGTGCGTTATTCCTCAGGGCCGCTCTTTCATATCCAGGCTTCTCGACCTCTCAAAAACTGTCAAAAATCTACACGACATGATTAATTTGGATGAAAGGTGCAGATCAGAGCTCCGGTTCTGGTCTTTGCCGCTCCAGGAATGGAATGGCATTTATTTTTTCTATAACGATAATCCAGAATCTTCTGTGGCCATTAGGTTATTCGCCGACGCAGCTCCTTCCGTTGGTTTTGGGGGGTTCTTTAATAACCAGTGGTTCACTGATGTGTGGCCAAAAGAACTGTCATCTTTATCAGCCAATGTTCTTTCTTCTGCATTAATGGAAATATACCCTATTGTTATAGCATGTCTTATTTGGGGGAAACACTGGTCCAGGAAGCAAATCCTCTTTTTCTGCGACAACGAAGCAGCTGTCCATATTATTAACAAAGGGCGTTCCTCCATACCATTCATTAACAGATTCGTAAAACGACTTACTTGGGCATCTGTGCTGGGGAATTTCATTATTTGAGCAGTCCATATTCCAGGATTAGATGATAAGATTGCTGATGCATTATCTCGATTCGAATTTCAGAAATTCCACAGGATGTGTCCAGAATCTACGCCATCCAGCCTGCCTTGCCCTCCTTTCTGCCAAACAGTGCTAGATTGACCCTGCATGTCATACATGCTGTCAGCGGCTCATTATATGCGTTCTGGATTAGCAAAATCCACATTAAAATTGTATGACTCTGCATGGTCCTATTTCACCTCATTTCGTTCCACTTTCTCAGTTGCTATTTTGCCTGTAAATATTCCCACTGTATGTGCCTTCCTGGTTCACTGCTTTGAGTCCCGCAAAATGCAGCCGTCCTCCATCAAAGGCCTTCTAGCAGGTGTGCAGTTCCACCTGCGCTGTTTGGATCCATCCACCAACAGCCTTCTAGGAAATCCATCCATTCAACTCCTGCTAAACGGCTTTAAAAGAGAGAAACCACAAGGCAATGATATTCGTCTCCCTTTCACTCCACCATTATTGCACAAATTAATCACACATTTGAGGGTTGGGTGCTTCGATTCACATACAAACTTACTTTTAGAAACTGTCTTCCTCACAGTTTTTTACGGCTTTTTAAGATGCGGAGAGTTAACCACACGCACACAATCTTTTGATCCTTCGCACGACCTCACTATAGCCGATGTAACAGTTAACAGCCACTACGTTTGTCTATACCTGAAACATTCCAAAACTGATAGAGACAGGAAAGGAACTTCTGTTGTAATTGCTCAAACTAATTCTGCTTTCTGTCCGTTTTCTTCCATGGTCCGCTACTTGAGAAGCCGTGCTCAAGCCAGCCAGCAAGAGCTGCTGTTTGCCACAGAGAGAGGGGAGCCCATGTCACGTGCTTGGTTCACCGCTTGTCTCCGCCTCCTCTGCCAGTCCTGCGGACTTCCACCAGAACGCTACACAGCTCATTCATTCCGCATAGGAGCAGCTACAATCAATCAATCAATCAATCAATTTTATTTATAAAGCCCAATATCACAAATCACAATTTGCCTCACAGGACTTTACAGCATACGACATCCCTCTGTCCTTTAGACCCTCACAGCGGATAAGGAAAAACTCCCCAAAAAAAACCCTTTACCGGGGAAAAAAAATGGTAGAAACCTCAGGAAGAGCAACTGAGGAGGGATCCCTCTTCCAGGATGGACAGACGTGCAATAGATGTCATACAGAACAGATCAGCATAACAAATTAACAGTAATCTGTATGACACAATACAGTAATCTGTATGACATCCTCGGTAATGACAGTAGCTTACAACAACATTCATGAAAGTAATAATATTGTCGTTATAGTTCTGGCTACTGTGGTACAATATGTTGAAAGTATATATTAGTATCTGGCAGTATACATGTATGATAATAATCATATGTGTATAATAACAGTAGAAGTATGACTAATGACTAATGATGGCAGCAGCAGCAGCAGGAGGCATCTGCTGCAATACGAGTTAATCCTGAGAGACAGTGGAGCACAAAGGCTCCGGAGAAGAAGCCGAGTCAGTGACATCCAGAATGGCCGAGTTAACAAGATACAGTAATAGGATACGAGAGAGAGAGAGAGAGAGAGAGAGAGAGAGAGAGAGAGAGAGAGAGAGAGAGAGAGAGAAGGTGCCCGGTGCATTATAGGTGGTCCTCCGGCAGACTAGGCCTAAGTCAGCCTAACAAGGGGCTGGTACAGGGCAAGCCTGAGCCAGCCTTAACTATAAGCTTTATCAAAGAGGAAAGTCTTAAGTCTAGTCTACAACAGCAGCCATGATAGCGCCTGTGTCCACCTTAAAAGCCATGGGCAGATGGTCATCATCTGCCTACGAATGTTATCTGTGCCCTGAGGTTCGAGCCATCCTAGATGCTCAAAAAGCAATGAGTGCTCTGTAAACGCTGGCTATTGTAATAAAGATATAGACCATGGTATGACTATTTTAATCTCTCCACATTTCCATTAGGTTGAGGGTTTCGATTAATTAGATTTAATTTCTAAATTTCTAATATTATACATTTATCTCCTACTCAGATAGCCTTTCTGGCTCCTTCTTGTAGCAAGAAGGGCCAGGGAGTTTTGCTTGGTATGGTCGTTTTGGGGGGTTTTCTTTTGCTGCTGCGCCCCCTGCTCCGGCCGTTCATGATGGCTCATGAAGGACAGGAAGGTGTGCTCTTCCTGCCTCAGGCTTTCTATGCAAGCGCGTGGAAAAGCAGGGGGTCCCAGAACAGAACCATACCGCCAAATGTAATATAACTTGTACAAGTAAATAAAGATTATTTTGACAAAGTGGTCCTGACTGAAGTATTTTTAGTGATTTACTACAACAACAACAAAATACATACCGTGTAACACTTTGAAAGGTCATCCCAGACTCTTTTCTTAATGGCAGCAGTAAAGGTGGAGTCTGCATCCTGAACCTTGAAGTGGCCCTCAAGCTTCTGCAGGATGGGCAGAATTTGGCCACATGCTAGACTCCTTTCTGAGGATACACAGAGTGTTGAGGTGTAGAGGATTCTCATCACTCTCACAAACTCCTCTGCACACCTGAAGTCCTGGTCTGTAATTCTCTCCAGCCTGAAAAAAAGAAGACAACCACCATACACTAAACCAAAGCAGTTTTTAGGAAGATATCAAATTAAAGGAATACTGTGTTAGACTAGTGATAATATCATGCACATCAAATCTTACCTGTCCCTTTCCATTAACATCCTGAGCCTGGGGTCCAAAGATGCTGCCTGAATGGCTGAATACTGCTCTACAAACTGTTCAATCATGAGGTAGAGTGTATTCCATCTGGTTCTCACATCGAGCACCATTGCATGCTGTGGGAAATCTGAAAACATATTTAACAATTCACATGCATTTCATTTACATGTGAAGAATTTTGGAAACATTAATACTGCCAGTAGAGGAATAGACATACTTAAGAGGCATTGTTTCTCCTTCATAACTGGTTTGGCTAATCTTGCCTTCCTCAGCCACACGACCACTGCCCGGATTCTTGCTGCCCACTTCAACACTGTTGGCTCAGTGTATAACTTTTGGGCAGCAAGGTTTAGAGAATAGAAGAAAACAAGAATAACCCCAGCTTTCTTTTCAGCACTGTAGCCAGGCTGACTGAAAGTCAAAGCTCTATTGAACCTTGTATTCCTTTAGCCGTTAGCAGTAATGATTTTATGAGCTTTTTTAATGACAAAATTCTGACTATTAAAGGCAAAATTCATGACCTGCTGTCCTCAGATAGTACCTATCTAACCTCAAACACAGCTGTAAGACCTAATATTTATTTAGATTGCTTCTCCCCAATTTCTCTTCAAGAATTGACCGCAGTGATTTCTTCATCTAAGTCATCATCGTGTCTCTTAGACCCCATCCCAACTAGGCTACTCAAGGAAGTCTTACTTTTAGTTAACACTCATATATTAGACATGATCAATATATCCTTATTAACAGGCTATGTACCAGAATCTTTTAAGGTAGCTGTAATTAAACCTCTCCTAAAAAAGCCCACCCTGGATCCAGAGGTGTTAGCCAAATATAGACCAATATCTAATCTTCCCTTTCTTTTAAAGATCCTTGAGAAAGTAGCCGCAGACCAGCTGTGTAATTTTCTCAGTAATAATAATTTTATATAATACTTTATATAATTTGTCTTTGTACTTGTTTTATTAGATCTTAGTGCAGCGTTTGACACAACTGACCATCAAATTCTGCTACAGAGACTGGAACACACAATTGGCCTTAAAGGTTCTGTACTAAGCTGGTTTAAATCTTATTTATCTGATCGTTTTCAGTTTGTTCACGTTGGTAATGAATGATCCTTACGTACTAAAGTTTGTTTTGGAGTTCCGCAAGGTTCTGTGCTCAGGCCAATCCTATTCACTCTATATATGCTTTCTTTAGGTAACATCATTAGAAATCACTCTGTAAATTGTTATGTGGATGATACACAGTTGTATTTATCTATGAAGCCAGAAGAAAGTAATCAATTAACTAAACTTCATAATTGTCTTAAAGACATAAAAACCTGGATGAGCACCAACTTCCTGATGTTAAATTCTGAAATTATTGTTCTTGGCCCCAAACAACTCAGAGACTCTTTATCTGATGACATAGTTTCTCTTGATGGCATTGCTTTGGCCTCTAGCACTACCGTAAGAAACCTCGGAGTAATATTTGATCAAGATCTGTCTTTTAATTCTCATTTAAAACAAACCTCACAGACTGCATTTTTCATCTGTGTAATATTGCGAAAATTAGGCCTGTCCTGATCCGAAAAGATGCAGAAAATTGGTCCACGCTTTTGGTACCTCAAGGCTGGATTACTGTAACTCTCTATTATCAGGTAGCGCTAGTAAGTCCTTAAAAACCCTCCAGCTAATTCAGAATGCAGCAGCACGTGTACTAACAGGAACTAAGAAACGAGATCATATTTCTCCTGTTTTAGCTTCTCTGCACTGGCTCCTTGTAAAATCCAGAATTGAATTTAAAATCCTACTGTTAACTTATACAGCTCTAAATAGTCAAGTTCCGTCATATCTTAAAGAGCTCATAGTGCCATATTATCCCACCAGAACTCTGCGCTCTGAGAACGCAGGGTTACTCGTGGTCCCTTAAGTCTCCAAAAGTAGATCAGGAGCCAGAGCCTTCAGCTATCAGGCTCCTCTCCTGTGGAATCAACTTCCTGTTGCGGTCCGGGAGGCAGACACCATCTCCACATTTAAGACTGGACTTAAGACTTTCCTCTTTGATAAAGCTCATAGTTAGGGCTGGCTCAGGCTTGCCTTGTGCCAGCCCCTAGTTAAGCTGACATAGGCCTAGTCTGCCGGAGGACCCCCTATAATACACCGGGCACCTTCCAGACCATTCTGGATGTCACTAACTCGGCTTCTTCTCCGGAGCCTTTGTGCTCCACTGTCTCTTAGGTTAACTCGTATTGCAGCAGTGCCTGGATAGTGTGACGTGTGTGGTTGTGCTGCTGCCGTGGTCCTGCCAGATGCCTCCTGTTGCTACTGTTATCATTACACATACTAACCCTGTATGATTATTGTCACACATGTATACTATCAGATATTAATATATTATTACTAATTATAATATTATTACTTTCATTAATGTTTTTGTAATCATTACCGTCTGTCCTGCATCTCTCTCTGTCTCTCTTTCTGTCTCATTGTGTCATACGGATTACTGTTAATTTATCATGTTGATCTGTTCTGTACAATATCTATTGCATGCCTGTCCATCCTGGAAGAGGGATCCCTTCTCAGTTGCTCTTCCTGAGGTTTCTACCATTTTTTTCCCCCAGTAAAGGTTTTTTTGGGGGGAGTTTTTCCTTATCTGCTGTGAAGGTCCAAAGGACAGAGGGATGCCGTATGCTGTAAAGCCCTGTGAGGCAAATTGTGATTTGTGATATTGGGCTTTATAAATAAAATTGATTGATTGAGAATGAGCAAAGCAGCCTATCTTGACCACTTTCAACCTACTAGCAGCCACAACCATATTTGCAGCATTGTTGACTGTTAATGCTACCACCTTTCCCTGAATATTAATCTCTGCCATTATGTGATGAATCTCTTCTGCCACAAATTCTCCTGTCTGGGCCTCATACAGCTTTAGTGTGGAGAACCCTTTCTTGCAGCCGACCTCCCTTAGCAAAGTGGACAGTGACTGCAATGTAGTGATCTTGGGCTACATTGGTCCAACCATCACAGGTAAGTGGCACATGCTCAGTCTCCTCAAACTCAGCCTGCACTCTCTCCCTCTCCACGGGGTACCACGCTGGCCAGTGTGGTAGAGAGCATGTCTCTTTTTTTGTAAATATATTTTTATTGACAATATTTCCATTTTACCATTTTACATGACAGAAAGTACAAACAGAAAAACAACAATATAAAACACAGAATACCCTCACCCCCCACCCCGGTATGGTAGAAATTTATCTCTAGTTCTCACTTCAATGATGAAAAGTATAAAAAATAAAATAAATTAAAAGATTAGGTATTTATCTAATAGCCTGTGAGGTCCCAATGAGTATGTTGAGAGGATAAAGCCTGATTTATGGTCCTGCATTAAATCAACGACGTACCTACGTTGTAGGGTACGTGGCTACCCAGGAGGCTCGCTGTAGCCCCCGGGGTAGCCTGATGTGCTATGTCGAGGCAACGCAGACCCAGCACAGACCGAGAGGGTTGTGATTGGTTTGCTTGGTAGCAACGGATTTCTGGTTACGTATTTCAGACAGATTGCGCCATCCCCACCATCTTTAAACATCTTCTGTTGCGATGTGGATGTTGCAATATTAACATACATTCCTCGACATCCAACAACTCCAACTCCAGCAAGATTCTCTCTCTCTCAGTCGCCATTTTTCACTGTGACCAGAAAAGCTGGAAGCTAAACAAAGAATCAACTAGAGACGACGATAACCATTCAGGAAAGGAATGCAGCCCCCTACCACTCTGGCGGCGAATTGCACCGCGACGAAATGGAGTGACTGAGAAGTTTGAAGGGTTCACGACGGCATCACCGCAACAACGTAGGTACATTGTAGGTACACCACAGGACCATAAATCAGGCTTAAGCAGACAGTGAAAGCTACTAGCTACAAGGATGCAATGATGGTAGCAAGGCGAGGAAAGGGCCCCATATTTTATCATATGTTGCCGGTTTCCTCCTCACACTATAGAGGATCTTTTCGGGTGTGCTATTGGAAGTTAGTTCATTTAACCATTGTTTCTGTGAGGGGGGGAAGTTCAGCTTTCCAATTTTGTAGTATACACTTTTTTGCGGCTGTGCCCACGAGTACTATGAAGTATTTTTTATTGTGATCCATGTTAAGAATCTGAATGTCTCCCAAGCTCCAGACCCTAAGGTCAGATTCTATTTCGGTTTTTATGACATCTATAGTCGTTCTGATGATATATTTCCAAAATTCCTTCAGAGAGGAGCAACACCAGAGCATATGAAGTAGGTCTCCAACACAGGTTTTACATCTTTGGCAGTTGGGAGAAACATTATGGAATATTTTGTGTAATCTATGAGGTGTATAATAGGTTCTATTGAGAATACTGAACTGCATTTGTCTATGTTTGGTTGAAATTAAGATAGTCTGAGACATGTTTCAGATATTACACCACTCAGCATCTTCATAAATGCATTCCAAATCCGATTCCCTTTTAATTCCCTTTACCCGATTACTTTTTTGTCATTCTTCTTATAGACTGGAAGGTTATTATTTAAGATGGTATAAATAGCAGATATCAGTCCTTTCATAGAATGCAGGTTTTTACTGAGCAGATGACTTTGTGGGGAATCTGGTGGGATTTTCGGAAATTCTGTAGTATAGTATAGTATAGTAGTAAGTAGTAAGTATAATGTAACCCGCATTTAGTTATTCATTTTATTTATTTATTTTTCGGGCCCACTTCCTGTGACCCCAAACTTCCTTTAAATCACGGTGAGGTAGTTCACTTCCTCCTCCGT
Organism: Epinephelus cyanopodus; assembly: GCA_026686955.1. Taxonomy (NCBI): domain Eukaryota; kingdom Metazoa; phylum Chordata; class Actinopteri; order Perciformes; family Serranidae; genus Epinephelus; species Epinephelus cyanopodus. Next base: position 4,196,228 of record CM048932.1, on the reverse strand, counting down.
CTCCACTGTGACTGGGCATGCTACTGTCAGCGTCTCAAACATTTGGCTGGAGCTCTCTGTCTCACACCTATCGATCTGGACCTTTTTGTATTAAAAGGATATGAACTAAACGTTTTTCCTTGAGAACTTTATTGTGTACAATAGAACCTTTGATTTATTGTGGGTAATCCATTTTTTTTTGTTGAATATTGGAACGGTGTATTGTTTGTATTGGTTGTTTTTTTTTAAATAAATATTCTCTGAATACAGACATTCAAACTGCATTTCTGTCTCATCCATTCATTCACAATCCAGGCTCCTCTAAAGAACAGACTTCTGTTGTCGCTATTGTAGCCGTAGTCAATCCCCTAGCCCATATGTGTTACAATAGTGCTCCATAAAATGTCTTAAATTCTTGATTGATATCATGTGGGTTGACAAGGGTACTGCCGTTATCTGCAATAATTGATTGTATAGATCTATCAGTCTCCTCCTTTCTGATTTGCCATGCTAAAAGTTTACCAGTTTTATTTCTGAATTCATAATAGTGATAGCTGGTTCTAGCCATGGCTGCCTCAGTTTTATTAGTACACAGATTGTTATAATGGATCCGTTTTGAAGCCAATGTGTTGCATGTAACTTCGCTTTTGGAATGAACGTATTCTCATTCAAGATTTCTAATTTCTACCTCTAGAGATGCAAGGGTTTTCCTTTTCTCTCTTATCTTGTGAGTGCTATATGAAAGGACTTAACCTCACATATATGCTTTTAAGGCCTCCCATATGTTAGCATGGGAAAAGGAGTTCAAATTTCTTTCCAAAAATAAATCAATATGGCCGTTCATAAATTTCATGAATTCGGGATCCTTTAACAAATATGTCTTAAATCTCCAATTATGTGATGGTTGATGTGTGGTATCCACCTTCCAAAATACCTTTAATGGCTTATGGTCAGATAGTATAGCCGCTAAGTAAGAACATTCAGTGATCCTAGGAATCATACTTTGAGGTGTTACTAACGTCACTTCTGAAATTGGATTTGTGGACATTTGAAAAGAAGGAAAAGTCCTTTACATTTGGGTTTAGTTGACGCCAAACATCACACAGTCCCATATCCTTCATACCTTGAAGGTCCATTGTCGGATCTAAGGACAGATTGAAGTCACCACACTGTAAAAATGAATTTGTTGGCTCAACAACAACAAAAAAAAAGTTGTCTTGCTGCCTTAAAATCTTGAATTAAGTGAGCTAAGGATATCTAGTTCTTTACACTTCCAAGCAAGTTCCTGTCACTTACAATATGAAGTTAAATTGACTAATCTTAAAGTGACAAACAGTTTGATCAAGTTGATATTTTAAGTATAGTCAATAACATTTTTAGTACTAGTAACAAGGAAATTTAAGTTGTATCAGAGCTTAGATCGGGCCCAAAAAAATTCAGCCCGACCCAGCCTGGAGCCCGGCCCGTCCAATTAACTGTAATTATGGGCCCAAGCCCGATTTAAACCTAACATTTTTCAATTAAGTTGGCTGTTATAATTAACGCTAAGGACACACCGAGCACGTTAGTGCGGTGGATTAAATATCTATATCTATATCTATATCTCTCTCTCTCTCTCTATATATATATATATATATATATCTCTCTATATCTGTCTCTCTCTCTCTCTCTCTCTCTCTCTCTCTATATATATATATATCTATCTCTATCTCTCTCTCTCTCTCTCTCTCTCTCTATATATATATATATATATATATATATATATCTATCTCTCTCTCTCTCTCTCTCTCTCTCTCTTTTCCAAAAATGACTGAGTGGCAGACAAATTACTTTTGAAAAAAATATTTATTTTCACCATCTTTTCAATCTCAAGTTCAGGCATGGTACAGTAAACATGAAAAATGCCAGCCAAGGGTGCTTAAGGTGCTTAACAAAAGTACTTATACAATTGCAACACAAAATATAAAAGCTTTGCATTAAAAATAAATAAAAATATGTATAAATGTTATAATATAAAATCTTAGCAGTTGCAACGTTTCTTTGTTTTTAAAAGTACTAACAGTTGCACATCGGCCATTGTGTTAATAGGCTACTTGCACAATCACTTTCAATCACTTCCACGTTTGGCATATTACTGCCTCCCCACTTCCGGTCAGTACAGATGTCTGTGGATTTAAGTCCCTTAGCAACAAAATCAGTGTGAGATCCATGTTTAATGAGTCTTGAGAGCAAATTGTGTTTTAAAAGAGCACACACAGTCACTGTAGATGCAAGGCAAGGGGCAATATCTACTGTAATGTCCGTGTTTTACTTTGTAATGTTGTATAATGCTGCGCTGGTTTGATGATGAAAACGAACAGTATTTGCAAGTCCAAGTCATCAAACCTCCAGACCTGTAAAGGAAACAAGTGGATGTCATATTGATATCTCTATATTGTGTTATTTCAGTAAAATTGTCAGCCCGCAATGTCATTCACAGCAAATGCAGAATTAGACTAATAAACCTCATCCACAGCACATATAGAATCACTGTTACTACACCACCTTCAGCCTTTTAACTAACAGTCAATCACTGACTAATAAAAAAAAATATATATATATATATATATATATATAATTAAATGTTTTAGGTACTTATCTACCGCCGACTTCAGACAACTCGGCTGGCAGCCATGTGTTGACTGTGTTACCAGGCTGTGTTATTGTAAAGCCCTGAAAAGGGGGATATTGTGAGAAGAATGTACAGACACACTTTCCCCTGTTCACGTCTGTAGTGACTGGGAACTCAGAATATTCACATGCAAAATACATGTGTTATAATACATGTCACAATCTGCATGTTTTTCTTACAGATTTACAGTATGAACAACCATTAAAGGCCAACTCTATTGTTTTTTGAGTTTTGAGGTTTTAATATCATTCTGTAGTAGACAGTACATCAAGTGGGCCACTTCAAAAAATGACTGAACCCAACTGAAAGAAGGCTGGAGCACAATTCTGTAGCTTTATATTAATGTTCTAAAGGTATTCCAATCCGAAAATTAAACTTTTGGTCAAAATATGCATGTTTTAGGGTCAAAATGCTATATTTCCACCCCCTTCTGAAGACTTTTTCCCGCTTGACATGATGTAGGCTCTGCTGATGACTGATGCCTTTCATTTCCCAAAACATTGACTATGGTTTTTCCTCTTACGTATATAAATGTATTGTGCAGCTAATGTATCATTTTTATCTACATTCTGTGATCCCCTGGCATTTTTTTATTTCATGTTCATGTTATGTCTCATGTCAAATCTGCCACTGACTAACATTTTATTTAAAAAGTTTATTTAAAAAAACCCCAACACACTTCACTTTGACTGTGCACGTTTACCGAAAATGCCTTGTGACCGAGCAGAGTGAGTTTGTCTGTGGAAGCCACAGGTGCCGCTGCAGAAGATGTGTGAAGTTTATGGTAGTTTTCATCAGCACACAGGGATATACACACACAAGCCCACAGTAACGGCTTGTCTACTCTAGAAAATAAAGTGGAGTCAGTTTCTAAGTGCCAAACCCTGAGCAGATAAAAATCAGTGATATGCACAGGGCTGTGACGAGCGCGTAACGTTACTGTCAATTTACCACAGGAAATAAGAACAGCATCTTGAGTATAGTTGAATATGTACTTTATTAACACTAACACTTAGCATTAATTAGCATTAGCATTAATATGGTCAACTGAGTAAGTTACCAGTAATAAAGTGAAAAATGTTCAAATAACCAAACACACTCACTCCATAGACAACAGAGCGGTTGGCATTGGTGTTAGCATAGTTAATGTTAGCTCATTCGTCATTGCACATTTAACTTCAAAATATTCTGATATATCGTCTAACAAATACTTCCCAGAGCAGGTATACACATTCGTCTAACACACTTGTGAACATAAACTGTTAATAGTAGGGACTCATACCTGGATATTGTTATAAAAATGCCGACACTCTTTCCTCTGCTCAGTGGTATGTTGTTGCTGTTCCGTTGCTTGACAGAAATGGCGTCTTTTCCAACTGACACGAGGAGCAGGAGGGCAGTCTGTGGCAAGTGGGTTGTCCAAGGCCGTTTTGCAGGGGCTACTCACATTTAATTGAGTAAACTGAGTGTTACAACCCAGCTCGCAGGGGAAAGGGAAGCAACACAAAAAGAAACCAGATGTTAAAAGGTAAGGCAGTTTATTGTAACTCAAATAATGGAAGTCTGGTTAACAAAACTGAGAACGAACCAAGGAAGAGGGCCGGTGGGTGCTGTTTAACTCAAAAAACAAATATAACCAAAGGAGAACTCACTCAGAGTTTAATCTACAATCTAATTGAAAATAAAAGGGAAAACAAACTCTGTCTAATGCAGCGTTTAAAAAACAACAACAACAAAACAGCACCCCTGCACCTAGTGTCTCTATACAGATTATTGTCTATGTGTGAATGGAATTGTTTGGATCAGTCAACAGGAGGGCAAATTCTAACAACCTGGCCACACTTCAAAAGTTCACAACAATGTACAAATGCTTATGACAAGCTACAAATGCTACCAGTGGACTAACTAAGACAACACAAGGACATCAAGCATAAAGGTGAGCTGTCACCAACAGTCAGCTGCCATGATTGACAGACTGGCAGGGCACTTATAGATGACGGTCTTGATTGAATGGCTGGGATTGGCCCACTGCACCTGTGCCGCACCAATCAGGGACCCAGGTGAGCTGTGGACTGTGCCGTCAGAAGCAGCAGAGGCCGCACCAATCAGAACAGAGGAGGTGGAGCTTCTGAATCCAGTGGAACTACAGGCAGCTCGGCACACAGAGGGAAAAATTAATGTTGCACACACACACACACACACACACACACACACACACAATACTGAGCAATATGAGTTACCTGGACTCATATTTAATTGAGGAGTTGACAACATTAAAACTTAATATCTCAAGTTGGCCCAATGATTTAGATACTTTTAGTTGGACTGACTAAAGAAAATGAGCTGAGGTAACAAAAAACCCAAATTCATTTTTACAGTGCACCGACCAAAGGTTGACCCTCGCTGATGCAAGTTTTAATATCAAATCATTGAAGAAAGCAGGATCATCATGATTTGGGCCATATACATTAGCTAGCAAGAGCCTGATCCCATTCAATTCACAGTTAACTAAAATAAATCTGCCATTATTGTCTTTTTCTGTTGATAACAATTTGAACCTAAATTTTTTATTAATCAATACAGCAACTCCCCTTGCTTTTGTTGTGAACGAAGAATAATAGACGTGTCCAACCCAATCTTTTTTAAGCTTCATATGCTCTTTGTCATAGAGGTGAGTCTCTGGGATAAATGATATATCAGTAGAATGCCCCTTTAAATATGTACAGATTTTTTTCCACTTAATTGGAGAGTTAATCCCCCTCACATTCACAGAAATTATTTTAAGTTGACTAGTCATACCTTAGATAGATGAAATAAGTATTAAAATAAGGAAAAATAAAAATGGTTACCTCAAAACATATGGATAAAGTGAGTACTATAAGAGAGAGAGTCACTAAGAAACAAAACTATACCATTACCCCAAATAAAACCCACCCATAAACAGCCCACAGACTAAACATCCCCTGTGGGTAGGCTACTCTCTCTGAACTTGACAAGAGCCCTCAACAGTAACAAAATTGAGCATTAAACCACATTATTAAAGGATAGATATTGATAACAATAACAATATCTTATTGATATATAAGATATTGTGCCCAGGTTATCAGTTTACGACCAAACAAACAACAAACTTTTCGGGGTGTCCAACAGTAATAATTATAAAACAGTTGCATAATAACAACATTTCTCCATAAAAACAACAAATGGGCATTGTCTATAGATTGAAACTTACATCTCCTCAAAGCAGCTTCCCAGCGATCTGCTGCATACTTAGTATAAATTCAAGGATTGTTCTCTCCAGATTTACGCACCATCATCTCAGCATCACTGCACCCTGTCAGCATTCAATTGTCTTTGTCCAAAGTTTTAAAATAATCTACTGCTGCATCTGGTGTGGTAAACCATTTGGTGTTTCCTTGTTGCGTAATCCAGAGTTTGGCTGGATGGTGCAGAGAATAAGTGATGACCATCGGGTCTGCAGTGCTCACTTCTCCGAAGATGACTACTGCCAGCCGAAGAAAAGACATCCAATCCCGAAACACCTCTTCCTCAAGAAAACGGCTGTCCCACAAGTACAGTACGGTTGTTTTTGTGTCTATTTACTTCGACAACTCTTCCTTGCTTTCTTGAATGGCGATCATTACCATCTCAAGAGAAAGTTTTTTGCCTTTTCCTGAGTCGGACACCATATTTGTGGAGCATGAAGATCCAGCTGTAACAACTGTAACAGTTATACTGTACCATTGTAGTGTATTGAGATCTACTCTGAAGCTTTGGAACAGATGACCAGCTAGGGGCCCAAGGTCCAGAAACATATATGGTGAGAACAGTGAGGAGGTGCTATCTTACTTCTGAAGTGGCTGCAAATTTTATTGAGATTTTACAGAGCACTCCTGCTGAAGTTTTACCTGCACCTTGTGATTTTATCGTTGATAATTTTAACAGTAAACTGAAGTCAACTCTCGACTAAACGGTGAAATTAATAAATTGAAAAGACAATGTAGGAGTGCTGAGAGAAGATGGAGAAAGAGTAAACTGATCTTTCATTATGAGATTTTACGTCAACAACTCAAAACCTACAATAACGCAGTCAAAAAGGCCCGAATTTCCCATTTCTCACAACTCATCACCAACCATAAAAACAACCCCCGGTTCCTCTTCTCCACTTGTAATATTTTAACAGGCACTGATTTTAATGACAACAACAGATTGTGAAGACTTTGCAGACCACTTCAGAACTAAAATCAAGGACATCAGATCCAGTCTGTTATCCAAGAAAGTTCTGTCTGTTACCACACCTGGACTGTTGTCCTTGCCTGAGGAAACACTGGAGAGTTTTGCCCTGGTTGATGCAAGGACACTTGGTCGAGTTTTCTCCCAAGTAAACCCAACAACCTGCCTTTTAGATCCAATTCCCACATCACTTTTTTTTGTAATTAATTTTTTATTGAAAAAATGTACAAATTAATCACATCATATACAAAGGTTTCTCTTTTCCCTTTTTTTTTTCCTTCTTACCCATATATAATGCGCAATAACAGAGACAAAATTCCCACATCACTTTTAAAGACGTTTTATGGTTTCTTTGAGGAGCAGTTTTTAAACATCATGAATTGCTCTCTTCAGACGGGTGTCTTCACCACCGCCTTTAAAACGGCGGTGGTGAAGCCCCTTCTGAAGAAGAGAAACTTAGACCCCAACATTCTTAATAATTACCGGCCTGTATCCAACTTACCGTTTTTAAGTAAAATTTTAGAAAAACTTTTAACCAAGTTAATGACTTTTTAAACAGAAATACAATTTTAGAGAGGCATCAGTCTGGTTATAGGAGGAACCACAGTACCGAGACAGCCCTTCTAAAGATTTTAAACGACATCAGGTGGAATTTAGATAACAAAAAGCTCACAGTGTTGGTTCTACTGGATCTAAGCGCTGCTTTTGATATGGTAGACCATCACATTTTATTAAAAAGACTCAGACACCTGGTTGGCCTCTCCGGTACTGTCCTTAACTGGTTTTGTTCTTATCTCACAGACCAATGCTTTTATGTAAGTACGGATACATGTTCCTCAGGAACCCATGAAATTGGATGTGGGGTTCCCCAAGGCTCAATTTTAGGTCCACTGCTCTTTAATCTTTACATGACATCAAGTCATGGATGGCAGAGAATTTCCTACAGCTCAACCAGGACAAAACTGAGGTTTTAGCTATAGGTCCTGAAGGCCAGAGAAACTTTTACCAAAACTACAGGATCTTAAACCAACCCAATCAGTAAAAAATTTGGGCGTGACTTTTGACTCTGAGCTGAATTTTATCCCACATATCAAAAATATAACGAAAATAGGTTTTTATCACCTTAAGAACATAGCCAGAGTGCGCCCGTTTCTCTCTCAGGCCAGTACGGAGGTGCTAATGCATGCTTTTATCTCCTGTCGCTTAGATTTCTGTAATGCCCTGCTCTCTGGTCTTCCCAAAAAGAGTATTTTAAATCTCCAATTATTACAAAACTCAGCCGCACGCGTGCTGATGAGGACCAGAGGGGGGGAGCACATTACACCGGTTTTAGAGTCGCTGCATTGGCTCCCCGTCCGCTTCAGGATCGATTTTAAGATTCTCTTACTGGTTTTTAAATGTCTTAACGGCCTTGCGCCCTCTTATTTATCTGATCTGCTTTTACCATATCAACCCTCGCGGACCCTGAGGTCCTCCGGCACTGGCCTTTTAACCATACCAAAACCCAGAACAAAAACCCATGGTGAGGCAGCATTTAGCCACTATGGCCCCCACCTGTGGAACAGCCTGCCAGAGAGCCTCAGGACTGCAGAGACTGTTGATATTTTAAAAAGAAGATTAAAGACACACCTTTTTAATCAGGCTTTTAACTAATATTTTAAACTCTTCTTATGTTCTTATCTGGTTCTATCGTATTTTATGTTGCTTCTTTTATCTTGCTTTTTAAGATGATATTAATCTTAATAATTTTCTGTTTTTATTTATCACTGGTACTGTATTTATTCTATTTTATTTATAATCTTATGTATTTTATTTTTGGTACTGTATTTATTTTATTTTATTTATTCTTTTAGTCCTATTTTATGCTTTTAGTCTTTAGCTTTTAACTCCAGTGTTTCCTCGGGGGGGTCCTCCACACTGGGAGCTGTGTCAGGTCTGCTAGTGGGGGTGCTGTCCTTGGGTCCCTTCGGCCTGGCCGGCTGGTGGTTCCTCCCTTCGATGTGGGGGTCCACCTGTCTGTCGAAGTCGGGGGGCCTGGGTGCTGGTCCCCCCGATGGCACGGCCTGCGGCTCCTCCCAGTGTGGACGACCCCAAAGGTGGGGTTTCCTTGATCCTCAGTGCCATGCCATGTCTCCCTATTGTGTGTGATTGTGTGTGATTGTGTGTGTGTGTGTGTGTGTGTGTCTAGTATGGAGGGTGGGAGGGAGGGGCTTTCTTTGTAATTGTTTTTCTTTCTTTAATTGTGTTAATTGTTTTTAATTCTGTAAAGCACTTTGTGTTGCATGTCCGTGCAGGAAAAGCGCTCTACAAATAAAGTTGATTGATTGATTGATTGATGGTCAGGGTCAAGAAGTTATTTATAGCATAGGCCAGGAATTGGTGAAGTCAGCTAGAATGTCTATTTGTCCTCTGTTCATCTTTGTCTCACATTTCACAAAAGCAACCCCCCTATTTAAGCAGGGTTTGTGTGGCTGTTATTTAGAGCAGTTCATATTGGCTTCGAACTCTCTCTCAGGCAATCTCGGTGCTTGATAGATGCCGTACTTCTTGTAATAAACCTTTTCTTCATGCAAGCAAGATGGTGTCAGCGGAGTCTCCTTCATCACCTTCACATCATCGTTACTTAATAAACGACACCATACACCCGGGCTATTCAATTGGCAGCCCCCGGGCCGGGTCCGGCCCACAAGGGATTTTGTGCTGGCCCTTTGGGCAGAACATAGGGAATACATGCGGGTAGTTTCATATACAGCTCATGGCTATGACTCATGGTACATTATCTGGTGCAGTAAGTGGCAGAATGTACCCGTTTACACCATGGTGGCAATCTGCTATGTAATCAAAAGAGGAGGAAGAATATCTACTTGTTTTGGCCGGACACATGTTTTTGGGGACCACAATGGACCAATCAAAGTCGCCCATGTGCGCTCTAGCCGCGCTCTGCTCTGACCTATTTGTTTCTTCTTTCAAGCCAACACACAAGACAAAATGTCTCTCTCTACTTTAAAAAAACTAAAAGTTGGCTCAGAGAATAGGCAGTTCAACAGTGAATGGACAGAGAAATATGTGTTTATTGCTGTTGGTGCGAAGCCTGTGTGCCTAATCTGCAACGAGTGCCTCTCCGTGAGTAAAGAGTATAATTTGAGAAGGCATTTCAAGACAATACATGCTAACTTTGACGCCACTTTCCCACCGTACTCTGCTGCTCAGAGCCAGAAGATTTCGGTGCTTACATCTTGTTAGGAGCAAAGACGTCGCACCTTGTTTCGGGCCTGTACGGATCAGGAGAGAGCAACGGCTGCATCGTTAAGGGTGGCATGGATATTAGGCAAAAAGAAAAAGCCGTTTATAGACTCAGAGACTGTCAAAGAGTGTATGCTGGCATCAATCGAGGAAGCGGTTACAGATGAGAAAACCCGAAAAAGCATAATTGATTCGGTCAAGCAACTTCCAATATCTGACACGTCAAATATGAGGAGAGTGGAGGCCCTTGCATCGGACATTTCCGAGACGCTTTTGGACAAGCTGAGGAAGGAGGAGGGGATGTCTTTGGCTGTGGATGAATCGACGGATAACAGTGATGTTGCACAGCTGTGCCTCTACGTGCAATTTTTTGATGGGCAATGCTCTCGTTAGGATCTGCTTGGATTAATTCCCATGGAGGGACACACCACCGGTGAGATTCTATTCACAAAAATTGCTTTATTCTTTGAAGAGAACAAATTGGATTTGGCACGTGTTGACATGTTGGTGACGGATGGCGCGCCCTCAATGGCGGGCAGGGAACAGGGGCTCGACGCGAGGATGACAGCCGTGGCTCCGCAGCTGAGATCGGTTCATTGCCTCATCCACCAAAGCCTCCTGTGTGCCAAGCTAAGTGGTGAATTAAAAGAGACCATGGACTCTGTCATGGCAATTATAAACTTTATCCGTTGTACCTCCAGCTTACAGCACAGACTTTTCCGCAAGTTGTTGACTGACATGTGAGCTGAATGCAAAGATTTGCTCATTCACAATGACATTAGATGGCTTAGCAAAGGAAATGCATTGAAACGATTTTGTGAACTAAGAGAGGAGATTGTGGTGTTTCTCCGGAATTCAAAGCCGAAAAAAGCGGTCAAGTTTCTGTCTCTGATGGAAAATAAGGAGTTTAATGCTGCTGTTTGCTTTTTGAGCAATATTTTCCATCATTGAACCAACTCAACATGGAACTGCAGGGCAGAGATAAAACAGTCACGCAACTTGTGGAGAGACTTCATGCTTTTCAAAGAAAGCTCTCACTTTTCTCTGCTGATCTTTGTCCAGGGAAGATGCTCCACTTCCCCACATTATGTTCCCCACAGTAAATTTCTTTATTTGTTACTGTGATTACTCATATTTTCTGGCCCCTTATTTGGCCTCAGTTTCATGAACCGACCCCAGTTCCAAAGTAATTGAATAGCCCTGCCATACACCGTTATCAGGCAACGTGTACTTCAAAGATTTCAAAAGTGTGGTTTTAGCAAAATAGTAGCAAAAACTGTTGAGGTTGGCCCAGGGACCTCACTGTTAGAGCCAAATTATAGAAAGTAATTTTGAAAAATATTTTTGAATTTAAATAAGCCAGAAGAGCATCTATTAATGTTTAGACTAGTTATAATTTAAATATGCTTATTTAGAGCTCGTTATATTAATGTTGAAATCTGATTGGTTATTGGAATTCTAAGGGACACATGTAATGTAGAACGCAAGACGTGCAGTTCAGTACGTGCACGCAGCAGTGAAGGCATATAGCTTTTTGACCGTGTCCGTCTTGCCCGGAGAAATGATGCCTTTTGAAGATGGAAGACTAATATGTTGATGCCACTAATGTTTTATGTACCATTTTGTGTTTATGAGAAGATACCTTTTTGTTACCAAGACGTGCCAGAATTAAAGAAAACAAAAGAAACTCGACTGGTCCGTGAGTACATTGAAGTGACATGGATATTGGAAATGCATTACGGATATGAGTCAGAAAACCTTTGGCTGCCTGCACGAGGTGGTGAAATTATTAATGAACAAATGAACGAAGTTTTGCCACTACACTCACGTTAGCATGACCTGCCTCGTTGGCTGTCAACTGGAAGTTCAGAGAGCATGTCTCTTGATGGCGTTTGATACCGTGGGTTAAGGGCAGCAACCATTTCTCTAAGTAAAACACAGGACACAGAGCATCTTAAATGTTTCATCTCAAAGCATTAGTTGTTGAAAACTTCTATTTGCTGAGCATAAGTGAGTGCGCTACAACCATCTATGCTGGCTGGCTTACCTAAACCAAGGTGACTCCACTGTTAAAAATGGCTGAAGCCCCTTCACAATAAATGCTGTCACTTTCCTGTGGCATTCCTCCTTCCTCTCCCTTGTCATCTGCGATCTTGCAGCTAATGGGAATGGTGTGAAATCAAGGCTGCTGCTAGAGTCTCTGGCAACGTCGGCCGGTGCAGTGGTGGTGGTGGTGGTAGTAGTCGTAGTAGTTGGACCTTAACATTAAGTAAGTAAGCTGCTACTGAAGCTAAAACTACCAGTAACCACTGAACAAAGCATTGACAGACGTGACTGAGCAGGGTACCAACTTGCTAATTAGGTAAAAATTAGCCAGCAAGCTAGTGTTAGCACACGTGCCTACAACATGCCCAAAACCATTTACTTAACAATGAATGTTTTAACACACGAGGGAGGAGTACTGTTAGCGAAGTAACCATTTATATATTACCTGAAGTTATCGACAATTGCGCCGTGTACTGTTGAGAAGACGACGACGCTGGTGTTGAAGAAGCCGGCTTCGTAAACGCCGTGCAGTTCTCCAACCTGAAGTTTTCTTCGTGTTTGATGAGGTGATGAGCGATGGAACGTGAAAGGCGACGCCCAAGAAGCCGCAGCACAGATGTCTTCCAGTGAAACACCCCTCAAAGTAGCCCAGGACGTGGAGACCCCCCGCGTCGAATGGCACCTGACCCCGGCTGGCAACGGACAAACGGTGAGCCTGTAAGCATAGGAGATGGTATCCACAATCCAATGTGACAGGCACTGTTTAGAGAGGGCACAACCTCTGTTATGACCCCCATAGCACACAAACAATTGGTCCGTTCGTCACACAAGCGCAGTGGCATTGAGGTAAGCAGCCAGGGTCTGTACAGGACACAACAACTGCGCTCCACAGTCGGCCGACAGGGAGTCGAACCGAGCCAGATGAAGCAGCCGGTTGAGATGGTTGTGTGGCAGCACCCCACGTTGGCATTCTCAACCAAAACATGTCGCAATGAAATTGCCGCCACATACACCCTCAAGGTGGAAGGAATGTGACCGTCCTCCAGGAGAGACTGGAGAAACTCCAGAAAGGTGGCCATTGTACAAGAGGCGGGATCCTCCCCCCTGCCTGCACACCAGGCATAGAACCTCCTCCACTTGGAGGAGGCGGGTGGATGGTGCACGAGCATGCGAAATGGTGCACCTGACCGACTCAGTGCAAGCAGTCAGGAGCGGGTCGGGCCCTGCAGTGGCCAGACCCAAAGCTGGAGACGGCAGGGGTCAGGGTGCCAAATCCGACCCCCCAGCTGTGACAGGAGATCCCTCCTCTCTGGGAGGCACCATGGCGAGCCGCAGCAAAGCCTCCGCAGCAGTGGAAACCAAATCCTCCCCGGCCAGAATGGGGGCCACCAGAAGGAGACAGTGGCCCTGTTGAAGGATCCGCTACAGCGCCGGGAGGATCAGAGGCAATGGCGGAAATGCATACAGGAGGCCGTCGGGCCACTCGTGCCCCAGGGCATCCCGTCCCAGAGGACCGTCCCCCTCTGTCCAGGAGAACCAGAGGGGACAATGAGTTGACTCCCTCGAGGCAAAAAGATCCACCTCCGCCCTGCCGAAAACGCCCCAGATCATCTCCACGACCTCCGGATGAAGCCTCCATTCCCCCAGAGGAAGCTTGTGTCGGGAAAGGAAGTCCGCCACCTGATTTGTTGCCGGACAGACACACAGCCCGCAGGCTGGACAGACGGGGAGCGGCCCATGTAAACAGGTGCCGGTACACACTCAACAGTTGCACTGACTTGGTGCCCCCCTGATGGTTGATCTGGGGGACAACAGCCTTGTTGTCTGACCGGATCAGCAAATGTTTCCCCTGCAGGTGCAGTAGGAAGTGCCTGAGAGCCAGATGGACGGCCTGCAGCTCCAGCACATTGATGTGGTTTGCGCGGTCCCGGACAGACCACTGTCCCTGAGCCGGCCTGCCACCCCAGACCGCACCCCATCCTGAGTGGGATGCATCTGATGTGACGGTCTCCTGAAAGGATGGGATAGCACCCAGGGGCACACCCCCCAGCAGGAACGCCCAGTCCCTCCAAGGCGCCAGGGCGCGAATACATGCCTGCGACACAGCGAATAGTCTGCGCCTGTGGAGCTTGGGGCCCAGAAGGAATGGCAGACGACGCAGCCGTCAGCTTGCCTAGCAGCCGAAGAAACATGACGAACGGCAGCCGCTTGCCTCTCCTGAAGAGAAGAAGGAGCCGGAGGATGTCGTCCACACGACGCTCTGACAGGTAGGCCCTCATGACCACAGAGTCCAGGACCAGACCTAGGTAGGTGGCCCGCTGGGTGGGGACCAAACAGCTCTTCGCCATGTTGACCGTGAGGCAATATGGCGAAGACCCTGGGAGACAGGGAGAGCCCAAAGGGGAGCACCCTGAACTGATAATGGCGGCCCTGAAAGGCAAATCGCAGGAAGGGCTGATGATGAGTCGCAATGGGCACATGAAAGTACACGTGCTTCAGGTCGATGGACGTGAACCACTCACCTTGCTGGATCATGTCATCACGTCCGCTGAGGTCAACATATGGAATGGTAGAAACTTCAAGTACCTGTTTAGGCTGCGTAGATCCAAGATGGGACGGAATCTGCCGTCCTTCTTGCCGACAAGGAAGTAGGTCAAGTAGAGTCCCCCGGGTTGAAGGAGGGGGTCCACCGGTGTGATGGCGCTCTTGTCCAGGAGGGTGGACAGCTCCTGGGCTAAGGCTTGGGCCTTGGCCGAGTCGTTGATAACTGTCATGGTGACCCGGCCAAAGCCTGGGGGCTGGCGTTGGAACTGCAATTCGTAACCCCGGGTCAGGGTGGCGACTACCCAGGGGTCTGGCGAGCAGGCGGCCCAGTGACTGAGCTGCTGCTGGGAAAAGCAGCCGACGACCAGCCCCGTGGCCCTAGTGCCGAGGCCCCCGGCCCCTGGTGGAGCCAGAAGTGCGGCAATCGGGCTTGGGGTCCTGAGGCTTCTGAGGTGAGCAGGGCAGAGTGGAACGAAAGTCACCCGCAGACTTCATCTCGTCCCACCGTCGCCGTTGGCCACCCCAGGAAGATTGTCGTGGAGGACCCTGAGAGGCAGATGGAAAACTGTTCCTGGAGCTAAATTCGGACAAGACTGAAGTCATCGTATTTGGTCCACAGAAACAAAGAGAAAGTGTCAGCAGTCACCTCCAGTCTCTCTCTAAAACCTACAAATCAGGTTAGAAATCTCGGGGTAATAATGGACTCAGACTTGAACTTTAACAGCCACATCAAATCAATAAGATCAGCAGCCTTTTACCATCTAAAAAAACATTGCCAAAATCAAAGGTATAGTGTCTAAACCTGACTTGGAGAGACTTATCCATGCATTTGTCTCTAGTAGGTTAGACTACTGTAACGGCCTGCTCACTGGCCTCTCCAAACGGGCTGTAAGACAGCTGCAGTACATCCAGAATGCTGCTGCTCGGGTCCTGACCAGAACCAGGAAGTACGAGCACATTAGTCCTGTGCTCAGGTCTCTACACTGGCTTCCTGTGGCTCAGAGAATAGACTTTAAAGCAGCTCTGCTTGTGTACAAGTCTCTCCACGGCCTAGCACCAAAGTACATCTCTGACATGTTAGTGCCATATGAACCATCTCGGACTCTGAGGACCTCAGGGACCGGCCTCCTGCTGGTGCCCAGAGTCAGGACTAAACATGGGGAATCAGGGTTCCACTTTTATGCAGCTAAAATCTGGAACAGTCTTTCTGAAGATGTGAGACAGGCCTCTACTCTGACAATGTTCAAATCTAGGCTCAAAACAACTCTATTCCACTGTGCATATGACTGAAAGGATCTTATCTGCACTCTTCTCTTTTAAAGTTCATTTTATAAAGATTATTTATGTTTTTATTTTGTATTGTGATTTTAATGCATTTTCTTCTTCTGTAAAGCACTTTGAATTACTTTGTGTACGAATTGTGCTCTACAAATAAACTTGCCTTGCCTTGCCTTGCCTTGCCTTGCCTCATCCGGAGCGACAATCAAGGCCGCGATTGGAGGCTCAACCGGCAGCATGTGGAGAAGCCCTACCGACTCGGCATCCTCCATGGCAGCCAAGGCCCGATCATCTGACCCCGGCCTGGTGAGGGCTGAAGTGTCCCTCCAACAGGAGAGCAGCTCCTTCAAGAAGTCCGGAGAATGCGGCACTGTAACCCTCGCTGGGGGAGGGTTGCGCCTATGGAACGCACTGGGAGCCTGCCCCCGGCTTGGGGCAAAAAGTTGCAGACGTGCCAGGGCTGCTCGGATGACCTCCCCCATGGAGGAGTCATCAGACCCCCGCCGACAACTCTGGGCTGCAGAATGCGAGGAGCCTGCTGCAGTCAGAAGGGCCGGACTACACTGCGAGTCCCGAAACTGACTCGACGAAGCTGTGATGGAAAGCGCATCATCCAGTGGCAGCGGTGACTCCTGGGCCGGCACAACAACAGGAGGTGCCACCCCACCAGCAGGCTGGAGATTCATGAGGAGTGACTGCATGTGCTCCATGTCAGCAGCCAAGCGGTCGACCTTGGAGGAGAGCTGGTCCTTCGCTGCTGTCTTCCTCCTTTTCACGGGAGCACCATTCCTGCTCCATGTTACAGTCCTCTTCTGCACAGGAGCCCCACAGAAGTCCGCCCTCTCAGACTGGAAGGAAGGGAGGCAGGCCGGAGGACCCAGTTGGGCCAGTCGGGCCAACCTCACTGACCGAGGCATGATACTGCAGTTCATGCAGGCCTCATCAGTGAGGACCTCCTGCAGGTGGTCCACGCCAAGACAGGCCACACAATGGTCTTGGCCGTCTTCAGGCTCAAGGGGGGTCATGCAGTTGCCTCCATCTGCAACCAGGTGGAGAAGCCAGCGAGGAGCCCAGAAAAGTGTGACACTGCCGGAGGCAGAAACGTCAACACAACTGAACAAAACCACCAAACCAAGTTGGGAGAGGGGGCAGGCACGCAAACAGCACCAACAAGGTTATCAGCCTTCTTCCTTTTCTTTCTTTTTTTTTTTTTTTTTTTTTTAAATATATATATCCTCAAGCAAAGCCACAATACCAGAGCAGGGACACCCACATACAATCGTGCAACATGCTGGCCACAGCACCTCAGAGGACGAGCGTCAGCCCATTACTCCCACTACAGACGCATGAGGCTGCCTAGGGCCAGCACATGAAATCAACAGCAAACAACTTACGTACACCTCGATACGCGAAACGCGAGAAGAATGAAGTAACAGATCACCTGCTGACACCGGAAGATATAGCCTCTCGGAGTTCATGCAGGGGTCACGGGGACATTGCTGATATTTTGATATTTTTGTACTCAACGGGCGGGTTTATCCAGTGCTTATGCACCACCTCTGGCGGTCAGTGGGGACGAAATAGAACTAATTGCAGGTATCATTTGACAGGCGCAGTTTCGATACTACTTGGTACTGGGTTGTTTCGGTCAATACCTGAAAGGTATCGAGTACTGATACCCAGCCCTACTGACGTGGTCAATCTATGTGAAACTGCACATAGGCATTGAGGATTGGCAGAAGGTGACAAAGCTACCAATGGGTATGGACTAGTATACATTGACTTTTCACTCAAAATAATAAAAACAGCAGATTTTTGAACACGACGCATGTAGTGTATATTAAATTATGCCACATCACAATAAATGAACAACACTAAATCCTACAGAACATTGACCCAAATTACCTACAGTTCTATATCACCACCACTAGAGTGCATACATTAGAAACATGTTTTTGTTTTTGTGTGTGTGTGTGTGTGTGTGTGTGTGTGTGTGTGTGTGTGCAAGCTGCTCAGATAAATTGCCCTTCAAAGGAATAATAAAGTCTCTATAGATGCCATTTAAAGTCTTACCTTTCTTGTATTTCACACATCACTTTGAAAAAAAATTTGAACATCCACAACTCCCGCCTCCCTCCAAAGTCCCATCCTCCTCCTCCTCCTCTTGCAACTCCACCTCCCTCCGAAGGTCTACCCCCCCCCTCCTCCATTACATCCTCATTACATCTATGATAGACGTAGGCGTTGGCATGGTAATGTTAGATACACGGAAGAGGAGGGCGAGTGTAACGTTACAAATGCAACCCCGGAGTTTTAAAACTCAACTGGAGTTAGTGATGACTGATGAGTTTTAGAATAAGGTTACAGTGCAAACATTAGATAGTAATGTTAACGCTACTCGTAAGTGGAAACGCACAAGGACGATAACATTAATGTTTCAGAGGCTACGCTACAGTAGACTAATGTTAGCCATTAGCAACTGGATGCTGTGTTGTCATATATAATATTATGAACTGAACTTCTTTATTTGTTATTTTTATGCGCAGCAAAAAAAACGAACTGACATTTTTGCATACTCCAAGCAAAAAGAAACAAAACATTTAAAAACAATTTGTGTAACATACAAGAAAGAACATATAATGCAATAGTAAGATGAAAAGGGTCGACATTTCACAGTCAAAAACTCCACACATCCTGTGAGCAAAACTGGGAGATCCTCTTCACATCACAGCACAATGAATTGTTTGTGTAGTGTAGTGTAATATTTTTATGGCTAAATCAAGTAAAGGTCTCTACTATGCATAAATTGATTAAGGTTGAATGTAATCATGTAACAACATTATATCTTGCATAAGTTGATTAAGTTTAATGATTGAGTTGTGTGACAGTATATAACCATGAAAGTGAATCATTGTTGTAACCACACACCTGATTAAGACACAGCACATTTGTATGAGTTAAAGCACACACACATACAACACTATGCATCACTTGAAAATGTAACAAAAGACACACACACATTCAAAGGTCTGTAAGGTCTGTGTAATGTGCGAGCTCAGGGGATCAAAATTAAAGAAAAATCCCCGGAGCTCACATGTCTTTTAAAAAAACAGTGTTCAGTGGTTCGAATCTATTGGAAGAAAGTTTGGTACTTTCCAGAGGCCCTGAGGTCAACTTTGGACAAAGGCCAGATTGGTTGCTACCATTAGCTCATGGCAAAGGCAGATTTGGACAAAAAAGGAAAGGTTATCTACCAATAGAATCTGACCGCGATGGGATGGTTTAAGGAAAAGAGGTGGAGATTCTGCTGAATCACCACAAGCTTAAAAGAGAATGTTCAGTCGTGAGTCTTCAGTCCAATCCCGGGGTTGACTCACGAGTTGATGTGTTATTGCTGTTGTGGCACATTAAACTCACGTTGTACCTGATTCTTCGTGACTCCAGTGTATCTTTGAGTATCCTTGAGTTCCTGTCTGCTGTATCTACAATCTTATAGTCAAATTGATGTACAAATATAAAAGAAGCAGTGAGACAAGCAGCTGAGAGCCGAACTGGCCCTATAGGCTCTCTGCAGACTCAGACACAACAGTAGACACCACAGATCTTACCAGATGATGCAGCCTCCCTGTCTGCTCTATGTAGTGTTAGCCTCCTTAGCTCAACACCGGTGTTTTATATGTTACCATTCATCCACAAGGACGCAGCAGTCCCACTCCTCAGTGAGTCGGATGTAATCCATTTCATGTCCAGCGAGTGAACGTTCGCCAGAAGGCCACTGGGAAATGGTTTGATGGGGTTAGTCTGGTAAAAAGGGGCAGGGACAACTGATTTAATGTGAATATCTTGCTAAACAAACTGCACTGATTAAATGTAGGTTAAAAATGAGAGAAATGTAGGCAAACATTAGTCTGTAGCTAGCTTATTTCACTATGGACATTAAGCTAACAGGTTAATTTCTACTATTCACAAACTATAGGTTACCCACCCTGGAGAAAAACTGGCTCACATATTGACACCCTTTCTTTTGGCTCTCCTCTCTCTCCTTTCTCTCTTTCTTTTTTTGAAAATTGGATTTTCTTTTAAGTACTTCATGTAGCATGATGTTGATTGTAGCGTTCTAGCGCAACTGCTCAATTCTTTTTTTCAATTTTATTTATAAAGCCCAATATCACAAATCACAATTTGCCTCACAGGGCTTTACAGCATACAACATCCCTCTGTCCTCAGGACCCACACAGCGGATAAGAAAAAACTCCCCAAAAAAACCCACAGGGGAAAAAAACGATAGAAACTTCAGGAAGAGCAACTGAGGAGGGATTCCTCTTCCAGGACGGACAGACATGCAATAGATGTCGTACAGAACAGATCAGCAACTGCTGCCTGCTACTAGGCACTGTCACCGTCAGTGCGCTAAGGCAGGACCAAACCATTTAATGCATATACAAGGGGGTGGTCAGTCAATATGAATGTTTACTTTTTGATCAATGCGGATATTTAACTTTTACTGCCAAAAACAAGTAAAATCAAAGAGATAATTAATTGTATTTCTATATTTGAAAAAAAAAAAAAGTTCTCAGTGATGATGGTTTAATAATTTTATATTAATTTTTATTCATTTTTGGAATTGTCCTAACTTTTCCCCCCTATATGGCGCCACTGGGTGTGGGACCCAGTTCTGGACCAGAAGCCCTCAAGACCCCAAGCCCATAGATCAGGACATGTGTGAGAGTTTGGGCCTAGTTGATATCTGGGGTCTTCAAAACCAAACATCTAGAGAATACACATACTACTCTCCGCCTCATGGCTCTCTCTCCAGGATTGACTATTTCTTTATTTCTGACTCCATTGTATCCTTCACAGTATTCACATATCAGATCATGCCCATGTGATGGTTAACATTCTCCCCTTTAACAAGTCAAGCAGGACCTTTTACTTGACATTGGCTTCAGAGAATCTTTAAGAGCCCAGATTACTCTATTTAAAGAAACCAACATACCCACAGCCCCTTCAATGGCGATAGCATGGGAAGTTTAGTCGCGTTTATTCTGACTTGTACAATTCTGAATTAAAGGCAAGCAATGACGTCATCAGATCCTTCCTTAGCAGCCTGAACCTACCCACTCTAACTGTAGAACAGCGTGATTTATTAGATGCGCCCATCACTATGAAGGAGAAGACGAACAGAAGGAAGTCAGGAATCAGATGACTTCCGGTTGAGAGGGCGAGAGGATGGCAGCCTAAGCGTTTGTCTCCCTCCTAATTCTCTACTTGAAATGCAAAAATAATTATCTAAGCCAAAAATGATGAAAGAGACTCTATCTCAAATCGAATCAGGAATAAATTTACGCTCTGGTACAATCACAGAGATGAAGATAAAAGCGAAAACAAAGGCACCAATGTAAAGAGACAAAACAGCCATGGAGGAATCCCATATTAAAGAAATGCTGAAAGAAACTACATTGGATATCACCAAAGAACTCAGAGAATTTTGAGGGGAGCTGAAAGACTTTAGAAATGAAACAAAATGCGAACTGGCTGAACTAAAAAAAGAGATCGAGCAACAGAAACATAAATTACAACGCATGACTGAAAGGGCCAAGAGGATTGAGGAAAGAGTGGATGTCACAGAAGGACAAAAGTAATTCTGGTAGAGGTAATAGAAGCACTGACACAAGACCAGAAAAAGTCTCAGATGAGATTGGAATATCTGGAAAATAAATCACGCCAAAATAACAGGATTTACATTACGTGCGTTTACATGGAGCCATGTATTCCTTTTGCATTCGGGTTGGAAGCCCTACCCAAATAGAAATGCTCCTTGTAAACACCTCAACCCCAATGAAAACGGCCAACCCGAAAGAAAATCTAATCGGGTGCACAGGGGTGGAATATTCCTTTTCAGAACCCGAATGGAAGAATTTTTCTGTCTTGTATACACCTCCTACCCGATTCCAGCCATTCCATTCTTTCCGTGCATGCTCACTACTGTCTCGACGTAAGGCGTCATGATGCACACTCGCGCAGTTCAGTTTGTTGTCACGTCATTTACCAAAGAAATTAATATTAAATCAATTATTTATGCTTTAATGTGTTTTACAGTTAAAATAATGAGTTTTTCACAAGCCACAGCTAAGCAGACTATTTAATCTCTGTAGTTCACTGGCGTTGCCGTGGAAACCCACTGTGGCCGCAACGTAGAAAGCGACTCTGATCAGTGAAGGGAAGTGAGATAATGGCTAAACGTTACGTGTTATTATTCAGAAGATGATTATTTCAGAAAGTCAGTGCACTTCTTACCGCTTGCACTCTGGTGGTCAGAGGGTGACGTGCAAAAAATAAACTTGAGATATTACTTTCATGTTTCATTGCCGTTCATTTATAGGCCCAAGAAAATTTGTTTCAAATAATCAACATCAAAATAGTAGGCTAGTCAAAATCGTTTTAATTGCAACAAATAATTCATAAGCATATAGTAGTCGAGATTAAATCATATAAACACATTAACAAATTAATGATTGTTTCCTATTTAAAATTAAATGGTGATTAATACCAGCCCTCAGACTCCTCAAACTGGCGACACTGTATTCTCCCCCCTCCTTGGTTGACTTCACAGTGGCATAAAACTCAGGCAAGGTGTCATTCAGAGCAGTGGCAGTGTAGCTTTCAAAGTTGAGGTCCTTTTAGTTTTTCTGCAAGGACGTCTCTCAGCATTTTAACTGCCATTTCGTTGTCTTCTTGGTGTTGGGCTCATCCTTCTCATCTTCTAAATTATTTCATTCTTCCAGTGTCACCTTCTTGTGCCGTTTTTCCCTCTTCATTCTCTAACCTCTCTTCTTCTGCATCCCAGTCATCAAAATGATTAAATTCACCAAATAAATTAAACGATAAAATCATTGTAATCCATCAAAAGTGATTGTCAAGGTTAAAAACTTGAAATGAATTATTAGTTTCAATAATTATACTTAATGTTATTTCTCCTGGTTTTACAGATAGCCTATTAATTTATTTGTATGTTGTCTTGCTTTCATGATTTGTCAACAGTAGGCTTTTTTTCTCTTTTTTTCTTACTTCTTCTTACTTAATATTAAATCAAATTAACCTTTATGTAGTCTCCATATACAG
Organism: Epinephelus cyanopodus; assembly: GCA_026686955.1. Lineage (NCBI taxonomy): Eukaryota > Metazoa > Chordata > Actinopteri > Perciformes > Serranidae > Epinephelus > Epinephelus cyanopodus. The sequence continues at coordinate 4,173,112 of CM048932.1, read as the reverse complement.
ACTCTACATTCAGTGAATGTAGAGTTTGTAGGCAAACCCTGGAGATCTTGCCTCCGGAAGAAGAGTGTACAGTAAGAGCCCAGGTTTCCATTTGTAGGCTGTTTGTAATCTGCGTGATACTGACCAATCACGTTTTGAGCCGGCTCCAGTTGTTGCCAGGTTAAACAGTCCATGTGGTGAACTAACGAGGCAGAACATATCACTGCAAACTCTGAATCCATTGCAATGATTCAGCATATTTACTTATATGAGCAGGGGGAGGAAACAGAAGTCGGAAACAGAAATTCGCCTCCTCCAAACCGGAATGCCAAAAAAATCGGGGGTCTGCCCCCAGAGGCTGTATTGCCGTCTGCCGGAAGTCAGACGCCGAATACAGCTGATGGGTTCTGAGAATGACCTATATGTAATGGATGTTCTTTTGTTTTTTTTGTATGTTTTGTTGTTTTTACTCCCCCCAGATCCCTTTTTCCTACTCTTAGTTCAAAGTACGCAACAATAGGTAAAGGGAAGATAATAGCCTAGTCTCAAATTTAAGGGGCTGATGGTTTCTGCAGTAAAATCCTGATTACAATTACTGTTACGGCCTCCATACAAACACAAAAATCATGGCACCATAGGGGCAGGAGGCTGCAACATATAAAAGAGGACGCCACACCAAAAGTAACAGTTTACCCACAAGCTTTATTTTTGTAACCCAAAGTATTAACCAAAACACAAACAACTAAGAGAGAAACAAAAGGGACTGGAGACCCCAGCCAAAAAGAACAGAAGGAGGGAAGACGCTGAGCCAACCACGCAGTGGGCCGTCGCTCCCAGGGTCTCCCCCTAAACTACCTGAAAAGGGACTAAACCTAGAATAAACAAAAAGACGAATAAAGTAACTACCGGTAATCTCCAGCCCAAACTAAAACAACAAAACCCCAGCTCCTAAATGAGCAAGTTGGGGGGGGGGGGCTGCTTGGGGAAAGAAAACAAAGGAGGAAAAGGGCCTCTTATCCCCTCCTCCTCTCTCTACCTGAGTGCCGATTGCACTCAGGTGCACCGCAGGCAGAGGGAGGAGGGAGACAAACCTGACAGGAGAGAGAGACAGCACAGGCTGCTGCACGTAACAATTACAAATTCAATTGTAAAACCGCTTGCACATTGCATCAACCTATGACTAGTCCATGGTGCAGTGCCAAAAATGACAAAAATTGCTAGAATCATTCATTCATTTACAAATCTGTGAACAAAAATGATATTAGCAATTACCGTCCAATTTCTGTTCTTCCAATTTTATCTAAGGTACTGGAAAGAGTTATGTATAGTAGATTAAGTGAATACCTATAAGCAATTAATTTTCTCCAATTCTCTGTATGGTTTCAGGAAAAAGAGATCAACCTGTATGGCTATCCTGAACCTTACTGAAAAAATCAGTGATGCTGTTGATCATGGAGATTGTGGAGTTGGTATTTTCTTGGATCTTTCTAAGGCTTTTGACACTGTTGATTTTAACATATCACTGGGTAAGTTGCATCACTATGGTATTAGAGGAACGGCGTATAACTGGTTCAAAAGTTACCTTTATGGTAGACTACAATATGTGAACATTAATAATTAAAAATCTCAAAATAAAGACATCAAATATGGGGTCCCCCAGGGCTCAATTTTGGGACCATTACTCTTCATCATCTATATCAATGACTTTGTAAAATATTTCACAAGGTTATTTTTGCTGATGATACAAATCTGTTTTTATCACATACAAATACATCTGAACTACAGGAACTATTAAATGCTGAACTACATAAAAATTAATACCTGGCTCAAGTGCAACAAGTTATCTCTTATATCAGCAAGACTAATTTTATTGTATTTAGACCTAATAAAAATGTACCGGTCCTGGATCAAATACAACTTAATATAGATAATGAGGAGTTATCTAGAGTAAGCTCAACAAAGTTCCTGGGGGTCCTCATTGACGAGTCTTTAAATTTGAAACATCACATAGAGTACTTGATATCGAGGTTATCTAAATATGTTGGTCTGTTTTTTAAAACAAGATATCACCTTCTTTTATCTCCTCTCATGACTCTATACAAAATGTTGGTTGAGCCCCACAATAATTATTGTAATATCATACTTACCCAAGTCATTTAAAGAAACTAGAAAGCCTACAAAAGAAGATAATAGGAGCTGTGTCATGGTCCGGGCATAATGCCCCCACTTGCCATCTATTCCATCGCTTTGGTCTCCCTCGGCTAACAGAATTAAATGTGTACCAAAATGCGCGTATGATGTTTCAAATTGTAAACAAAATAAAAAATAGATCTTTGAAAAAAGAAGACTGAGAAACACCATTGCTTACAGGGGCCCGCAGATTTGGAATGCGCTTGATGAGAGCTTAAAAGTTTAAAGTTCATCTCCACCTTCAACTGTTAAACGCCAAATTACTTAGTTCATATATTTTATACCACTTCTAGGTCCTACATCTAACTGATCCAAAAAAGCTAGAATTGTGATGTGTATGGTATGTATGATGTTGTGTATTGTTATGTTATGTATTGTTAGTATATTGTAAATTGTAATTTTTTTTATAAGCTTTAGATAGCTTCTCTGGGAGACCTGATTCACACACTGTAACCTCTTGCCATGTTCTAAGGAAAAGTGTGTGTGTGTGTGTGTGTGCGTGTGTGTGTGTGTGTGTGTGTGTGTGTGTGTGTGTGTGTGTGTGTGTGTGGTCATTAAAAGCCTACCATCTGGTAAAGCCCCTGGCCTAGACAGCTTCACAGCTGACTTTTACAAGTGCTACACTATGGAGCTATCCCCAGTTCTTTTAGATGTCTGCACAGAGACTTTTGAAACTGGCTCTCTCCCCGCCTCCCTGACAGAGGCAGTTATTGCTGTAAAAGTGGTACCCAATGGATTGTTAAAGCCACAGGCCCATCTCTTTGCTTGGCTATGATGAGAAGGTGTTGTCCAAGCTTCTATCCAACAGACTTAATAAAGTTATCATGTGGACCACCCGTAATGATAATTCCCCCACAGCTGCCATCTCTCTGGATGCCGAAAAAGAGTTTGATAGGGTTGAGTGTCTCTATCTATTTCTCAACCTGGAGTCATTAGGTTGTAGCGATAAATGTATTACTTGGATACAACTCCTCTACACCCGTCCCAAAGTTGCAGTGTTAACTAAGGGGCTGATCGTTATTTAAATAGGACCAGGGTATAGTTGGGACGTGATTATGATTTTATTTTTTCCTTAAACCCCCCCCAAGCGTCCAAAAAAAACGTTCTGGCCCCCCCTGAGGAATTGGAGAAACATGTATGCTGTCTGAATATTGCAACCGGTATGCCGTAGTCTTTGTCGAGTAGAGCATCGCGGAACCAAATTCTTTCAGGCCAAACGACAAAGAAAGAGGAGAACAGTTCATACGCATACTCGTAGTCCAGCCATCCACAAGGTTTGCTCTCACCAGTGGCTGGGAGCAGCAGCTCACTCAGCAGCCGACTCAGAGCTAGAAGTTTGTCGCGCAAGTTCTTAAGGGCCGTCCACACCAAGAAAGATAACTGTAACGTTAACTATAACGATAACAATGGCAGCATCCACACCAATGAACGATATCGTGTTGCTAGGTTACGCCAAACACACACTGCTCGGTGCGGTCGGCAGGGGAGCAGAGTGATGGATAAAATGGATATTGATGACCTGTTATTGCTGTATGTTGCGAGACAGAAAAAGAAAACCAATTTGCCGCTTGCTCCACCGTCTGTCTGTCTGTCTGTCAGCTCCATCTGTCATGAGACAAACATGAATGAAGACGTGCAGTTTATTGTGTTTCACCGGCGACGAGCTGTCATTACGCGCAATTACGCACGGCTGCGCGCTCTTTATAACTCACTGTGTGAACCTATGTTGCATAATAAAGATTTGCCCCCCTCAGTACTTCATCCTGGCTCCTGAATTTATGAATGGAGGGGAAAAGAGGAGACGCATTCCCCTGCAAAATGTATTTGCAGTTATTACCCGGTATTGCAAAACAAATCACTGAAGTTAAGATTCTGTCACAAAACTATATTGGTACGGATCTTTGCACATTTTTAAGTGGGTGTATGGAAATCCTGGAGCTTTCTTAGTGGGTACACGTGATGTGATGAACGTCTCGACCTGTCATTTCGGATGGATTTTGATTGGCTGTCAGTGTTTCTATCGTTCATCAAATCGCTCTGAAAGTGATCCAAACGATATCGTCCACCACTATCGTTGTCGTTATAGTTGTAGTGTGGACGCTGCCAAACACTTGAGTTTAGAACGATTTTTAAAACTGTATTTTTATAGCTATATTTATAGTTATAGTTCTTGGTGTGGACGGCCCTTTATTCTTTGTCGACTCTGTAATAAAATTAAATTTGTCCAGTGTCTCATCCGCTTGTAAGGTCTGCAAAGACACTCTCAAATTAGCATGAAGGAAACTTTCCTTTCGATACACTGATTTCCTCACAGCAGCCATTATGCTTGAATTGTTTGTGTTCCGCGGTCGTCTTCTTCTGCTACTCCATTGGGTTTTCCGGTCAGTAACGTGTGCATGGAAAGTGACGTGTGTGCAAGTGGGAAATACCATTGTGGACCATGCAGGGTAACTTTATATAGCGGAGTATAAACCAAAACCTCTGAGTAAAATACGAATGGAAAACAAACAAAAAGTCATACAAAACTTAACAAATTAAAGTTGCATGACCCCCCCTGAAGCCAAAATAAAAACCATATGCCCCCCCCCAGTGCTCAAAAAAAAGTTCGGGAACCCCCCCCCTGTTTTGGACCAGTCCATTTGCATATAAATATCGATCAGCCCCTAAAGGGCATGTTTCACCCTGATTTGAACTGCAAAGGGGGACCAGGCAGGGTGACGGTATTCCCTGGGGCTCTTCGCACTGGCCCTCAAACCCCTGGCGACAGCCATCTGCCTGGATCTGTCAATTCCTGGGGTACAAATTGGTAACTCAAATCATAAGCTTATGTTATATGCAGACGATATCCTTATTTTTGTCTCTGAGCCTGAGCACTTCCTGCCTGCGTTGTTTAAAATTTTAGATACATTTTCTCACCTCTCAGGTTACAAAGTTAATTGGCTGAAATCTGAAGCCCTCCCCTTAACCTTACATTGCTCAAGGACCATGTTCCAGAGAGGGATTTTTCCTAAATTAGCTGACCTCGTAAAGGTCAATATTGAACTTGTGTTGGACCAATTTTCAGCAGATATTGAAAGATGGACCCCTCATTTCTTACCACTGTGGGGGAAAGCCAATGTTTTGACCAAGTTTGATTATATCCTCCAGGCACTCCCAGTTAGAATTCCACTTAAATATTTTAAACAATTTGATAAGCTTTGCAACAGATTTCTTTGGCATGGCAAGTGCCCTAGGCTTACTTTACATGAACTACAAAGACCAGTTGACCACGGTGGGCTGGGTATTCCAAACGTATTGCTATATTACTATGCCTTTAGCCTCAGGCACCTTGCCCACTGGTGTTTACCCCCCTGAGCAATACTGATACAGCAATTCGGCCTCCCTCAACAACAGTTTTGGAGATATCTTCAGATGAGACATCTCCCAGTCCCAAACCTTTGGCTCTACTACAACAGCCCTTCCCAGCTCTGATGGTCTCTCCTTTGTGATTAAGGTATTTGCTTCACGTCATGAGGCCTCAAAATTACTCCCAGTTGCTTAAAGGCTCAAATAGCAAGGGCTCCAATTTGAAGTCAGCCTGGGAGACAGATCTCAATCTTTCATATGAGAAAGAATGGAACAACATCTTGAAGAACTATAAGAAAATGTCAAGGGAACTTAGAACAAGACTAGTGCAGTTTAAAATAATGAACAGAGTATATTGGTACCCCTCAAGGCTACACAGAGTGAAATTAAGGGACAGCCAGAATTGTTGTAGGTGTTGGGGAAGCACTGGTACACTCCTCCACATGCTGTGGTCCACAGTTGTACAAAAATTCTGGTCAGCCATACATGAGAATATCAAATTGATTTAATTTGATGTCCCATTCTGTCCAAGCCTGTTGGACCTGGGTGACCCTCTTTCTCTGAAAACTCTCCCTGCAGCTGCCTCTGTGTACACTGCGCTGACATGTGAGCATTTGTGCGCACGTGAAGACACATGGAGGCGGTACCGATGTCTCACGGTCTTGCACATGCGCACACACGTCAGCGCAGTGTACACAGAGGCTACAATGAGGCTAAAATCAAAGTTCAAATTACACTTTTCCAAACAACTTTTTATGTTGGGGCTTCAGGACACTTGGATCACTATGGACAACCAGTATGGAGTTATTTTATGGTTTCAATTCTGTGTTCTTGGATGTTTTAATCTGGGTCGCCGTCAGCAGTGTGCAGTTGTGCTGCTAGCCACTTCTCCCTTGGATTTCCGTAAGCGTTGTGAGGACTCTAAAACTTCATCAGACCCTCCCTCTGCATATGGCTGAGTAGATAATGGCTGAATTTTCATTTTTGAGTGCACTATCCCTTTAAGGCACCTTTGATGTAATATACACCTAAAATGGTTAGATTCTGTGAATTTAGAATTTAAAAAGGACAATTCTGACCTATATAGGTACAACTTATTATTTTTAAACGTACTACTACAAGAAAAAATATTAATCAAATTTTAAAAGTAATTTGGGGGAATCTTGTCGCCGGGTGATTCCTGCACTTGAATGTTTTGGAATCTGAGGACTGGACTGTGGGGCAGACAGAGTCTCTCTGTATATGTAATACTGACAAGTTGGCTGCGATAGAGGTGTGCTTGCCGCTGGCACAGTCCCATCCGGCTCAGCAACATCAGGATGTCTCGGTGAAATGCCTTTGTCAGGATGGCATAAAAAAATGGATGAGCACAAGAGTTGAGAGGGTAGAAAAACACCAGCAACACCTGTGAGAAACAAAGCAAAGATCAGACTTTATTTTAAACTGAAAAAAAAAAAAAAATAGATTAAAGATATACTATGCAGGATTTTCATACAAAAAAATGTGTCAAGTAATACAGAAATAATACCTCTCAATAATCACTTATGACCCACTAGAATTGTGTGACCGTGCATTTTTCTGCAGAGACTGCCCTCTGCCTGGATTTTCTTATTTGCCTCTTATCCTCTGAGCTCAGGATGTTTCCGGGCATGTACTCTCACAGTGCTCAGCTGAGGTCGGTGCTTCATAAAAATGGCAGAGCATAAGCTGCACAGATCCAAGAGACACGGTGCAGAAAAAATGTAAATATTGTGGGGTGAAACGCAAAACAAGTGAATCTGGGGTTGGCTTTTACTTTTACTATCATCTGCAAACAGTAAGTGACAATCCTGCATAGTATACTGTTAAAACTCACAAGGAAGTCACACCTTGGAATCTGTGACAGTTATCAGTGGCTGGTGGAGAGCTGCAGACAAGCCATAGAAGCAAATTGGAGCTAGACACAGAAAGTTGGTAAAAATGAGAACAGCCATGCGTTTGGCCATGCTGGTATCACATTTGCTGGACTGGTGTTGTGGATTGTGCACCATAAAGTAGATGTGGAGGTAACATAAACAAACCACCATAAAAGCAATGATATTAACCATCAGCACAGAGACTACATAGGCCCGAGCAGCAGTTGTCTCAGTGTCCATCGGTAAGCAAATGCTCACTTTCTGGTAACTGCTCATACCAATCACCGGCAGCAGTGCTAGGATGACACACAGCAACCAGCCAATGAGCATCAGCACAGCAGCATGACGTAACCTCAATTTTCTGTCCGGCCTCATTGCGTAGAAGATGGCATGCCAGCGCTGAAGGCTGATTAAAGTTAATGTGTACACAGATAGCTCACTGGCAAACACTGATAATGTCCCTGCTAGACTGCAGCCACCTCCTGTTTGCCAGGCAATAGCATAGTGGTAATAATTGGAGCGTGTGTAGAGGTCGACAGATGCGATGAGCAGTAAATACATTCCCATACAAAAGTCTGCAAATGCCAGGTGACCCATGAGGAGACGGGTAACAGACAACTTCTGTCGGCTGGTCAGCAGGATGAATATAACCAGGAAGTTGGCTGAAATAGCCAACAGACTGACCACCCAGACTAACACCCTCAGGAAGCCTCGACTCATCACATCCTCACAGGGGTTCAACGCATCAGGTAGGGGGGTGCACAAGAGTCCATGATTATCTGTGTGAGGTTCATCACACAGTGCAAAGTCAAAACCCTCACTGTAATACGCTGTAGGTAACTCCACATAAAACACACCCTCAACTTCAGACTGTTCAGTTGGGCAAATGGGGCTATTTAAGTTTTGACTGTGATTTCTGTTGTCGGCAGATGGGAGACCAAAGCTGTCTTTCAGGTGCTGGTAGATTTTGTGTCCCAGATACCTCTGAGAGAGAGCTGCAGAGGATTCCTGCAGCTTTCCCAAAACAGTCCGGGTCAGGTTGCAAATAACTGCTTCAGTGTATCTTGAACAGAGATTGATACAGATTAATAATCAGAGAATGAAATACAACATTTTTTAGATGCATGCAAATATTAAAATATTATACTACAAAGTTCTTCCACAACAGAAAGTCTTTAAGGGATTCAAAAACTCCCAACTGGCAAAAAAGCAAAAATGCACTTTGTCAGTATCTTGTTGTCACTGTGTTAAAGAGGTGTCAGACCTTCATCAGACCCTGCACCATATACTGTATAATTGTAAACAACCACAATTACCCCTCCACGGTTATATGCCTCCACAAACCAGTCAAGTTGCACCTATAGTCTACATCCAGAAAACATACATGCCTCACTCACATCTTCCCCCTGACAGCACAAGAGATGTAATGGCCAAAAAAAAGTGTTTTTACATAACATAATGATGTCACAGGGGAAGTTGACCTTTGACTTTTTGGATATAAAAAGTCATCACTTCATTATTATATGCTATTTGCAATTTTGTCATAATTAGCATAAAAAACTGTTGAGCTATGGCCAAGAACATGTTTTGTGAGGTCACAGTGACTTTGACCTTTGACCTACCAAATTTTAATCAGGTCATTCTTGAGTGTGTGTGTCTGTGTGCATCTGAGCAAATTTGAGATAACTGTCTCAAGGTCTTCTTGAGATATTGTCTTCACAAAAATTAGTCCAGATAAACATTTTTGCCAAATTTGAAGAAGTTCCCTCAAGGTGAAATATTATATATGAGATATTGCCTTCACAAGTATGAGATGGAAGGAGGGTCACAATGACTGTCACCCATGACCACCAAAATCCAATCAGGTCATTGTTGAGTCCAAGTGCATGTTTGTGCAAATTTTGAAAAAAAAACCCCAAAAAAAACGAGTTCACAAGAATGACGTATGTATGCGCAGACAACCCAAAAACATATTGCCTTCTGCCACAGCTATGGTTGAAGCATAGGCATAAAGACTAATTACATAATTAATCACAATAGACAATAGGTACCAAAATGAATACATACGATGTGTTGTACAATAGATGTATTTTTTTGATCTCATGGCTAGGGTTTGATCTTACAATCAGAAGAACTCATTAACTTTAATTTGTATGGTTGCCTGGAGATGTGGCTGCCACTGTCTGATAGGTTTTTTTTTCTGGGCTATGTTTATGTGCAGTCACTTGTCAAAGCCCTGAGGATCAAAATGTTGTTAATAGTGACTACACGTGCTAAACAGTGCAAAGGATTTTCTTTCCAGGAACATGTTTGAATACAAAATCTTTACAATGCTAAGTGCCCAATGCTGGTGAGTAACCCAATACATACATTGGGCATGAGGATAGTTTGTTTTGAAAAGGAAAAATACTTGGCGAAAAGAAACCACCGTGGGAAACTTTTTTACCAAAATGTATTTCTCTTACTTACCCTCTCCATCTTTTCAGCATATTGAGACCACAACAATGGCTTTGGAAGGTCAAATCAGCACTCTGTAAATGGAGAAAGACTCGGAAGGGGGGCAGTACTTTGAGGGCCCAAGTGTTTTTAGCTCTGAGCTTTTCAATGGTCTCCATACCTATTGAAGGCAAAGAGCTAATTTTGGTTTCTGAAAGGTCTCTGAAAAGAGAAAGGGTTCAGATTATTCATTTGGACACAACACTGAGGCTGTCCCTGTATCCAACAGCAGCATGTGCTGTAGTTGCAAAATAAAGATATTATTTAAGACGTAAGACTATTATTTGATTGAAAACAAAAGGTAAGATCATTTTCTCTAGCAAATTCTGTATATCCACTCACATGTGCGTTGGGCCGTGAATTACACCATAAAATGCAAATTCATCTATTCGTTCCAAATCCATATTCCTTTGAAGATACCTGAAGAATGGAGAATAGGTTAGCAGCAAAGTAATATGGACAAGATGTATCTATGTTTTACCAACATGTACAGTTGCTTTATAAAAATATTTTGTGTAACACAATAGTAATTTAACCTGCCTGCCAGCCAGCCAGGTTGTTAAAGCTCAAACACATTAATAAAGAGACCAGATCAGAAAGTTGTTAAGATATATGTCATTAAAATATTATTCCATCCTATGTGTTATCACTTTGATTTTTTTTTTTTTTTTTTGCTTCACTGCAATAATGTAAAATGGCATACACTTCCTCCAGTCTGGTCCCATTGAAGGCATAGGGCTGGATCTCTTTCACGCCATTGCTATTCAGCATGCTAAAAATCAGGGGGAAAAAAAGGAATATCCTGTTAACCTTCCATTCACTGATTTTTTTTTTAATGGAAAATGTATCCCATGCTTATTCCTGAAAATGTACAGTTACATACAAGGCTTTTGGCACCCCTGGTCAAGATTTCTTTAACTGTGAATGTTACGTTACTGTATCATAATAACGAGATAGAGAGCGAGTCACTTGCTGTTAACAGTTTACTTCAAACTTGTTAGAACAGTACCCAATGACATCCGTCCGTATCACCCACCTAACAACACCCAGCCCCCTGATTGGCTAAGGCATAAACATGTATATACTACTGTACCTGGTTAGATTAACCTTACACAACATCTCCCCCTTCTAAGTAAGAAACATCATTCCATTGTCTCTACTCAATTCCTTTTTTTTTTTTTTTTTTTTTGCTCATGACTTAAACTAAACAGTCATTCTAGAACATTAATGATTACATTCTCATCACATGTGTACGGTTTCTCCTCAACAGCCCATCCTCTGTCCTGATGAGGTACGATCTCGGAGCAGCTGTCTGCTGTACGACTGTCCCATGAGTGCTCTCTGTAGTGATCCATACACTCTGGCCTGGGTGTAACTCCGGTTGTTTGTGTGTTCTGTGGCGTTTGTTGTAGTATTGCTCTTGTTTCTGTTTCCTTTGTGTCTCTGTGCTCCGGAGCTGTTTGATGTTTGGCCAGCGTGGACACAGTGTTTTGGGCACTTGTGGGAGTGTGGTTCTCAGCTGTCTCCCCATGAGTAACTGGGCTGGAGAGTAGCCGTTCTCCAAAGGGGTGGCTCGGTGGCTCGGTAGCTGAGTAGCGCTTTTGCGTAGTCTCCTCCCTCTTTCCATAAGCCTTTGACAGTGGCTACTGCCCGCTCAGCTTCTCCATTGGCTTGTGGGTATCGCGGGCTGCTGGTCGTGTGAGTAAAACCATACACACTGGCAAAGTCTTTGAAAAGAGAGGAAGCGAACTGCGGCCCATTGTCCAACATTAGCACCGCTGGAACTCCATGCCGGGCAAAGATGTACTTCAGAGCCGATTTAACTGTTTCAGCTGATGCAACATGGAGGTGCGCCACTTCAATATAGCGAGAGAAATAGTCTATCACTACAAGGTAGGGTCTCTTGTCCCAGATGAATAAATCTGTTCCAACACGTTGCCAGGGTCTCTCAGGTATGGGGGTTGTCAACAGAGGCTCCCTCTGTGTGGTCCTGTGTTTAATGCATATGGGACAGTTTCCCACTTTTCTCTTTATATCAGTTGAGAGCCCTGGCCACCAGACCGACTGGCGGGCCCTGGCCCTGACCCTGGTGGAGGATGTCAAGCATGTCATCTCTTAAGGAACTAGGGATGACGATCCTCTGTCCCTTTAAGAGAAGGTCTCCAGCCATGGACAGGTAATTTCTCGCATACCAGTAGGGACCGATGTCAGGTGGCAAATGAGCTCTGTCTGGCCACTTTGTTTGACAGTACTGTCTTAATGTATTGCAGACAGGGTCATCTTTCTGCTTCTCTGCTAGCTGTTGCAGTCTTGCTTCAGTGGCTGGGAGAGACTGTCTGATGGAGTCCACAAAGATTTGGACATCTGTCTCCAGCTCTTCCTCTTCCTGTGTGGCTGTGTGACCCACTGGAGCTCGTGACAGTGTGTCCGCTGTGATGAGCTGCTTCCCTGGCACGTGTACAATGTTGTATGTGAACTTCAACAGTCTTAGTCGAAATCTCAAGACACGAGGAGGAAGTTCATCCAGAGCTTTGGAACTCAGCAAAGGGACCAAGGGTTTGTGATCAGTCTCGATTGTGAAGCTCATACCTAGCAGGTACAATTGCAGCCGTTCACATGCCCAGGTTGCCGCCAGTGCCTCCTTCTCGATTTGAGCGTAGTGTTTCTCAGCATCAGATAGCTGTCTGGAGATAAACACCACCGGTTTCCAGTCCTCACTCTCTGGCTGTTTCTGGAACCGCTCCAATCCCGAACGACGATGCATCCGCCGACACACGTGTCTCTGCATATGGTGAGTACACAGCCAGGACTCTGGGTGAGCTCAGTTCAGATTTTAGCCTCTGAAAAGCTTCCCGCTGTCGATTCCCCCAGCACCATTCTGTCTTCTCTGACTGAAGAATTGTTAGGGGCTCTGTATATGAGGAGAGGTGAGGCAGGAACTTGCCCAGGTAGTTAGCCATGCCCATCACTCGTCTGACATCAGCAACGCAGGTGGGCTCTAGCATGTCCAGTTTGGCTTTGACTTTACCCGGGTCGGGTTTCACTCCTTCTGTCGAGAGGCTGTGTCCAAGAAACATGAGTTTGCTCTTGGCGAATTCACACTTTTCCTTATTCAAAGTCAGCCCCTCCTCATTAAGTCTCCTCAGCACCTGGTGCAGTCTAGTATCATGCTCCTTCTGATCTTTGCCGTACACCAAGATGTCGTCAGCATGACACACCACGCCCTCACAGCCCTCAAGAATTTGTGTCATCCGATGCTGAAAGTGTTCTGGGGCTGAGGATATTCCAAACGGCAGCCTGTTGAAACAGTAGCGGCCGAATGGAGTGATGAAGATGGTCAGAAGAGCGCTGTCCTCGGTCAGGGGGATCTGCCAAAACCCTGACGTGGCGACCAACTTGGTGAAGATCTTTGCTCCTGTCAGCATCGCTAGTGAGTGATCCACATTTGGTAGGATATGTCTCTCCCGCTTGACCCACGCATTCAGGTGTGTCAGGTCTACACACAGTCTGAGTCTTTCCTTTGATTTTGGTTTTGGCACCACCACGAGGCCAGCACACCATGAAGTGGGTTGTGTGACCTCCATAGCCTCCATCCGATCCAGTTCTGTCCTCACCTTATCGCGTAGTGGGAGAGGAACTCGACGTGGGGCAGACAGAGCATATGGTGTGGCACCTGGTTTCAGTTCAATTTTGTATGGTGCTGTCAGTTTCCCCAATCCTTTGAAGACTGTGGGGTAACACTTTGTGATATCTTCTCCCACTTGGACTGTGTGCACTCACTTCACAAGAGTCAAAGCTTTAATGGCTGGAAGCCCCGATAGTGGTTTTGTTAGTTTGTTCACCACAGTGTGTTTATCTCTCACCTTCAGTTTTCAGGGCTGCCTGCCCTGGCCATACAGGGGTCTTTTGGACAGCTGCAATGTCCCATGTTTGTCTGTCGAGTAGTGGTGAATCGGGATTGCTGTAACTCCAGCTCCAGTGTCTAATTTAAACTCTTTTGTTTCTCCATTTAATTCAAGATTTTCTGTCCATTCATCTTCCACACTGTCCACGTTGATGATCACCTCTTCGAGAAAGCTGAGGTCTGAGTCATACTCTGTAGAATCCTCTGTGATGTCATGGATGCCACCAGCTGACCGGCATTTCCAGGCAAAATGTCCTTTTCTTTTGCATTTGCGGCATTCTGCATCTTTAGCAGGGCAATCCTTCCACTGGTGGTTTGTTGTATTTCCACATCGTCCACAGCCTGTGGCTCTGTCCTTATTTCCTGGTTTGAGACGTACGCTGTGTTTGTGTCCCTCTTTTGGGCCCCTCTGGGTTTTGGGCCGTGTACTCATTACATCTATGTTTTCAGACTGTCTCTCATTCATACTGCCATGCAGCACTGGCTGCTGCCTTTTTATTTCTTCACTGTGGCACACTCTAGATATTGTCTTTTCCAGTGTGAGATCAGGATCCATTTGTAACGACTCGGACAGCTTTGCATCCCTTAGTCCTACGACAGTCCTGTCTCTGATAAGCTCCTCTCTTAGCGCTCCAAACACACAGTGTTCAGTGAGGCTATGGACAGCAGTGATGAATGATTCTGCACTTTCTCTTGGCTCTTGATTTTGTCTGTTAAATCGTGCACGCTCAAAAATGACATTTTTCTTGCTCACACAGTGGTTCTCAAAGGCTTGTTTTACATCTATATATATCTTTTTCTGATCACTGCTTAAGGGCAAGACACTCAAGATGTCTTCAGCTTCATCTCCCAGAGTATACATCAACGTATTAACTTGATACTCTTCAGACTGTTTATCCAGGCTTGATGCTATTCTGAAACGTTCAAAACGTCTTATCCACTTTGGCCATTCATTTGCATTACTGAAGTCAAAGTTACCAGGTGGAGCCAACTGGACACCGAATGTGACATTACTGACTAATGATGTTCAATAAAAGGCAGAATAAACAAAATGAAAATTTGTCATTTTATGTATTTTCATATTTGTTTTATTAAATCATGCACCTAATGAGTTATTTTATTATATCATGAAGAACACAGGTAAGTTAGTGCATTTTAAGAAAACGAATACAGTTTGAACTCCTCTCCTCCACACATGCTGACATTTTGGCTGAAAATCTGATTGGCTTCTATGTCTTCTAATGATCTTCAGGTGTAAAGTATATCATATAAAAAACAATGGTGGAATCATTTTATGTAATTGTAGAAAAAATAATGTATTTAACTTCAATAAATGTTATACATGAGATGTTGAGGCTATGGAAAAAAGCTTAGATTAATTATGTTATTATGTCAATTAATGGTTTCATGCAACTTCTCTTCAAAGGAGCTGCAGGTTCACAGTGTAAGCAGATGCATGAGCTTCCTTTGTCATGGAATATATTTTCCACATTAAGTTCAGATCTTTGCAATAAATTAACGTTAGACCATTCAACGGTAAATTATATATGAGAGGTGTTTTTGTTTTTTGACTGGAAGAGAGGCTCCAACTGTCCAGTCGACAAGTATTATGTTTTTCTATGAACTTAGCTGCAGCTATATGGGCGGAGTTTATAACCCATTTTAACAGCTGACTTTATGCAATAATGTTGCTGGCAGACTTACACCCATGTTAAATGCCACATAATAAGGAATAGGCACACAAAAACAAAAACATCAACATGTATATCTAAGAAATTACATAAACATGCATGTACATTTAAGAAACGAATGGTTTTGCGTTACAGTGTTGTTTAATTGATTATAATTCAGCGACAAAGCCGCTTCCTCTAAAAGTGTCTATGCAATTTTGTTTTGAAGTCTCTTGTGTGCACTTCCTGTCCTGAATGTCCTGACAGCAGCCTGAGGGAGGAGCCTGCAGTGGAAGCGGCCTCATGCTGGAGGTCTGCAGCCAGACTGTCTTGGCCGCATACAGCCCAATTTGATGTGAAGAGGGCAGGACCAGTAAAACTACAGCATAATAACCTTATAAATCACAACATCTCCAAATCGTTTGCTTTCTTTTAGTGTAAAGAATTACAAACACAATTAATGATCAATCCATTTACAAAACAGATGATTTCCAGCCTGAGATTTCTTCAGAAAAATCACTGCAATTTCAACAATATGTCTCAGCTGTTCCACATTCCATCAGTCTATTGTTCACTATTAGCCTATATGTGCATTACAATTTACAGATCATGGTGGATCTAAAAAGGCACAAAAAATTAGTGGAAAAACATTCTGAAAACACTCACAATTAATGAACATGGCATTTACAAAACAGAAGAATAGCCTGAGATTTCTTAAGAAATATAACATTGTGACTCAGTTTTTCTACATCCAGTCAGTCTAAGCTGCAAATTGACAACATTTTGCACAGTTTTTAATATCTTTACACAACAATAAATATTCACTGTATTTTGGTCAGGCTGGAAAAGCCTCTGAAGCAGCATTCAACATGAAATAGGCCACTCACTGTTTAACTTGCTGGCATCTCTTAGCCTTCACAAGTGCTTGTTGTCAAATGTTAGGTGTCAAATCCTGAGCTGTTACCACTTTCAGAATGTCACTTAAGTGCTTGTGTGTGAGCGTCAAATGCAGATTTGCTTTATTGATGTTCATCACAGAAATAAGTTGTTCATAAAGGTAAGTGGTCCCAAACATGCACAAAAACTTTTCAGCCAGGGCTGTCAATTTTGGGTACCTAAGTTAAAGGATACTGATAAAAAAGTGTCCAAGTCCACCAAGGCAAATCTGGTCTTCTGACCTGAATCAGAAAGTCAATTACCTCAAATTGGATGTCCACAGGCAGATCAGAAGCCCCAGTCTCAAGCCTTGTCCCTGTCTCAAGTTCACTAAAAACCTGAAACGGTTGCTGAATATCCTGTAGCAGTTCTGCAATCTTGTCTTTGTACCGATTCATGTTAGCATCAGTTTCAGTGGCACTCACATTTCTTAGATGGGGGAAATGAGCAGGGTCACCATTTAACAGCCAAACCTCCCACAAAGCCAGCTTCAACTGGAAAGTGTGTATGCTATCATAATACTGTGTGACAGCTTAGTTACGGCCTTGCATCATTTTGTTCAGAATATTGAAGTGTTCTATAATATCCACCATAAATGCAGTGTCCCGTAGCCATACCGCATCCTTTAGCTCTGGCACTGTTTTTTTTATGGGTTTTGCCCCATATATCATCCAATTTCCATGGCAGGCCATGCGTAATGTGTTTATCAGTAAGAAGGCTGTCAAACTGACGAGACTAGAGCCCTGCGTGAGAATGTTTTCTTCAACCTACTCCTGCCTGCTCCCGCTGAATTTCTGACCATTACCGCCCGCAACCGCAATGTGTGTATTACACTCCTGCCCGCTCCCACAATGTGTATGTCCACTCCCACCCGCAAAACTCTGATAATTTATGCCCGCACAATAATAGAGATCGATGATTTTGTGTCTTCTCCCGTCCCGCAGGAGAAAACACGTCATTTTATAGGCTATTAATAAAGAGATTCATGGGGTTGTTTGTTTCGTTTCCCTGGCCTACATGTCTTTTGACGCACTGGTCAGGAATAGCGCTCCTATTTCGTTGTTTTCATTTAGTTTTTAATGAAATAAACGGCTGTTTCATTTTCTATTCTCATCCTCTGTATTTTATTTATTTTTCTACCTTTATATACTAATCACGCAGTGATTGAGTTTAAGGCAGGCCTGGCGCCAGGATGAAGTTACTGAGGGGGGCAAATCTTTATTATGCAACACAGGTTCACAGTGAGTTATAAAGAGCGCGCAGCCGTGCGTAATTGTCGCGTGTAATGACAGCTTGTTGCTGGTGAAACAATAAACTGCACGTCTTCTTTCATGTTTGTCTCATGACAGATGGAGCTTACAGACAGACAGACAGACAGACAGACAGGTGGAGCAAGCGGCAAATTGGTATGAAAGCTGGTTCAGGGCATATTTGTCCATTTATGAATAAATATAGAGTGGAAACGCTCATGTGCACCAAGATCCCGCAGTGTTTTTTTTAGCTGCCCGTTCCCACCCGCAGCAAAGTCCAAACCGTCCGCCCCCGCAATATTTGCAGTCCCAATGCAGCCCTCTTGTCCAGACCTCTGGCTCAGATTAAATTAACACTTCGGATATCCACCATGACCTGATCCATTCTTAAAAACTTACAATACAATGCTTCCTGGTGCAAAATACAGTGAAAAATCCAAAAATTGTGCCTTCCATTTGCAGCCTGTATGACTTCTCTGAATTTTGTCACAACACCTGCCTTTTTACCGATTACTGATGGAGCACCGTCCATAGCCAGGCTGACAATGCGGGCCCAGTCAACACGGACCCTGTCCAGCGCTCCAACCAGAGAGTTAAAAAGGTCTTTTGCTCTTGTGGTGTCTCTCATTGGCACCAACTCAAGGAACTCCTCCTCAAACTTTCATCAACACTACAAATATATATGTACAGTTGAGCAACATCAGTAATGTCCAAATCTCCAGCAAGATCCGAAATCCCTTCTGCCACTGAGTTTCTTGTCACACTGATGTTGGCAAAAGCCTGGCGCTTGTCGGGGCACACGATTTCTGCCACCTTCAGCATGAATGTCTTCACAAACTCATCCTCAGAATACGGCTTTGATGTCTATGCTATTTAATTAGCAATAAGATAGTTAGTTTTTACAGCTGCAACACTGATCTCTTAGCTATGACTAAAACCAGACTGCTGTTTCCTAAAACCTGCCAGCACTTCATTTATCTTCTCTGTTCTCAGTTGTGCTTGCAAGTTCTTGTATTTTTTGCTGTGATTAGTCTGATAGTGTCATCAAATACGATATTCCTTTCGCACTGATACGTGCTGCAAATACACCAAGCACACTTGCTTCCCATTTACCTCTGTGAATAAATACGAACTGGTCCACTTTTCTTGGAAAATCCAATTCTCTATGTCCACTTTTCTCCTTTTTGATAAAGACATTTTTCATTGGAGGCTTCTGCATGTAATGTTAGTCAGCGCTTGACTGTGTTGACTGTGTGTCACATGACTCACAGATCCTCAACCGATATCTAGCTTAGGGCTTACTAATTTTATTAGGACAGTGCTTACCTAGTGGACAAATAAGAAATAGCAGTGCATTTTATTGAAAAAAGAAGGAATTTATGACCTCTATAATTTTCACACTTTTCAAAGTCATCCCGAGGGCCATATTGGACCAGGAACCATACGTTTGACACCCTGCTTTAGACAAAGCCTTGACTAAGTCTTTGCTGTTATATCCTCCTGTCTAACATGGCTAAAACAAAAGCTAGATTTTACATAGCTATGCCTTAAAGGATTAATAAATTAATATTCTTTTCAAAAATAACCAAAAAAAACCCAGGAATATTGCATGCAATCAGATTACAAGATCAAATCACATAGGTGTAAAACTGTATGAAAAAAAAAAAAGCAAAAACCAACATACAACAGTGAGTCTGTGAGTGAGTGACAATGGGTCTGAAAATAACGTTACTGTTCAACGATCAGTCCTACTTACATGGTCAGAGCATTGTCCGATATTCCAGTGAAAGAATTAGCAGGTATAACTTGTATGAAGACATTCTCCACTATCTCCCTGTCAAAAAGGTATGAACATAAAATATTTTACACCAGTTAAAAATTCATACATTTTAGCAAATAAATGACATTACAGTCAGGTATACTGAAATTCTACTTACAAAATGAAATTCTTTTGGCTGGAATGAATATATTGTAGGCCAGGAAAAGAGGTGAGACCTGTGTTGGTGATCCCACTGTATGGAGACATTTCTCAGTCAGCAGTCAGGTAATGGTTACCAGGAAACAGTTTTGCTTTAGAATCAACTATTTCTAGACCTTTTAGACTGTTTTCTTGTGAAAATATGAGTTGTTATGATACATGACTAGCAAATGAAATTTTACTTACAGGTACTTTAAATTAGGCAGATCCTTGAATGCCTCTTGGTCAATGTATGACAGTGTTCGGATGCTAGTTAGTTGTCTATTGGACACACAACACACAGACAAACAGACACAAATGCACACACTTAAACTGTCTCTAACTTTTGACAAAAATAAATAAAAAATAAAAAAATAAACATAAATTTGCTTTCTTTTTTTTCTTGTAGAAAAATGCATATTAACAGTTTGTTCAGTGTGGTTTGGCCACTACATATAATGTTCTGACCACGTATCTACTGTAAAGTGTCCAACTTCTTGTGTGTTAAGCAGCATATGTGAAGAGCAAGAATAAATTGTCACTGAAAATAAGATCTGAATAGAAAAAGAAAATATTGGCATCAAAACACTTGAAAAAGGTTGCATTAGTACTAAACAAGTATTGGCACTGAACATAGTTTAAGGACAGTGTAATACGGTATACATATAATTTGCATACCAAGGACAGAACCAGTGAAACCAATTTAGGAATTTGGATGCTAGATTCAAGAACTTTTCAGACTACTAAAGCAACATTTTTTTGAAAAAGACCTGGCTATGGGATGCTGTTTGTAAAGTGGCTCACGCTGAAAATAGCATCAACATTTTGCCACATTTAGCTTCAAATAATGTTTAAAAAAGTGTTGTGAATTTTTTAATGTCACATTTTACCACATTTACAGCAATATTTGTTAACTTAGAAATATATTAATACAATATTAAACTCCTGTTGTTTTTTTTAGGTGTACCAAGTAAACTGTCAAGTCTCCATAAAAATGTAGACAGAAAGCATAATGGTGAGACAAATGCAGTGATGGACAGTAACTAAGTAGGCTATATTTACTCAAGTAGCTACTGTACTTAAGTACAAATTTGATGTACTTTAGGTATTTCCATTTACTTAGAGGGAAATACTGTACATTCTACTCAAGCTACATTTATTTGATAGCTATAGTTACTTTTCAGATAGGCTAAGTTTGTTTTATATGTTGTTGTTTCATATTTACAAGTTGCTGTGTGTTGTTATAGATTAGACTAGTGCACCAATGAAAGGTGTTAAAATTAGTTCTACCATGACAACATTTAAATGCTGTTTACATGTAGCCTACGATGAGCAATTAATACTCAGTACATATTCATGTATATGATGATCACAACACTTGAAATTGGGTCACTCTGCATCATGAATACTTTGAACTTTTAATTTTAAGTAGGCCTACATTTTGCTGACAATACCCAGATACTTTTATTCAAGTCAGATTTTGTATGCAGCACTTTTACTTGTGACTGAGTTTTTGTTCTTTGTTGTGATATTCCTGGGTACTTTGTCCACAACTGGACAAACATATCGAACAGACATGCAAGCATCGCACGTTTCTCCACTGTCTTTCTGGGATCTGTCTCCTCAGGTGGACATCCTCCTCCTCAGCCTGCAGGTACAGCAGTCCCACTGCAATAACTGTGCCAAGACGCCTTCTCCGATCCATTATTGATTTTCGATTTCCATCTCGCCAATGCTCACAATCACAATAACCACCAACTCTCCACAAACTTTTCCCCCTGCAATTGACTTTTGATTATAATCAGAAGCCAGCTGCGGGGAAAAAGTTTTAAAAGACATTTTATGAAAATGTTTTGGCTATTTATATGTTTTTGTGTGTCAGTTATATATGTTGAAACGTTAAAAAAAAAAAACATATTAATTTCTTACAATGTCTATGAAAAGATGCAGGGCTGGGCTGTGTTTATATTGTTTTATTCTAAATGCATGTATACAACACAGTATAACAGCCAAGGGGAGCGGAGGTTGTGACATCATCAAGTTCGCTGTTGTTCCAAAAGCAGAAATGACTGTACTCCTGTCCTGTTCTCCCATTCTTGGGAAGTCCGGACTCTCGCGTGGACTTGCCAAGTCCACAAGTCCGAACTGCCGAACTTGCCGAACTCGGAAAGCTACCCACACAACCCGGACACTTGTATCTCGACCAGTAGCCTGCTTTTGTTGCATTTGCTGATCTTCTATGGTACACAAGTACAGTATAGCCATGTATAATCACATATTGGAACAACGGGACGTCAGTCAATGACATGGAGCCGCGGTCAGTGTGATTGTGGGTGGAGGTTTGCATTGCAGTTCAGATTTCAGTTCAAGCTACTGAAGATATTTAAAGCAATTAAGTTTTCATGAAAGGTTAAATATAAGTAACTGTTCTCGTGTTACACTGTCCTGCATTTTTTTCTGTACAATGAAATTTCTTCACATTTTATATGGTCATTGTATCATTTTAAACAGAAATCCATTGCACTCCTCAGCAAACCTAATATAGAAACAGTTTTATCATAGTAGGGCTTCATGGCATCATAGATTCAGCAAGACTTATTTAATATTATTTAATCAAATGTTACTTACATGTGGCTGACCCTGGGCAGGTTGTGGAAAGAATGCCTCTCAAGATATCTTATAGTGTCATCGTCAGAGATGTATCTGAAAAAAACCCCCACACAAACAGAATACAAAAAAATACATTCCAGTTCTAGTTCAAATAACCACAAGAAATTTGTGCTCAACAGAAAGGATCAGTGCTCAGTGAATAACCTCCTAAACCCTATGATAAGCTATTATGGCAAGGCTTAACTGTACAGATCAATGAGCAGTGATAACTAACACGTCTTTGGGGTCATCGGGTGGGAACCTCCTTTCACCAGTGTTTCATCTAGTTGGTCCCACGACACCTCCAGGAGGCTAGACAGTGATCTCTGGCGTCCCAGAGACACTCCCCTAATGCCAGGTCTCACTGCTCCCCACACCAACACAATAACCTCCTTTACCTTAGTTACACATGGCTTTCTCAGCCCAAACAGCACTGCCACCTTCAACAAACCCAGGCTCCGTACATGCGAGCTCCAGGTAGTGACCGTGCTGATACTACCTTTCCTAGCACATTCACCATTCTCTATTTCACACGCTAAAAAGCATAACATAAGCTAGTTAAAGGAGATAAAGAAGATAAGCTCACAGGATCAGCAAACACACTCACCATGCAGCATTGTCTCAAACAAATGGGATTCAAATAGGCCACTCCCACACTTTAATAACCTTCCTCTTCCTGGATGTTTCTCTTATATTCTGGCTTACTCTCATCATGCAAGAGCAACCACTACAAACACTTCTGTTTGAATTTAAGATAGCTTGTTACTGTCGCCAGTTTTTGTTCTTAGTGCAGGCTTGCTGTGCAAGTCAAAAACAGATCTGACTGTCTCTGCAGTTTGACATTAGAATTATTAGGCCTTGCTCTGCATAAATATGGAGCTCATAATGGCTTGATTGGCTTGATCGGAGAATGCAGGGTTACTTGTGGTCCCTAAAGTTTCCAAAAGCCAGAGCGTTCAGCTCTCAGACTCCTCTCCTGTGGAATCATCTTCCTGTTGCAGTCCGGGACGCAGACACTGTCTCCACATTTGAGACTAGACTTAAGACTTTCCTCTCTGATATAGCTTATAGTTAGGGCCGGCTCAGGCTTGCCTTGCACCAGCCCCTAGTTAGGCCTAATCTGCCGGAGGACCCCTATAATACACCGGGCTCTCTCTCTCTTCTCTCTCTCTCTCTCTCTCTCTCTCTCTCTCTCTCTCTCGTGAGGCAAATTGTGATTTGTGATATTAGGCTTTATAAATAAAATTGATTGATTGATTGACCTTTTTATTGTTGCCACCCTATCACCTCTTTATCTGTCTGTGCCTTTCAAGTGAGCATACCTGAAAAACTGGCACCTCAAGCTCAGTATTGACAAGACTGTAACATCAATGTTCCAACTCAACAACAAAGAAGTGACCCGCGAACTAAACAGCATGATTAATAGAATCTGGGGTAACACTTTACAATAAGGTACACAAAATTAGAGTAGTTACTGAGGAACTAATGAGGAACTAATGAGGGACTAATGAGGAACTAATGAGTAGTTACTGAGGAACTAAGGTATGCAAAATTAGAGTAGTTACTGAGGAACTAATGAGTAACTAATGAGGGACTAATGAGGAACTAACTATTAGTTAATGGTCCATTCCTCAGTAACTCATGATCAAATTTTTGAGGAGTAGTTACTGAGGAACTAATGAATAGTTACTGAGGAACGAATAGTAACTAATGAGTAACTAATGAGGAACTAAGGTACACAAAATTAGAGTAGTTACTGAGGAACTAATGAGTAACTAATGAGGAACAAACTATTAGTTAATGGTCAGTTCCTCAGTAACCACTGATCAAATTTCAGAGGAGTAGTTACTGAGGAACTAATGAGGAACTAACTATTAGTTAATGGTCAGTTCCTCAGTAGCTCATGATCAAATTTCTGAGGAGCAGTTACTGAGGAACTAATGAGGAACTAACTATTAGTTAATGTTCAGTTCTTCTTTAACTCATGATCAAATTTCATGGGAAAAATTACTGAGGAACTAATGAGGGACTAATGATGAACTAACTATTAGTTAATGGTCAGTTCTTGAGTAACTCATGATCAAATTTCATAGACGGGTTAATCACGACTTGATAATTAGTCAACTATTTACTTCATCAGTACAGAATCATTACTGTGTAACCCGTCCATTAGTGAACCTTTTTATGTCCTAAAGTGACACACAATGAGTTTTCATTACTTCATCATCATGTTTACAATTAGTTCCTTAACAAATGAAATCACAGCCAGCAGGATTCTTGCAAAGTTTAATTCATTATTTTCAGACCACATACACATTAATATGATCATCCATGTTATTCTGTACAAGGTGCTGACACACCAAACCGACATCAAAGAACTAGCGGCAACAAAAGCCAGCTGTTGCGTTGTCTACGTCGCCTCACGTCGTCTCACATCACCCTTTGTCAGTTGCATTTGAACACACAACAAAGACTCCACCCAAAGCTTGAAACGGTTACTCATCTATTTTGGCACTGCCCCATTGTCAAAAGACTCTGGAGTTATATTTGTAATTTTATTGCGAACAATATTAAAAAATAATTTAAGCTGTTTGAAGATGTGCTGTTTGGACTTTTTGACTTTAACAGAAATACGGCAAAACCCACTGAATTTGTTATTAATCTCATCTTACTTTTGGCAAGATTTCACATTCACAAATGTAAGTTACACATAGAAAACCCTCTTTTGTTGCTTTCGTTACATCAATTCCATTAAATCTTCCCTAATCAAAAGTCAATCAAAACCATTAATATTTGATATCATTTTAATATTTTCTTGTAAACTCTTATCCGCCCCAGCATATGTGATATATGACATCTGTGTGTAATGTTGAAGATCTGCATTCTGTAAACTTCCTCTCATAAATAAAGTTGTGGAAAAAAAAAACTACATCCGACGGTCAAGTAGCACGTAGGTTCTGCGCCTGCGTGAAAGGAAATAACGCAAAAAGGCAAACCGGAAGTCCGTTGAATGTATGAGATCAACAAAGTAGCGCAGAGTGACAGAGTGATACATCCTGTCAGCCGAGGGCTTTCCTATCTGCAGCCGAGCAGCGCAGCACCTCCACGGACTATTACATCCAGACGGTCCCGCTGTTTCCTCCGCAGGCCCCACTTCACTCAGCTTCACTCAGCTGCCCGACAAACTCGCTACTTCTTCCCACTTAACCTGAATAACAAACCAGGGCTCGGTGCTTGAGTTGGATCCAAACGGAGAGCCGGGGCTAACATTAGCTGGGAAGCTAGCGGATGCTAACTGGCTTCTTCCCTCCGGTCATGCTGCGGCTCACGCTCCGCTAGCCGCTCCCAGCTAGCTCCGGTTTGTTATTCAGGTTAATGTGGGAAGAAGCAGCGGGTCTGTGGGGCAGCTGAGTGAAGTGGAGCCTGACCCCGGATTTCCACTGGATGCGTGGCCGTTGCGGAACGGCAGCGCTGGTTATCCGCGGCGTGCTCCGCCGTCCATCAATACCCACCGCTTTGCTGTGCGGAGCGGTGCAGCTCCGCCGGAAGACATCTCGGTGCACTGCCATGATGAATATCTCCTCGTCCACGGTGTCAACGGGTGAAATGACGTCTAAAAACCTCTGACCTGTTGACTTCAGGCCTGCCTCTGCCCATTATGTAGTTTTCAAGGTGTAGTGCAGGGAAATATGATCCGCCGTGAACACTGTGTATCTTATTTTGAGTATTAACCGGATGTTTTATTGTGTTTCTCTGCACGACTTCCTGCTGCCCCGCACGATCTGCTCTGTGCTGAATTGCTGCGTTGTGCTCCGGCGTCCGGCAAAAATAGAAGTGCTGCGTATCTGTTGCGGAGGCCTCCGGACTGCCGGAGCTGAGACGGAGCCGGAACGCAGCACTGCCGGAGCGGTGGAAACACACACATTGACTAGAATTGAATCTAATCGGCTCCGCTGCCGTGCCGGAGCGGAGACGCAACCAATACGCATCTGGTGGAAATTGGGGGTAAGGAGGAAGCACCGGTTAGCCCCGGTTTTACTACAGGCAGATTCACTCGCTACAGTGAAGAGGATTTAACACCTGAACAGCCAGTCAGAGGGATCTCTCTCACCGACAAGCTCCGCTGCAGATTCAACATGCTCAATCAGCCGAAAATTTGGAATGAATTATGAACTAACTATTAGTTAATGGTCAGTTCTTCAGTAAGTCCTGATCAAATTTCAGAGGAGTAGTTACCGAGGAACTAATGAGGAACTAACTATTAGTTAATCATTACCTACCATTTTTGTGTACCCTAAAGTAAAGTGAGGCATCAAAATGAGTAGGTAATGATTCAGTAATCATTAGTTACTCATTTTGATGTCTCACTTTACTTTAGTGTACATAAAAAGAGTAACTAATGAGTAGGTAATGATTCAGTAATCATTAGTTACTCATTTTGATGTCTCACTTTACTTTAGTGTACATAAAAAGAGTAACTAATGAGTAGGTAATGATTCAGTAATCATTACCTACTCATTTTGATGTCTCACTTTACTTTAGGGTACACAAAAAGAGTAACTAATGAGTAGTTAATGATTCAGTAATCATTACCTACTCATTTTGATGTCTCACTTTACTTTAGGGTACACAAAAAGAGTAACTAATGAGTAGTTAATGATTCAGTAATCATTACCTACTCATTTTGATGTCTCACTTTACTTTAGGGTACACAAAAAGAGTAACTAATGAGTAGTTAATGATTCAGTAATCATTAGCTACTCATTTTGATGTCTCACTTTACTTTAGGGTACACAAAAAGAGTAACTAATGAGTAGTTAATGATTCAGTAATCATTAGCTACTCATTTTGATGTCTCACTTTACTTTAGGGTACACAAAAAGAGTAACTAATGAGTAGTTAATGATTCAGTAATCATTACCTACTCATTTTGATGTCTCACTTTACTTTAGGGTACACAAAAGAGTAACTAATGAGTAGTTAATGATTCAGTAATCATTAGCTACTCATTTTGATGCCTCACTTTACTTTAGGGTACACAAAAAGAATAACTAGTGAGTAGTTAATGATTCAGTAATCATTAGCTACTCATTTTGATGCCTCACTTTACTTTAGGGTACACAAAAAGAATAACTAATGAGTAGTTAATGATTCAGTAATCATTAGCTACTCATTTTGATGCCTCACTTTACTTTAGGGTACACAAAAAGAGTAACTAATGAGTAGTTAATGATTCAGTAATCATTACCTACTCATTTTGATGTCTCACTTTACTTTAGGGTACACAAAAAGAGTAACTAATGAGGTAATGATTCAGTAATCATTAGTTACTCATTTTGATGTCTCACTTTACTTTAGGGTACACAAAAAGAGTAACTAATGAGTAGTTAATGATTCAGTAATCATTAGCTACTCATTTTGATGTCTCACTTTACTTTAGGGTACACAAAAAGAGTAACTAATGAGTAGGTAATGATTCAGTAATCATTACCTACTCATTTGATGTCTCACTTTACTTTAGGGCACACAAAAAAGAGTAACTAATGAGTAGGTAATGATTCAGTAATCATTAGCTACTCATTTTGATGTCTCACTTTACTTTAGGGTACACAAAAAGAGTAACTAATGAGTAGTTAATGATTCAGTAATCATTAGCTACTCATTTTGATGTCTCACTTTACTTTAGGGTACACAAAAAGAGTAACTAATGAGTAGGTAATGATTCAGTAATCATTAGCTACTCATTTGATGCCTCACTTTACTTTAGCGTACACAAAAAGAGTAACTAATGAGTAGGTAATGATTCAGTAATCATTAGCTACTCATTTTGATGCCTCACTTTACTTTAGGGTACACAAAAAGAATAACTAGTGAGTAGTTAATTCAGTAATCATTAGCTACTCATTTTGATGTCTCACTTTACTTTAGGGTACACAAAAAGAGTAATGAGTAGGTAATGATTCAGTAATCATTAGCTACTCATTTTGATGCCTCACTTTACTTTAGGGTACACAAAAAGAGTAACTAATGAGTAGGTAATGATTCAGTAATCATTAGTTACTCATTTTGATGCCTCACTTTACTTTAGGGTACACAAAAAGAGTAACTAGTGAGTAGGTAATGATTCAGTAATCATTAGCTACTCATTTTGATGCCTCACTTTACTTTAGCGTACACAAAAAGAGTAACTAATGAGTAGGTAATGATTCAGTAATCATTAGTTACTCATTTTGATGCCTCACTTACTTTAGGGTACACAAAAAGGGTAGCTAATGATTAAGTAATAGTTAGTCCTCATTAGTTTCCTCAGTAACTACTGAAATTTGATCGGAAGTTACTGAATCACTGACCATTAACAAATAGTTCCTCATTCATTCCAAATTTGTTTCATAGTAACTACTTTAAATTTGTGCTCCTCAAACAACTGTACTGTGAACAACGGTGTGATCAGTATACAGTACTTTAAACGCAGCCCCCATGATAAATACTTTAAGCTTAGCCTTCCTAAAATGTGACACACTATCATATTTATTTCTAAGGCATCATCGTACAGAATAACATGGATGATCATATTAATGTGTATGTGGTCTGAAGATAATGAATAAAACCCTTCTCAAGAATCCTGCTGTCTGTGATTTCATTTGTTAAGGAACTAATTGTAAAGATGATGATGAAGTAATGAAAGACTACTCATTATGTCACTTTAGGACATAAAAAAGGTTCACTAATGGACGGGTTACACAGTAATGATTCTGTACTGATGAAGTAACTAGTTGACTAATTATTAAGTCGTGATTAACCCCTCTATGAAATTTGATCATGGGTTACTGAAGAACTGACCATTAACAAATAGTTAGTTCATCATTAGTTACTCATTAGTTCCTCAGTAACTACTCTAATTTTGTGTACCTTAGTTCCTCATTAGTTCCTCATTAGTTACTTATTCGTTCCTCAGTAACTTCTCATTAGTTCCTCAGTAACTACTCCTCAGAAATTTGATCATGAGTTACTGAGGAACTGACCATTAACTACTAGTTAGTTCCTCATTAGTTACTCATTAGTTCCTCAGTAACTACTCATTAGTTCCTCATTAGTCACTCATTAGTTCCTCAGTAACTACTCTAATTTTGCGTACCTTAGTTCCTCAGTAACTACTCATTAGTTCCTCATTAGTTACTCATTAGTTCCTCAGTAACTACTCTAATTTTGTGTACCTTATTGTAAAGTGTTACCGAATCTGGCTACAGTTTCAGCCGTTCTCCACATATCTGGGTGTGAAGCTTGACAGAAAGCTATCATTTAAACAGCACCTGGTCAGTGTCAAGGCAACCGCCCATGCTGCACTGATACATCGTCAAGCTGGTATCACATGGGGAGCCACAACAAAGACACTGCAAATTTCCATTGAGGCCTTGGTGTTTCCAGCCACTGAATACTGTGCTTCAGTCTGGTGCCGTAGCCCCCATGTCAAGGAGCTGGACACTGGACTCAATGCCAC
This sequence comes from Epinephelus cyanopodus, assembly GCA_026686955.1. Classification (NCBI taxonomy): domain Eukaryota; kingdom Metazoa; phylum Chordata; class Actinopteri; order Perciformes; family Serranidae; genus Epinephelus; species Epinephelus cyanopodus. Next base: position 4,143,343 of record CM048932.1, on the reverse strand, counting down.
CCTACCGACTGTCTGCAGATGTCTACGAGCCACCCAAACAAACTGTCAGTCAGGTTGGTAAAGAGAGACCCAAGGATGGTAAAAACAAACAAACAAACAAACAAAAAAACAGATGGGGGCCAATTTCCATTTATGGGGCCCTGCTGTCTTTCAATGCAATTCCTGGTTTGGCCACTTGAAGCACTATAGGCCCCTAACAGGGAGCACAAATGCAGAGTAGATCAAAAATGGTCTTGCTGTGCTCATAAGGATGTGACAATGTGGTCTGTATAAAATAAAATCATACATTTTCTTCTGCTTCCCCAGCAGAGCAAACACACACTAAATAATAAGCAGTAAAATTGCCTGTATTTTTCTCCTATTTATTCATTATTGAGGTTTGCGAGCCATTGTTGCAAAAAAATAAAATAAAATAAATGCTACGTTAGTGTTGATATGGATGTCTGGGGGCTGTGGCTGTATAGATACTAAAAATATATTGTTTGTCTGTATGTGTGTGCATGTATGTAATTGTGTAGCTAAAAATTGCAAATTATGAGCTGCAGGTTGCTGCAAGGTTGCATTACTTTTCTCTCTCTCTCTCTCTCTCTCTCTCTCTCTCTCTCTCTCTCTCTCTCTCTCTCTCTCTGTATCTCTCTCATATAGACACACAAACACACACAGACACAGTGAATACTTGGTATGTATAATCCGAGTAGGAGTTGGTTGAAAGATTTAAGCAAAAAAAAAAAAGTAGAAAAAAATATTAATACTATAATACTATGGTATGTTATGGTTGTTTTTCAACAAGGATGAAAAACATCCTCAAGGGGAAAGGTGTCAGTGTTTTTTGACAAATTTAAACTGCACAAAAAAATAATAATGCATCAAAATTGGTGTTGTTATTAATCATTCATATGTCCCAGACTGTGATAATTAGAAAAAAATTCCATCCAACATTTACTATATAGACAGTACTTCATAATTCATGTTTTTTTTCATAAAAGTAATAGTGACTTCATGTAAAGAAAATGGCATATAAAGGGTAAACAATCCTCAAAATGAGTGGATATTTGATATGTATAATCTGAGTTGGTTAAAAGATTCAAGAAAAAAAAGTAGAAAAAATACTAATATTTAATATTTTTATGATTGTTTTTCAACAAGGAAGAAAAATGTCCCGAAGGGGACAGGTGTGATTTTTTATAAAAGGGACCTAAGGGTTAATGTAATTCATGGACTTGCAGAAAGACAGTAGTAACAGGACAGCAAGAGTAACCAGAAGGGATTGTGCTGTACAATAAAGATGTAACAAGTATGGGCAATCAGCCTTCTCAGTTAGAGGTCCTCACTACTGGAATAGCCTTTGTATTGAACTACTTACTGAACTTTTAAAATATAAACATAAGAAAGCAACCTTTAATCATGATTAATCATAATACATCGTCATCTCTGTCACTGTCTTTACATGCTCTCATTGTTTTCACATATCTGTAACTTTTGTAATGTATTCATGTATTTTAGTGTGTTGCAGTGAATTATATCGTCAGTGTTGGGGGTAATGCATTAAGTAACGTGTTACAAAATATATTACATTTTAGCAGTAATGAAGTAATATAATGCATTACCAAGAGGACTTTGGGTAATTATATTACATTTATAATGTCACATAATGCGTTACCACCTGAAATAAATATATTGTTAATTGCCGTTGTTAAGTTTATTGTTTATCATTTTTCATTCATCCACACATCACGCCAGTGATCAACACATCTGGGTCATGCCATACTGATTTTCAACATTATCATTATCATGTTCAGTGAAGGTAGCTAGTAATGTGTACTATATTACATTTTTAGAGTAACTTGCCCAACACCCATCATACTGAACTGTGTCATACTTAAGTGCTTACTGATGTATTGATAAGATTAGGCCACATCTGTAACAACCTGTTTAGGGACTACAGATGAAAACTGGAAAGTTTTGCACAAAATTTTTCACAATTTCCACTGTCTTCTTTAGCCTCATGCACTTTGGCCATTGATAGCTCCAGATACACAAGTATGTATCTAAGTATGTCAAAAGCCACACATGGGGAGACAGGGTGCGGGGAGGCTTCCAATTGCAATCAGTTTCTTCACAGCTGTAAGCCCGTCTAATATCGCTCATTTTTTGAGCAGTGTCAAGTCTGTCTTAGGCAAATCATTCAAGATAAGTGTGAAGAAGGCAAGCAAGGAACACTGATTTCAAACATCTCAGGGAGATTAGAAACAACCATTCTCCAGAACTGGCCACTGGAGGGCATTCCCAGAACATGTGAGAAAACGTACCCATGGCTTTCATTGAACACAAAGAATAAGACAGATCAGGGATAGTTTTCATCAAGCAAAGCTTCCTACGAGTCAAATATGTTCCGTGAATGAAATTATAATGTATTTGCTAGTAATCAGAATTTTTGAAAAACACAAAAGTTTGTAGGACCAGACTTCCTGGTCCAAGTCAGGAACATCCATTCTCCACATGTTCAGTAATGACAGGGGTCTGTTTGCCTGCTGTAATATAAACTGATAAAATCTGGAAACCAGGCCACTTGTACCTCTTGTGCTGTGCATGATTTTGTGAAAAGGATTAGGTGTAAGAGGGTCCTGCCATGAAACTAGCCTTAAGAGCTGATCCTAGGTGCAAATAAAAGAAAGAAGCATGGTAAGTTGAATTCTGTGCATAAATCTAGAAAACAGTGCAAGCCCTCTTCATTGTAAATGTCCCCCAGTGTACGAATCCCTTTTTCTCTCCAGCAGGTGAACTGAATTGGTTGGCCACCAATCAGTAGTCTCCAGACATAAAGTAATAGCGACATAAGGGCCAAACTTAAGGTGGGACTGTGAAATTGGTACATTTGCATACAAGAGATCATAACGGGAATATGGTGTCACAAGGCTGTCTTCCAAGGCATGCCATGAAGCCTGTGCTTTCAGCTGCAGCCAGGTGAGCGCCAATCTAAGCATAGACGCGCAAATGTAGTATTTTAAATTTGGTAGTGAGAAGCGCCTAGCCTTCCTTTCAGGGTGCATAGTGCTGAGCCTGACGTACGTTCGTTTACCATGCCATAAAGATTTTGACACTGTCTTAGGTTTGCACCAGTATTGTGGAAGTGGGGGAAGAGGTACCATAGAGCAAGTGAAATTCACTCTGGGTAACATATTCATCTTGATTATTGAAACTTTGGTGCAAAGGGAGTTTGGCAGTGCAGACCATTAAGCATGTTGCTAAAATTATGTTTAACCATAGCTTGAATCAAAGGGAAAAATTCAATTCCCAGGTATGTGGATGTTTTTTACAACCAGAATAGGAGAAGGGACAGGGGCACTGGTCATTGCCTGATTCAGCAGTAATAGGGACAATTTCTGTCAATTTGTTCTAAAACCAGATAGATTCCCATATTTATCAAATATAGACAGTATCTGTGGACTACACTGAATAGCATTATTTATGTACAATAGCACATCATCCATGTATAACAAAACATGGTGAGGTGTGCCATTAATAGAGATCAGAAACAGCAGTGGAAATTGACAACCCATCTGGGCCAGTGGCTTAAACTAAAGTGCGAACAACAGTGTGCTCAAATGGCAGTTCTGCCTCGACTATCTGGAGATGGGAAATGGAAGGGAGTAAATTCTGCCTGTTAGCACTATAGCTGTTGAATTATTACAGCACCTTGACCATGTTAATAAAAGGAATGTCAGAGCCATCACGTGAATCACTGACCACAAAAATTGCCAATTCAGATGGTCAAAAACCCTCATTGCATAACGACAAGACTACAGCTGGTGAAGCCAGGCCCTGAGCTCCATCTATGAGATGCAATAGCCTCCTACATTATCTGAGGCCAGCCTTGATATTATAAAGCCTGTCTGATCGCTATGTACTACTTTTGTCATGTAACCTTGAAGGAGCCAAGCCAGCGCTTTGGCTGTCTTTTTTTTTTTAAAGATTTTTTTTTATGGGCTTTTTGCCTTTATTGACAGGACAGAGAGTGAAACGGGGAAACAGAGAGAGAGTGGGGACTGCCATGCAGCAAAGGGCCGCAAGCCAGATTCAAACCCGTGGCCGCTGCAGCAAGGCGATGCGCCGGCACATCTGTACATGGGTGGCCGAACTGTCTTTATCAGCGTGGAACAGTGTCCATTTGAGGAAGGAGAGAGAGAAAAGATAAAATAAACAAAAACAGTTGTGGTAGTCAATCATTATTCAAAGGATACTTTAAAGGTTTCTGATGCACTGTAATGCCTTTTTCAGATCATTGAAGCAATGTTTGGTCCCCCTGGGACCCGTTAAAGAAAGGACAGTGGGGTAGCCGATAGCAAATGGGATCTTTGCCAAGTGAAGCAGCCATTTACATTCCAGGAAAGAGCGCCACTGATCTTGTGTAGCCTTTGAAAAATCTTGGTAGAAGCTTATTTTGTGCCAGTGCCAGCGCACATCTCTGAGCTCCTGGCTGGGTTCCTCACATGCTCTTTGTGTTGAAATCTCAGGAAGCGTACAATGAAAGGCCTCCGGGGAGCCCCAGCCTTAAGTGGAACCAGTAGCCTGTGGATGTGCTCCAGATCCAAGCTACCATGGAAATCCTCATGAAGGATCTCCGGGAGTGTTTTCGTCAAAAAGGATATGGTGGCTTTGTCCTCTGTGTGCTCTTGAAATCTGTAGATGCATAGATTCCCCTGTCTTTCCCTGTCCTTGTATTCTATTAGCTTGGTATTCAGCTTCTCTACCTCAGAGGCTAATGCTGGGGGGCAGTTTTGGCACTGTTACTCAGCATCTTCGAGCTTATCTAGCTGGGCTTTCGTGCTAGTCATCCTGGTTAGCACATCGGCTAGCTTCTTCTCAACTGCAGAAATGACTCTCTGGGTTTGGATAACTCCTTTCGTATGTCTGTGAAATGTCTCTCCTGGTCCTCAGAAAGCTTCTGGAGGAGTTCAACAATCACAACTTTAGATGTTGTCTCTGATTCTCTGGTCAGACCATTAATAATTTGCCTTCATTGCTATCAGACTAAGGAGCTGATCATCCGAGAGGCCTGCAAGAGACATGGGAAACTCCAGTACTGTGGGTCGCCAATCCAGATCTTTGAGGACTACATGCTGGAATGAGCTAAATATGGGACAGTGATATTTTTTTACATCCCTCCTTAAGACAATAGTCTTTCTTCTCTCATGCATATTGTTCATTTTCGTGCATGGACTATTTCTTGATAGATAAAAAACTTATTCCAGCAATTGTCTTCATCCAGTATTTATGCATAACAGTGTCAGTTCACACCACAGTAATTTTAGACCTCCACTTTAGTATAAGGCTGAAGGGATTCAGACATTGGAGGCTAAATCCTCTCTTACTGGTGGATGCCAACTTTTGCAAGCACATTTCTGAATCGATTACCTTTTTCTGTAAGACTGACAAAACCAACGAGACCTCCCCATCTATATTATGGGATACTCTCAAAGCCTATATAAGGGGCAGAATTAACTCTTTCACAGCTCACACAAATAAAATGCAGAGGTCTCGTTAGAAGGTGCTAGAAGAAGCTATCGCAGACCAAGATAACTCACTCTTATCTTCAAATACACCAGATTTGTATAAAGAAAGAATAAGACTTTAAACAGAACTTGATCTTCTCCTTACTACTGAAGCTGAACAGCGTTTCCTGCGCTCTCGGGGGTTGGTATATGAACATGGTGACAAAGCTGGAGGCCTCCTGGCCCACCAGCTGAAGGCTGGTATCGAACCAAATTACTCAGATAACAGAGGAATCAGGCTCCGTAACCTCTGATCCAGATAAAATAAACAACACTTTTAAATCATTTTTCTCCCGTTTATATGCCTCAGAATCCCCTGGTGATGAACTGCCCAAGAACCACAGTTACAGCCTAAGGCTTGACACTGCTATTACAGCTACTAACGCCCAATATCACTTCTCCCTGTCGATGTTAAAATACTTGCAAAAAAATTTAGCTTGGTGTTTAGAATCCATCAAGCCCCTAATCATTTCAGAAGACCAGAAGGGATTCATAATCAATCAATCAATCAACTTTATTTGTAGAGCGCTTTTCCTGCACGGACATGCAACACAAAGTGCTTTACATGGCACTGAGGATCAAGGAAACGCCACCTTTGTGGCCATAAGGGGGAGACACTTGTATTCCAATATAAGAAGACTTCTCAACATCATCCACACTCCACCCTCTCCTTTACAACCCATAGGTCATAATATCTCTTGACGCAGAGAAGGCCTTTGACAGGGTGGAGTGGGCCTTTCTCCTCTTTTCCCTGCGACAGTTCGGTTTTAGCATCAACTTCATTTAATGGGTCATATTACTTTACTCTTCTCCCTGCTTCTCATTGTGCACAAATAATCAGCGCTCCACACTTTCAATTGAGCCAATATCAATTGCTTTAAAAAAGGAAGAAGGATTCAGAGGAATTGAAAGATGGGGTGTAGAGCAGGTTTCGTTACACGCAGACAATTTGCTTGTCTATGTGAGAGATTCCCCTAACAAGCATCCCACATATTCTTACTCTGCCGAGTAAGACGCTTTTGGTCAAATGTCTGGATATATGCTACATCTCTGAAAGCGAATATCTCCCAATCAACCAGTTGGCCATAGACATATGTAACCCAAATAAGAAAATAATAGTAAAATACCAGGTAAAACTCAGATTATATAAAGTTAAAACCACCTGACGTTAGCCACGTAAGTAGCGCACAGCCTATCAGCTGGGTCCCTCCGCTATTTACAGGAAGCAGACACTCTCATTAGTTAGATGAATGGGGCTGATGCACAGAGTGAAGCAGCTACAGGTTAGTACAAAGTTTTGCTAGCATTCACTCAATTTAATGTCCAATATGAAGGTTAACAGTCACTTTGTTGCCAATCGCAGATGTCCACCGGCTGGCGGAAGTCTGAAATTTGAAACTAGTTGAGTACTTGAATTGATGAGTGAAGCTAAACTTATTGTTACCGTCTTGCCAAACAAATAATAGTTAACTATACTTTAACATACAATTGATTAGCACACGCACTGTTAAATGCCCAACATATTGTGTGTGTGATTGTGTGTGTGTGTGTGTGTGTGTGTGTGTGTGTGTGTGTGTGTGTGTGTAAATAACGAGTGTTTGTTACAATGTTTGACATTTGATGTAGCGTGTTAGCGATCAGCTGATGACAAGTAGTGTACTGTGTTTAGCACCCACTTTGATGTGATGTATGGGGTATGTTTGGCTACTTAATTCACATCAAAGTGTAGTGTGTGGCATATCAGATGTACATGAGTTATTACCTCATTGTTTTGAGTTAGTATCCCTCAGTGATGTTATCCATTCATGAGAGATGAAGAGTATGGATTGTCTCATTATTTTTGACTTAGTATGTCATTATTTTGACTTAGTATCTCATTATTTTGTCTTAGTATCTCATTTTGAGATAGTATCTCATTATTTCAACTTTGTATCTCATTATTTTCAGATAATAACTCATTATTTTGACTTAGTAACTCATTATTTTGACTTATTATCTCATTATTTTGACTTATTAGATTTTATTTTTTCCATCAAGTGGTGGAAATGGGCTTCCATACTGTATCTCAGTATCTCTGTAACTCTGCTCTCTGTATTGCGCATGGCAGAGTTCCACCACACACACAGGTGAGCACACTAGAGTGGCTCGGGCTGCATTTTCCTGACCAAACCTGACCCGAGCCCGTGCAGTTTGTCAGCTGACAAAGTTATTGTTATGGACAGTGTGTAAAAAACCATCAAAGGACTGCTGTTACGCACAGGCAAACAAACTGCTCACACAGCAGCGCAGCATGGTACTCATTTGGTGCTGAGCTTGTGTTGCGTTCAGGCATTGTCACGTAAATAACAACTTCCAGCACTAAAATAGGTCATAGCACAAAACAGAAGCATGTCAAGTGACTTTTTACGTTTATAATGTTCAATGAAATTGTATTTTCCTAAATCTTGAGACACCTCATATGTAAGCTAGATAGACATTTCACCTGCTCATTACTGTGCGCAAATGTACTGTATGTACTTAGTCCTAAAGAGCCCTACTGGTGCCAGTAGATACATAGAAACATCCTAGCAGGCTGTGCTTTGCAAGCATACATAAAAGTTTATTTTTCGTGTGCTGCTACAACTCCATCCTAGGGGAAACACTGCCATGTGCATTTTGTACAACAGGTGAATGCAGTAGTCTACCAGTAAAGTAGAGAGAGCTAAGTAGTGTTGAAGTAGAGTAGGGCAGGGCAGCAAGATGGAAGCAAAATATAGTAAACCCAGTGTTAATATAGCAGAACTGGAGAGAGGGGTGAAAAATAAATGGGAGGTGGGCATGGCTCAAGTAGGGCACAAAATTATAGACAGACCTCTTCTGAGGATGACTGACAAAGATTGCAGCTGCCCATCTAACGTTGAAATCATATATTGCATTCAAACGGATAGCGCACTCTAGCACCTCACCGTTTCAAACACGTCTTGCAACTACAGTAGCCACTGTATAGCTCCCCTCCAGTTGAAAGCACGAGCTCAAAGCATTCTTGGAGTAATGGGCATTTATTTGCACTCCATGATATCAAACATGCGATCAAACATGCCATCCAACATGCCGTGAGAACTAGATAAAATAAAAAACACAAACCATAATGAGTCAAAGGTAGTACAGAGCATTCTCACAGAGAATGATTAAAACAATAGATACAGAAAATACAGTTTACATATACATCCAAACATGAGCTATCACACAGCTATGTGAGCTTCATTAGCATATCTAATTAACGTAATTAAAAGATAAAATAACTCTGCATACCTCATTGGCCATGTTAACTCAATATACAGTGTAGCAACAAAACCGATCCGACCCACAGCAACAAAAGAACATTAGTTCCTCTATGAACATATAAGACAGACATATGTCATCAGATTTTATGTTCCAAATTGTTTATCAATTTATTTATTTGTATTTATTAACAAATCATATTCTTTCCTTAAAATGTAAATTATTCTTGTTTTTATCTCAAAAAATATTAAATGAACTTAAACTGTATAACTGCCTCTTATGGCAGCTACACTCCCACCAAATCACTGGTGAATTTCCCTAATTAACTTATTAGTGTAGAATCTAACTATTGATGAGACCTGGTGTAAGGACTGGTATAGACAGTAAGGCTGCATTACTCAGCTTCAAGCAGGGTAACCGTCTTGTGGATAGGCCTCTCTTGGTAGGTTGACTTAGTGAGTCGCTTTCCTTGGTCATCTAGTGCAGAGTCACTGATCAACAATCGTAGCTTCCTCACACATCCATCTTGACCAGGGTACACTTTAGTGACCTTAGCTAGCTTCCACTCATTTTGGGGTGCAGTGTCGTATTGTATAATCACAATATCATTGATCTTGCATTTCTGTGTGTCTTGTGCCATTTTTGTCTCTGTTGCAGGTTTAACAGGTACTCCCTTTTCCATATAGACCAGAATTTGTTGGCCAAAAATTGCATTCTACACCATCTTTTGCAAAGATGAAGGTTTTCCTTTACAAAGTCTCCAGGCGGTGGCAAGACTATGGACGGCTTCATCGTTAAGATATGATTTGGCGTAAGAGGGGCGGAAGTAGCAGTAGCTCAGTGGCAGTAGCAATAGTTAAGTCCATAGGGACTTGGGTTGGGAACTGGAGGGTCGCCTGTTCGAGTCCCCGTTCGGAACAAATATGAAGCGTGGACTGGTGCTTGGGGAGGTGCCAGTTCACCTCCTGGGCACTGCCGAGGTGCCCTTGAGCAAGGCACCAATCCCCCCAACCGCTCGGGGCGCCTGACCAAGGGCAGCCCCCTCACTCTGACATCTCTCCACTTTGTGCATATATAGGTCCTGTTTGTGCATGTGTGTGTCTTTCAGACCTGTGTGCAATTGACAAGCAAGTGAAAACAATTTGAAGTAAATAAACTTAAACTTAAACTTAAGAGGCTGTGGCCCAGCTGGATCATTGAGTAAGTGTGCTATTAAAGGTCTGCTGTTGTTTATGATTGCCATGACTTCATAGAGGTAAGTTCGCAAAGAGGAATCATCAAGTCTTCGGGATGACTGATCCAAAACGGATGTCAACACACTTCTTATTGTCCTGATTTGCCTCTCCCAGGCTCCGCCCATATGACTGGTGAATGGAGGGTTCATGACAAACTCACAGCGTAGTTGCTTTAGGCATGCGTGGTCCATCTCTTTTACAGCTTTCACAAACTCACATCTTGCTCCAACAAAGTTAGTGCCCTGGTCAGATCGAAGTTGTCGAACTTTCCCTCGTTCCCCAATGAAGGCAAGAAGAGCATTGAGAAATCGGCCGTTATGTCGTCAAGCAGCTCTATGTGCACAGCATGAGAACACAGACAGGTAAATAGCAGGCCATAACGCTTCAGCTCTCCTCTTCCCTCCTTGACATAGGATGGGCGCGAAACAGGATTTGGAGGATTTGTCTCCATGCGTTCACGCGGTAAGTCTGCTATTTTTTTTGTTCTTGGTGCTGTGCTTGTTGGTGATAGTGCTGGATCAGTAATTTGGATATGTGGCTGGTCCTTGGCAAAAGTGCTGGGTGCTTGATGTGCAGGTGCAAGGCAGCATGCTCTAGTCGACCTCCCACCCTGAGGATGCCTTGCGGGTCCAAGAAAGGATTCAAGCCTGCTGGCTCTATCCTTGGTTGTCTTCTCTCTCTTGTGTTGAAGACTTTGGATCTCCTCAGAGAAGGCTTCTCTTTGAATAATGCCTATGATAGTAAGTTCTGCATCCTTTCTCTCTTCGAGACTTGTGGCTTCATTGTTTCTAGATGCCAAACATTTAAGCTCTTTGACACGTCACATGAGTCTGGCAATGGCTTTGACTAACTTTTTCCAGCTGGAGAACTTAAGGAAGCAATCGAGCAATGAATTTCCTGTTGTTGAGGTCTTGTGCACAACAGCCTTACGAACTTCAGGGTCATCAGTTGCTTGTCACGCCAGAGAAAGTCTGGACCTATGAACCAATTGGAGATAATGAGCTCCTTTGCTTTAAGGCCTCTTAACGCATGATCGGTGGGATTTTCTTCAGAGGTCATATGTCTCCATTGACTTTGACTGGTACTTTGCTTGATACGCTGAATGCAATTTGCCACAAATACATGGAATCATCTGGCCTCATTGTTGATGTATCCAAGAACGACTCTTGAGTCCATCCAAAAAAGTTCCTGTGCATAGTCTATCTCCAACTCCTTTCTGAGCATGTCACTTGTACGTACTGCAACAACAGCTGCTGACAGCTCAAGTCGTGGCACTGTAGTGACTTCATGGGTGCCACTCTGGCCTTGCCCATGACTAGAGAACAGTGGATTTGTCCTGATACACTGATTGCTCTCAGGTAAGCGCATTCTCCAAACCCTGTGACACTTGCTGAGAAGTGATGGAGTTCCTATCTTTGGACTTCTCTGAAATCTGCTGGTAGGTAACATAGCTGAATCTTGAATCAGCTAAAGATCAGCCAGGACTCCCACTGGGAACGAATATCATCAGATAATGGTTCATCCCATCCAATCTTGTCATGACACAGTTGTTGAAGTTTGCTTCCCGAGTAGAATGAAAGCCGAAAGGGTCAAAGATGGAGGCTACTGTCGCCAAGACTCCTCTTTTAGAGAGCAGACATTCATTCACAACTACTCTGAATTGGAAGTGGTCTGAAGTGACACACCATTTAACACCTAGGACTCTCTCAATCTATGGCTCACCCAAGGCTAAGTCGTGATTTCTTGCGGTTTCAGCACACTCTTCTTCAGGGAGTGATTCAAGAACCCACTGGCAGTTAGAAACGGACTTGTGGATTCGTAGCTTACCAGTGCTGCAGAGTTGCCGTGCTTCCCTGACTAACTGAATCGCTGCTTCTTCTGCTGCCACACTTATCAAACCATCATCCACATAAAAGTTTCTTTCAATGAAGCAGATGGATGCTTCACTGAAGGGACCTTGTCCTTGAGCAGTAACGTGCTTGAGGCTGTAGTTTGCACAGCCAGGTGATGAGGCTGCCCCAAACAGGTGCACTCTCATTCTGTAGACTGATAGTTCAGATTGGAAATCCCTGTTGTCCCACCAGAGAAATCTCAAATACTCCTAGTCTTCTGCTCTAACATGAAATTGATAGAACATGCGTTCAATGTCACACATTACTGCAACTGGACCCCTGTGAAACCGACAAAGAACACCTAACAAAGCATTCGTCAATTCTGGCCCAGTAAGCAAATGACCATTTAACGACAACCCTTGGAACTTTGCTGAGCAGTCGAACACGACACGTATCTTTCCGGGTTTTTGTGGATGATACACTCAATGGTGAGGGATGTACCAGACAGGACTCTTGTCAAGTTCGCTGACTGGAACCTTCTCAGCGTCTCCACGAGTTATCGTTTCACTCATGAAGGCTGTGTAGTCCTTATGGTATTGCTTGTCTTTCTCAAATCTCTTTCTCAAACACTTGAGATGGTGATTTGCACAACTCTGGTTGTCTGGCAGACTTTTCTTTCATTTCTTTCATTGAAATCGGATTCGAGTATCTTTAACACATCTGGCAGAGTGACTAATTCCTTGACTTGTGTCTGGCATAAATATCGAACTTCACTTGGGAGACTAGGTGACGACTGAAGGAAAGGTGTCACCTCTCTCACCACGATTCTGTGGCTGCTTCCAATTGCATCGCCATAGTCAACACAGGGATTGGCACATCCGACTATACTCCAGCCAAGGTCTGTTCTTTGAGCGAATGGCTCATTGTCCTTGCCTGACACCACTTCTCTGGGTAGGAGGGCTTGGGAACAGTTATAACCTATGAGCAGACCAACATCACATTCGATTAAAGGAGCAATCTCTTCTGCAAGGTGCTCTAGGTGAGGCCATGCCCTTGCTGTTTTGGGTGTGGGAATATGACTTAAATTGACAGGAATGAACTCTCTTGAATAGGTTACTGGGAGAGTGATTTTCTTTGATGCATAAAACCCTCTGACCTGTAGCCCAGTTAATGTCTAACTTGGAATGACAGTACTTTTGGATGATAATGTGGAGATCTTTAATTGCACAGGCTCTTTCTGTGTGTCCAGAGTTTCTGCCCTTTCTTGCAAGATGAAGGTGGTGTCACTTCGATTGTCCAGCAGTGCATATACAAGGACTTCATTCTCAGGGTTGCATGTTGTGGACAGCCAGAATGGAATAACTGTGGATGTGTAGGTGCTGTCCATGTCTTGTACCACTCAGTTAGATGTTGCTTCATTTGAGGTTTCATTTGTCTGTTTAGAATCCGTCCTTTCCTTTAACCGTTCCTTCTCCTTTGAGTGTTTCCCACTATCTTTACGTCCGCTCTTTCCGTCCTCCTTCATACGGTCTTCATACAAACATGTTGAGTGCCTCCTTTTGCATGTGTCGCAGACGCTTCTCTTTTCACAGTTCTTTGACTGGTGTCCTGGTTTCAAACATCCAAAACACAATTTTTTCGTTTGAACAAACTTGACTCATTCTGCGATTGACTTGAACTTTTGACATGCATGAACTTTCATGAACTTTCGACATGCATGAACACCATGGTTTGACTTCTCACAAAAAACACACACTTTACTATCCAGGATTTCTTCAGAGCTGCTTACCAGCACCTTTGCACCCACGCTTCGAGTCTTTGGTGTCTTCACCTTTTCACCATCACTAGACTTCAGGGCATGAAGAGAAGTAACCGGATTGCAAGCTATCTTAGCTTCCTTTGAGACAAACTCAACAAACTGGCTGAAGCTTGGGAATGACTTGCTTGGTTCTTCAATCTCAATGACTGTTCTGTTCCATCTGGCTGTTAACCAGTCAGGAAGCTTGGTGAGTATTTTTTGGTTTTCAACACAGTCGTTAAGGACTTCAGGACTCTTAATCTGTAACATTGCTGCTTCACAGCCTCGAAGGAAGTCTGAGAACTCTTAGTTCAACCTCCTTCCTTGGGTCCTATCTTTGGCCATGAAGTGAGCTTATCCCTGAAGGCTTTAGCGATCACGAAGGAGCTTCCATACCTTTCCTCCAGGATATTCCATGCTGCATAGTAAGCTACATCTGTTCCTAAGAGAAAATAACTCTCAATGGCTTTCTTTGCAGGTCCGCCGACATACTGGCGTAGGTAGTAGCCTCCTCATTTACTGGATGTTCTTCCTGTCTATCAATGTTTGAAAATACATTTTCCAGTCTTTGTACTAGAGTGGATCTCCACTGAAAACAGAACCCTCTGGCACTGGGAGACAGCTTGCATTGATAGACTCCACTATTGCTTTTGCAAGTGTTGTAGTGCTATCCTCCTGATGAGCATCAGTTATGGGTTGCCCCCTTGTGGCCATTTGTGTCGTCACAGCAGGTTGTGCAGGTGTGGAATTTTGTGGTGTTACCACATGATGCACTGTAAGACCTTTTGAGTTAGGTGCAGGTTTCTCTTGCTTTGACTTGCAGTTATGGAGCATCTCTGATATCTCTTCGTCGGAGCCCACTTCTTGTTCATAGACTTGCAGTCGTGCTTGTGCAGCATTCATCTCCTTGATTTTCTTCAACCGCTCTACCTGCCTGCGCTTCTCTTCTAATGCATTTCATATTGCAGCATTTTCCGCTTCTTGTAGTGCAAGTTTCTGTCTGTTTTCAGCTTCAAGAGTTTCAAGCGTTTGTTTCTCACGTTCCATTTCTTGTGAGACTTTCAGTGTGGCTTCAGTTGCAGCTAGCTCTGCTGCTGCTTCTTGTTTCTTTGCAGAGGACCTGCTTGAGCAACTTGATCTTTTGCTTGAACTGCCTGCAGACCTTGACCCTTGAGAGCTTGAACTAGACTTCTGGGATGCTGCAGATGAGAACACCGAGCCAGTCTCAGCCCACTGAGTTAGTCTTTTATGAGAGTCTTGTCCTTCATCTTTCTCTTCAAGACAATTCCATGCATATTCTATAATCTGTCCTGGGATGGCATGGCAAGTGTCTACTCGGCGGCAGGTCTCTCCATCAGGAACAACTAATTTGCGCAAGTCTTCATAAATTTCTTTCACTTCTGTTGAAGCACAGTGAATCTTGGTCATGTGGTCTTGTAGGGCTTCACTGGAGAGAATTCCATTGAGTGCTTTCTTAGCCTCCTTAGCAAGGGCTTTGCATTTGCCATAAGCAATTGTGAAGCGATGCTGAAGCATTTTTGCTTTGTCATCATAGAGTTCTTGACCCTTTTCAGTAAGCTTTCGGGTTCTCTGGCTTCTTTGTAGTCCTACTTCTGCAGCAGCTTGGGTCTCTTTAGGTGGGTTTGTGTCTAAAGATTCATTATCACGCTTTTTAGACAACTGTTGTAACTCTACAGCTTTACAGTTACTGTTTAAGTCCTGCTTATTAGCTTCATACATACATACCATTTTTCACTACTGTTTGCATTGTCCTTGTTTACTTGTATAAAACTTAAATAAAACTAAATTAACTACCTTAGCTTAACATTACCAATTAGCTTAGGGTGTATATGGCAGTGATAAGATACAATTAATTTGGCTTTCTTGGCCTTGATTTTCAACCGACTGTATTTTGTTTTACATAATGTGCCGTTTTACAATACAAATTAACTTAATACTACTCACTATTTTTAGAGTGACTTAATACGTCCTAAACATCTTATACAATACACATGAACTGATTTGCAGTTGCAGTGTAACAGAAAACACCAGCCCTTTGTCACTTAACAAATTCCTAAAATAGTTAGACTGTCCCTTTAAATGTGATGACACTTCAAAAAATACTTGTAGGTAAATACTGTGTTGAAATCAGCAAACACTTTAACCTAGAAACATGTACAGCCCACCAACACACTACACTTTTAAACAAGTATGGTACCTTTAAATGTCAGCTACACTTCAAAATTGCTTATTTGTGAATCACTTTGTTGGAATCAGCAAAGACTTAAACTTAGAACATGGAGTGCTGATCATCATCTCTGCTATGAAGCAGGCTGAATTCTCACTATAGCTCACCCCCAGTTGAAGGCACGAGCTCAAAGTGTTATTGGAGTAACGGGCATGATATCAAACATGCTATCAAACATGCCATGAGAACTAGGCTAGATAAAATAAAAGACACAAACCATAATTATAGCTGCTGCGCAGCAATGGTTCGGGGCTGGGCAATTTTAGGCAAAATTAGGCAATTCTGAGCAACAAAGCAGAGTGTAGGGAGATGAAAAAAAGTGTCATTCTAAGCATGAGAGACTATGCTCTATCTCACTGAGCTAATTAGCAAGAGACAACTCTGCGGTATATGTGTTTAAAACTTCTTCTAGCTTATTATAGGAATTCTACAGCTGCAGTGATTAGTCAATAAATCAACAAGTCAAACACATAATTAATCCACAACTATTTCATGATGGATTGATTGTTTCAGGCATCAGTGTTGGAGTTACCTTCACAGATCTGAGGATATCCTCCTCAAATCTTGCTTGATCATGGTTTTGGACCTTTAGTCAGACAATGTGAGATGTTTGTGGATGCCAGATAGGAATTGGGGAAAGGTAATATGAATTTTACATAATTTTATAAAACAAACATTTAACATAGAAAATAAGTGGAATGCTAACCAATAATGAAATGATTCATAGCAATGCACCATTACAGCTTCATTTTAAAAGGAAATCAACATTACCTTTCAGCAGCAAAACTGCACAAATAAAATAAAATTAGGCTAAGCAGAATAAACAGGGAAAAGAGACAAGGGATAAGAGGGATAAGTGTTGATAAAGAGTATTTGTCTCTCCACGAAACTGCCTGGATCATAATGATATTAACCTTAGTAGTCTCTAATCCATAGCATGATGCCTGAACATAGGACTTTCACATTAGAATGTCCGTTCTGCCTTAGCTGAGGCTTGAACTCACAACTTCTGAGACTGAGGTCTGTCTTCTATCACACCGAGCTAATGGCAAGTGACAGTGCATGTGTGGCTTCATAAATTGAATAAGCCAAGCCCCAGGGTACCAGACAGTAGCCATCCATAACATGGAAAAGCAAATTTCAAAGTGGAAGTTCCAACGCTGTAGCACATATGGTTGAATTGTTATGAATTTTGAGAAGTTTGGCTAGATTTCTCTTGTGGAAATGTTGCACGAGCTGAAGCTTGAACTCATAATCTTCAACACCAAGACTGATCTTCTATCTCACTGAGCTAACTGGCAAACAGAAATGTCACATGTAGCTTCACAAATTAACTAAGCCAGTCACCTGACAGCAGAAAAATTCAGTTATTAAGACAAAAATTTGAAAATACACAACTTGCACCTGGACAGCATGGAAATGTTGGTGATTTGTTTTTAACAATGATTTATTGGCTCCATAAGTGAAAAACTGATGTTTAAAAATGCCATTTTTGCATTGACTCCAATTGTTGGCATGAGAGCAAAATTCAAAATGCTGTAAAAAATTTAGTTTTTGAGATACATTTCTGATATTTTCCAAACATCATCTACCATGACTTCAAAATTTTGACATTTTTTTAATGAACATTGAAAATGTATTGCAAGAATTTGCAAGTATATGTTTACAGTGCCGTTTACCATCAAACATTTTGATGCACTGTAGGCTCAATTTTCGATAAATCAAAAATCTGT
Source organism: Epinephelus cyanopodus (assembly GCA_026686955.1). NCBI lineage: Eukaryota > Metazoa > Chordata > Actinopteri > Perciformes > Serranidae > Epinephelus > Epinephelus cyanopodus. The sequence continues at coordinate 4,125,684 of CM048932.1, read as the reverse complement.
GTGGATAGTTTGTGTAGGACAGTCTGAAGATGCTCTGTAGCAAGTTTGGTGTCAATTGAGCAAAAATTGTGGGAGGAGATGGGTTTAATATGTTTTACAGTTTTTGAAAAAAAAAAAAAAAAACAGAGTGATGGACTTCATAATTTGCAACAGGTTTCATGTACAAAGGTTTTGTTAGTATTGGGGCTACATTTTGGTGAAAGTTGCAAATCTGTAGCACATATGGTTGATTTGTTGTGAATTTTCAAAATTTTGAACTTTAGAGGCTTGCTGTAGCGCCACCATCAGGACTATTGGCCTGTTTTTGCTGCTGTGGCAATCTGGCATGAGACTGGACCTTTATGCAAAGTTTGGTCATTTTTTGTGCATGGGAAGTAGGATTTCCTCAGAAGAAGAAGAAGAATATGCAGCTGTTCTGCTGCATATTCTTCTTCTTCTTCAAAGTCAAAGGTAGCACAGAGCATTCTCATAGAGAATGATTAAAACAAATAGACATAGAAAATACAGTTTACATCAACATCCAACGAAAACGTGACCTATCATGCTGCTATCGCGTGAGCTTCATTAGCATATCTAATTAGCGTAATTAAAACAAAATAACTCTGCACATCTCATTGGCCGCGTTAACTCAAGGGAAGTTAGAAAAGAAACTTCAGGCTTAATAAGTCTTCATGTAGTCCAAATCTTGGTAAAATGCACAACAAAATAACTTAAAGATCACAGGTGCTCTCTGTCGACATATAAGACAGTGTTCCCAATTGTTTATCAATTTATTTATTTGTATTTATTAACAAATCATATTCTTTCCTAAAATGTAAATTATTCTTGTTTTTATCTCAAAAAATATTAAAATGAACTTAAACTGTATAACTGCCTCTGATGGCAGCCACACACTGAGTACCAAAAAGCTATGAAAACAGTGATTAAACCATGCCATCCGATACCTCATGGAGTATATGCATGATCCTGCATTATGCTTAAAGAGCGGGACTTTGTTATGCTGCAAAGTCTCGCTCAGAGCCCCGTTAACTCGTCATCCAGCTGCGCTAGACTCTCTCTTATACAATTTAAAGTCCTCCACAGACTCCATTACAGTAAAGAAAAACTCTCAAGGCTTTACCCAGATAAAATAGAAAAGGAATGTAATAGATGCACACAGGTCCCATGCAACCTTACCCACATGTTCTGGACATGCCCCAAGCTATTTTAATTCTGGCAATCATTCTTCAAAGCAATTTCAGATATATTAGGCTTAAATCTAAATCCAATTCCATGTATCGCTATTTTCGGCAAACCCCCAGACGACCTTCGCACCACAGTCATCCAAAATAATATTATTGCCTTCTCCTCCCTTATTGCTCATAAGAAAATTCTCAATCTCATCAATCAAAACCTGGCTGAATGACATTTTATGCCTTCTCAAACTGGAGAAGATCAAGTTCTCACTCAGAGGCTCATCTGACAGGTTCATTTAGGATCATATAGGACATGTTAAAAAAGGAGGAAAGAAACTATACATTTTTATACATTGATTGTCTCTGACTTGCATTCTATAAATAAAATTTATGAAAAAAAAAGTATGGCAATTTGGTGTGGCCTCAAAGAGGAGTGATTATACATCGATTTCTCAATTATTTGCAATCAATTTGAGAAAATCTGAGAAAAGTCATAGCACACTATTCCCGGATTTCATAAACATATTGATGTATTTTTTGCCTATGTGTTGGCAACACTGTGGGATGGGTTTTGCAGCAAAGTTTTTACAGAAGTTTAAGAATAATAAGAATAAACGTGAGGAATAGTAATAGGTTGTGCCTCCTTTTGCACAGCAAGCATCTCTAATTAGCTTATCAGCTAACTGTTGCACATTTACATTGACATGAAAACTGAAATGTTGGTCAATGTGCACTGTCTCCAGTAAATATATACAGTAAATAAGTAAAAGTCATGCCTTCATAATGTTACTTAAATTGAAAAAAAAAATACAATATCAAATGGTACTTAAGTATAGTACTTATGTATATGTTCCCAGTTACTTTTCACCACTGCTATTAAATTATATATAATTGGTTTCAGTGACAGCTTAATCGTTGTGTGTGTGGTTATACAGCCCTTTGTATGTCTAACACTGATTTTCACATTTCATACAATCTGTCAAGACTTCCACTGAAAGATTTCTTTGCTAGTTTAAGCTAGTTTCAATATTGTATATTTTTATAGGTAAGTGACATTCTCTGTTCTTGAGAGGGGTAAGTGCTGGGGGGGAACAGTCTTACATGTGAGAAATGTTGGCCAAGTTGATGAATGTATTCTGAGGAATAGATGAAAGTCTTGTCCCCACAAGCCACCTGAAACAGGAATAAGCAGTATTATGCCTTTTCAGTATTTATACAACAAAAAGGCAAAAAGCTAAAATCTGAGTTGAGGGACTTTTGTTACTTACACCTCCTGTGTATCGGAATGGAAAACAGGCATGACCTCAACTCCAAAGCAAGACATGCTGTAGATGTCCCAGTCACAGCGGCAGTGAGTTGGACAATATTCCTGAAGGAGAGTGACCTCAACAGCACTGAAAATAAATAGAACTACACTCAAATCAGGCTTCATTGTTAAAGCAATGAATCAGTGGCGGAGACTCCCTGGTTACGCTGTGTGAGGGAGGTTTATAAAGAGGCAGGGCAATAGTGGAAGTCAAGCAAGATTATAAACTGGCACTTCTGGTCAAGACCTTCAAAATAAAAACTTGATAAACATGTTTCCTTGCATATTACAAATTATATCAGCAATAGTAAGACTCAAATGGAAACTGTCTCAGCTATGTCTCAATTATTCTCCATGGGATTTCTGCCACAAAAAAATGGACATACCATTTTTCACTGGCACATACTGATGTCATTCCACAATTGCTTCAACATAATGTGCTTATTCTTAATGGTGCGCCATGTGTAAGTGTTATCTAAGTTGTTCCACTTCCCGCTTTCACATGATGTTTCCAGCTGACATGCTGCTGTTATGGTAACAGTATGCCTATTAACAAAGTATCACTGCTGTTCCACTGACATATACCACTTCCTACATTAAGTAAACATATAAATCCATAATCTGACATTTAATTGCATTATGTCTGAACACACTCTAGAACACATACTTAGACAAAATGGTGGAACTCTCACACTAAGGCAAAGAAGATCTGGCACAGAAGGAAGGGACGACATAGTGTAAATACAGAAGGGGCTCATCCCAATATCCCTCCAGGACTCTTCTATCCTCTATGATCAATTACTTGACCCGGAAATCGATTGAGACTTCTCAATATGTAAAATGCACTCTAAGGAGTCAAGGAGTCGAGGAGAGAGGAGGCTTTCAGAGGAGAGGGAAGTGAGGATACATGAGTGCAGCCTTCACAGAAGTCTTTTTTCTGCCGACACCAGTCACCTCTTTCCCTTTCCAGCACATTAGAGTCAGCTTCTTAAGTGTGATCAGTCCTTATGACAACAGATGCTGTTGCATCACTCTTAAAGATCTCAACACGTCTGAAAGAAATAAATGACTTTCAAATATCACAACAAAAGTAAAACAAACAAACAAAAGAAACAACAAAAAACACAAAATAACTTGACTGACTTACAGTAATAAACATCACAAGCTCAGCATCTGTATCTCTCTCATTTTATAAACTCAAAAACCAAACAATCATTTAGATTGTAACCAATAATTATACCCAAAGTGGCACTGTTGTCCACTTATACCTCTGTAACAATAAAGGAAATAGAACAAAACAAAGCCTCAATTCATAAACCACTCTTTTTTCCTCTTATCTTCATGTGCTCAATACTCGTAAAATCTTTCCCCATATGTTTTCAATTATGTTCATTTGTTCTTTTCTGGAACTTTTTTTTTTTTTTTCAACATATTCAAATAATAACATGGTTCTTTTTCCCAATGAATTAGTGCAGGAGGGTGAGTGGATTGCCAATCCTGGATTATAAGGTTTTTTTTAAAACGATTGAAGAAAAAAATAGCAATCCAACTCGGTGGATACCTTACAGTGTCATGTAACATGTCCTATAATATAGAGATTGAGGGATTAAAATTAATTTTACACCCAATATATCTGATAACCAATGTTCTATTTCAAACCAAACTCTCAGAATTTTACTTCATTCCAAAAATGCATGGAACAGTGAGTCTGCTGCTCCGCATTTTAAACAGTTCCCTGATTTGTTTCCATCATATTTATTGACTTTGTCTCTTGTGCAATACATTATGTTATCACTGATGATGTGGTCAGGAGCATCCAAGTAGAACTTAGATTCTCTGCCCGAGCCCAGCAGAGGGAGAGAGAGAGAGAGACACACACAGAGAGACAGAGACAGACAGAGAGAGAGAGAGAGACAGAGACAGAGACAAAGAGAGAGAGAGAGAGAGACAGAGACAGAGACAGAGACAGAGAGACATAGAGAGAGAGAGAGAGAGAGAGAGAGAGAGAGAGACAGAGAGTTCCCAACACAATCAATACATGGACATGCAATGACAAACTGTCATTAACTTCATATGTTATAAAAAAAAGATGAAATTATGGATTTAAACATGTTTAAAATGACCTGTTGAAGTGAAAAAAACGAATACCGACGGGAACAGATGAGTGGAGTGGATGTTTAACTGGCTCAGAGACAGTAGGAGAAATGCGCTGCCTGTGTGGACAGCCAAGCGCCTGCAAGTACACTCGCAGGACTTCCATGGCACTAACACGCTTGGTGTGTCCTTAGCGTTAATTATAACAGTCAACTTATTGAAAAATGTCGGGTTTAAATCGGGCTTGGGCCCATAATTACAGTTAATTGGATGGGCTGGGCCGGTCCCGGACATAACGTGCACGGGCTCTGGCCGGGTCGGGCTGAATTTTTTGGGCCCGATCTAAGCTCCACATCCAAGAGTTGCATTCTATCAATCACTTTACTGGAAAAACCAGTGGCAACCAGGAACAGACTGGTTGACAACCAAGAATAGGGTGGTGACGACTGGAGAGACAGTGGACAGCACAAAGAGGCCTTGTTCAGACTGCCAGCCAAAATCCGATTTTTAGCCAATCAAGATTAGAACCAGACTTCTGAAGTCTGAACAGTTGTAGTATCTGATGTGCCACGTTGCTTGATACTCAGAGACTGTAAAAGTGCTCAGTTAGGGGCCCAGGTCAAGATTATATCACAGCCTAGGTCAAGGACTGATAAGACAGGTTGAAAGGTTGGATTCCATCTAGATTTTTCTCTGTCACCTGTTTCATTTTGTTTCAAAGTTCATCAAAACAACCAACCTATATAAGCAGAATATTTGGGGCTGTGATTCAGAGCAGTTCATATTGGCTTCGGACTCTCTCTCAGGCAGTCCTAGGTGCTTGATTTGATGCTGTACTTCTTGTAATAAACCTTTCTATATACAAGCAAGGCAGTGTCAGCGGAGTCTCCTTCATCACCTTCACATCATCGCTACCTCATAAACAAAAATTTTGGCGTCACGAACTCCGGACGTGTTGTGGCCTGCAGCGTCACCTACGGCTTCAGTGCATCTGCTCCCACACCCAGCCGACACGTACAGGGAGCATCTTTCATGTAGTTGGGCGCTGGTTCGCTCATTCGCTCATTGTGGCTGTTGTGTGTTTGCTGTTCTGGTCACACCGTAAAGAATCATGTGTGTGTGAGTGCCATGATGTGTTGATGTTTGGAGTGCTTCTCTGTTCTAAATTGGGTTTAGTGTGTTATGTATAACGCAAAGGGGGGAGTGTAATAGAGAAGATAGAAAATTAACATTGATGTTAAAAGAAAGGATGAAGAAATAGAAGTAAAATAAGTAAAGAATAAAAGTTGAAGTTAAAGGAAAGGTAAAAGAATAAAGGTTGAAGTAAAAGAAGTAAAGAAAATGAAGGTTGAAGTAAAAGAAATGTAGAATAGCCTGATTAGTAACAATAAGGTGAGCTAAATAACACCATGCGAGATTAACGAAGAGGTGGGCCCTCTACCTTCATAATGGTAAGACGTGTATATTAGTCACTGTGTGAAAGTAGGCTTTGAGAAATAGTTGGAATTTGGCTAAAAATAAAAGAGGAAAGTGATAACCCTGGGCCCAAGGGGAAATTGGACATATGGAAAAAAGAAAAAAGAGATACAGTTAAAGGGAAGATAAAGGAAATAGAGAAGAAGACAAAAGGAATAGTAAAGAGAAATAGGAATAAGGTAAAGAAAAAGGAGCAGCAGAGTTGGACAAAAGCCCTCAAGGAGGCAATTTTAGATGGGCCTAAAATCCTGCAATAGGTGAATTACAGGTCAGTTCAGGGAACTGGAGGTGTAGAATGAAAAATTCAATTATACTCGTACGCTAGTTGACGAACAGCGTCTGAAGCAGTCTGTCTTTGAATATCTACACCTCATAAGGTAGCATAAATTTAGATAATAAGGAAAAAGGACAAAGGAGCGGCAAGAAGAAGCATGCTATAGGAAAGTATGAATGAGCCAACGTTGAGAATCAAGGATTGAATGTTGTTTGTGTTTTTGGGAGAATGTTGAATTTGTTGTGTGTTTTTTTACTTTGAGAGTTTGCTTTGTGTCTTTGTTTGCTGGATGATTGATCTCTGTGTGTGTGTGTGGAGCGCTGTTTTAGCTGTGCTCTGGTTGTGTGTGAAAGGTCGCAGAAAGGGTTGGATTATGGGGTTTATGTTAATGTGATAGATTTCATATTGCATAGGCATAGGTTGTGGTTGAGGACAGGAGATTTAGTAATTTATAGGGAAAGATATTTTGTCTTTAGTGTTAAAACATATGAGCCTCAAAAAAGAGGACTTTATAAATATTGATTAAAACTTATGAGCCTTTGAGGGGACTTTGATAAAGAGCTATGAGCCTCTTTCGAGGGGATGTTTGAATCTGTTATAACATATGAGCCCCAAGAAGGACGTTTATGATTTTGGAGAGATGTGTGAAGATAAGTGAGGATATTCTCAGTGAGTCTGTGTGAGTGTGTGTGTGTGTGTGTGTTCCGGCCGGTGTGTGTGTTGTTTGTGTCTGACCTTGTGCCTTGCTATATGGAGTCTATTTGATCTTTAGGACACAGGGCTAGATGTTCATTCTGTGAGAGCTAGAATATATATATACTGGAAGTTTTGCTAATTTAAAGAGTGGAGCAAGGGGGGATGCCCCATATAGAACACAAATAAGATTGATCTTCCTAATAAGGGGAGTCCTGAGGGTGCTCCCTTCCCTTTTTCCTTATAAGGTACAAGCAAAAAAAAAAGAAAAAAAGAAAAAAAAAAGAACTTAAAAACTTTGGCAGTTGTTAATAGTTGAACGTTTTAAAGAGGATGGTGAGCTACATGATTGTGTTCAAGAAGCAGAGAAATACTCGAGGCTTAGATCAGATTTGCAAGCCCTCCCACTGCGTGAGGCGGATCTAGAGTATTGGACTGATGGATCCTGTTATCTTGTAGTAGATAAATTGAGTGCTGGCTATGCAGTAGTAAAAGCTCAAGGAACTGACTTCGTTGTTAAGAAGGCTGAAGTTGTACCACAGCTTGCATCTGCACAGCTTGCCGAACTTGTGGGGCTAACTGAAGCGTGTTTATTGGCGGAAGGCAAGCGAGTGACAATATATACAGACTCTGCATATGCACATAATGTGTGTCATTGATTTGGATCAGTGTGGAAGAACCGAGGGTTTAAGAAAACGGATGGTTCTCCAATACACCATCACGCCCAAATAATGAAATTGTTGAATGCTGTGATGAAGCCTAAAGAAATAGCAATAGCTAAATGTGCGGCACATAAAGTAGATGTGTCAAGGGTTACACAGGGGAATAAAGCGGCTGATGAAGCTGCAAAGCCGTCACAGGAGTAGACAAATTGGACAAAATTCTTCTGGTTACTCGTGAAGTGAACTTGGAAGACAAAATTACGTTGAGGGATGTGATTTTAATGCAGGAAGCTGTACCTGACATGGATAAACAGTTGTGGCTAGACCGAGGTGCCACCCAAGATTCTACTGGCCTATGGAGAAATCATGAAGTGCAACCTGGAGACAAAGTGTTTGTGAAGGTGTTTAGAAGGAAGTGGTATAACTAACGTCATGAAGGACCGTTTGAAGTTGTTCGTAGTACTGGAACTGCGGTCCAGGTAAAAGGGTCTCCAACGTGGTATAATTTATCGCATTGTGTCAAAGCGCCAAGAAAAGAGGTGCCACGCTCACAAAGTCAAGATGTTGAAGGCTCAAGAGAGCCAGAAGAAAATGTGGAAGAATATGCAGATGGAGACGAGATACATGAAGATCTCCAGAGTGACAATCCAGAAGAGGAGATTGTCCATATTGTTGACAATGTTGAGCATCCTGTGCACATTTCTGATGATGCCAGAGATGACTCTGCAATTAATGGACAAGAAAGAAGATTTGGTGACATCAATTTCCAACATGTCCCGGAAGCAGCAGAGTCTATTTCAGTGGAGTGCGAAGTGCCCACGATTACAAAGGGCTGTGATTCCACTACAGGAGAATCCAGAGATTCAGTTAGACGAAGGAGTCCAAGACCAGTTCGGAACAGGGTCGGATCAAAACGTTATGAGGACTAGGGTTGAAGTGACCTTAGGGAAGTCAGTTCAGCTACCATGCCAGTGCACGGGAGAAAATAGTGGTGACGGGAAATTTAGAGTCCAGTGGGAAGATAACCATGGCAGGGTTCTAGATCTGTCAGGGACATCATCATTAGGAAAATATGTGTTACTTAACGACAAAAGAAGACTGAAGATTGAGGGAGATTGTAGTCTTTATGTACGTAACACCCAGCAGGAGGATCAAGGTGGTTATAGGTGTGAGAGTGAGGGGTTAGAGAAAGGACTCAGAGCGAGTATAGTGACTCTAGTGATAATAGATGAAAGTAAGCGTATAAAGCTCCAAGCTGTTGAAGAAACAAGAGAAGACATCAACTCTTATAACATTACTCACACAAAACATACGTGTCGCCTTTAACTACAGTGACACCTCAGATGATTTCTACGACACCAACTCCTTTGAAGACTGTGATTAGAACTAAGTTCGGAAGAACGGTTCACCTTCCCTGTCAATGTGGAAAATGGAATGTTGGAGGCAACAATCCTCCTAAGTGGAAAAATAGTTGTGGTGACGATGTGTTGTTAGCAGGACCTGAAGTTGACACTGTGCCTCGTAATCAAAGGAAATATCCGTTAAGTGATGATATGAAGTGGTTGAAAGTTAAGGATGATTGTTCACTTATTGGGTCTCATTCATGAAACGTGAGCAGAAGGAATTTGTGTGTAAACTGTTCGCAGACGGAAATTTACGTGCGTGTCCGCATTCATCAATATTTTAGTAGCTCCGATCTTTTCGTAGCTACTAACAAAATCTACTCCTGTTCCTGACCACTCGTAGTGCTTGTGTAAATTTAGTAAAGCACAAAAATATTGCTTTTCACTATTGGAAATGACAAAATATTAATTCGTATTGCGCTCTGTTATGTACACAATACACAGATGCCTTTGAAACACGTAATCTAAACATGACAAAATATTAAAAATATAACACATTTAGTTAAATTATTTGGCAATTAGCAGATTTAAGATCCAGATTAGGTTCATGATTGTGAATTATCTACGTAAATCGACTCAATAGATTACACGTTCTTTCTACACGTTGAATGATGATAATAAAAATATCCGTAAGGGCAGCCGGATCACAGCCTCTTTCGCCTCGATGCCTGGGTTCAGCAGGGGCAGCAGGTGGAAGGAGGACGATCGTTTGAATGAATAAATCTGATTTGAAAATGATTAATTTACATTATATCAAACAGAGCTTTAGGCTATTAAGATTCAAATAATTTGAGGACGATGCATACAAACTGCTGTAGGCTACATGTTATCCGTATCATTTGTTAAAATAAATGTTAAATAGCTCTACATTCCGACAGCCATCACTGATTTAGTTTATCCATTATGCACAAAACATCTCTGGTTTCCTGTTCCCACTTCATTCAAAACCCCACAAATGAATCTTCTGTTTGTTTGGTGACCGCTGTATTTTTGTGTGTGTGCTTATGCGTTTCTTTGCCTCCAGTTTCATATCAAACCATTTACGCTTCACCTCTGACATGGTTCTTTGTACGACGGAGACAACATTAACAGCATCAGTTACCTCCCTCCAGGCCTTCGCTTTGCCTGACCTGCCACACCACTACTAACTGAAGAAAATAAAATGTTTTCCACATGTTGTCCACTTCACCCAAAATTATTGTGATCTCTGCTTCGGAAAAAATCTTTTTTCTTTCTCTGCGCCATGACTGACAGGTCGACAGGATGCACCTACACCTCCTCATATGGTGGTCATTGGCTATTCATGGGCGGGGATTTATGCTAATTGCTGATTACCAGGAGCATGCTGTCACTTTACGATGGATTGGCATTCATGATCATACACACGTGTTTACGATCAAATCTGAGTTTCCCGCGGCGTTCCTGAATCCGGAGCAGGTTTTTAGTAGAGTAGGCTTTTATGTGCAAATCTACACACAGATTTACTCACTTTTTATGAATGAGACCCAATGTGCGTAATGTTATGAGGGAAGACCAAAGGGAATACACAGGCACTTATCTGGAGCCAGAGTTTGAATTGGTTCCAGTTCAGAATCATTGGGTAGCAGGTTATATAACTCGTAAGGTGGTACTTATGATAGAAGATTTGAGTCCTATTGAAGGTTTTGTAGGTGCTGAGGGGGTTCAGAAACAATTTACTACGGTAACCACTTTAAGGGTAAATGATGCACTGATGAAGTTCACTACTTTACCTCCGGAAACGACTAAGAGTGTTAATATCTCAACTCAGGCTACTACTCTAGATACAACTTTGAAGGGGATAAGTAATATAACAGCGATGGTGACAACCTCTACTTTCGTCACTTCTAGTAATTTTACAAATGAGGTTGTGACAAGGGCAACCTTTGTCAATAAAACAGTGATGACATCTTCGATGCCTATGAAATTTGAAATTACAGAAGAGAGACACTAAGTGGAAGGCATATGGATTTGATTCCTCTGTGTTACAAATCACAGACCCATGGGCAGGTTGGAACTTATGGTTCCAGCAGTTAAGTCATTCTGTAAGATCAGTGAGGAGAATGAACTGTCCATGTGTGGTGAAAGTTCCATCACCAGGCACTTGGCTTTAAATTTTAGAGATGGTACCAGAACCACTAGCTACTGTATGCCAATCTTATGCACTATCGTGGCTGTTGTATCAGCAGCAATCAGCAGAAGATACAGTGATGGCTTTGTCAGTGAATCTGTTTAAAGCTAGACGTAATTGTTCTTGGTTGAGGGAATTACCATATGTGAATTTACTTGATCAGTATGAAAATATGATGACAGCAGTTCCTGATGCAATGGAAGTGAAATCTGTGAGCGCTAAAGATTGTTTTTGTTCAAATGATACTCATAATGAGCATGGGATGTTTATGGGAATCTCAGATTGTAACAACTATATGATGAACATGGGTAAGTGTAGACATGAGGCTATTGATGACTTGTATGAAGTGACTTTTTATGAGCCACATCGCAAACAGAATAGAACTTTGATGGTACAGAACCAAATTTTGCCTGGAAATGTGACTTCTAATTTGGAATAATGTGAAATCATGATGTTGTGAATTGCATTTGATGTCTTAATGAATTTGCATTGGCTGTCTTTGCAAAGATACTGGTTGGTGTTTTCTTTTCTTTCCTCCTAGGACGGTATCGGGGAAGACCACTGTGAGGGTGGTTGACTGTTCAGGGACCCTGACGTTCTGAAGGAATTCAGGCACTCAAATATGGACAATAACATGGACTGGAGGGCCCTGAACAAGGACACTGTGATAATATGCCCTGATTAAAAACATCATCGACACTACATTGTGAGTCGACGCTGCTGAGGAGTTGCAGTGCGATATCTTTTCATGTTTGCTTTTAGATATTTTTTGGATTTTGTTCTAATAAATGTAAACTGTGAGATTGATAGAGGATGATTTTATAATAGTGATAATCTTAGTAAGATATAATAGTGTGTCTTATTTTTTGAGTTTTCTGATATCCAATAAGGATATCATTTAAAATAAAAAAAAATCATGTTTTTTATATGTGGTTTGACTACTGTATTTTTGAAACCTCCTTAACACAAAGTTAACGTTGTTCAGGTGTGAGGATGGAGAGAAAGAAGAGAAGAAGACAGAAAAAGAAGCAGGACAGACAGGGGAAGGCGACAGGTTGGTCTAATATTAGGTGGAAGTGTAGGAACAGCCACTTGATACCAAGTGATTAATTTCTAAATATTATTTATATTGAAAAATTGCATTAGCAAGATGTGTAATTTATTCAAAGCTATTAAATAATACTTGTTTGACCATATAACTTAGCAGAGAAGAACACAGGCAAGGGGTGGAGACAGACATGAGGTCGGTGATGGCATCTGCCATAGAGGAGACCAGTGATGACATCAGGTAGGAATAATTAAACTAGTGAGGCCACAAAAACCTAGATGCCCAGCATGGTTTGAATTTCTGCTGACCAACCTATGTCATAATTTCATATTTCCACTACAGAGAATATATTAAGCACTGGGTGCCGCTGCTGTTACATGTTATTACATTATTATGCATTATTTTTTGTTTTTGATTGAGCTGATCACCTGCTGTACTATGTAACTTTAAATAAAAGTCTGTACTAATCTACTAATCTTATATTTTATAAGTCCATGAATCAATAAGATATACACAGGTAAGCATTATGAACAAAATCCGGTCGGGGAAGGGGGGGGGGGGGCGCCTGTAATGTGTCTGCATACCCCTCAGAAAGTAGGTAGTTGCGCCCCTGGTCCAACGATTAAATGCACAGACACCAGGTGAGTTTCAGAAACCATCTAACACATATATTTCGGAAAAATTCACTTGAAGGGAGCCCAGGAGAAAAAAAGGGCAAACAGGATCTTTGAATCATAGGCCAATTGTTTAGTCCTCACCAACACACACACAAAAAACGCACACAGTTCAACAGTTATGATGTCATTTAAAGCCACTACAAGGAACTTTTAACTGGATATGTGGAGGTCTCTCATTTCTGCTGATGTCTGTGCGTGACCTACAACAGCAAATGAGACCATCGGTGTGAAGATAAGCTATTTCTATATAGTGTATATCCATACCTTTAGGAAACTGTGTCCGGGTCCGTTGCTTCCAGGACGAAACGATTTACAGCACTCAGATGGCACACCTCATCTTACCTAGCTGCTTACATTTGACTAGTAGTGAAATTAAATAGTGACTATTATAAATAGGCGCAATACGCGCTAGAGCTCATGGGTAATGTAGCCTTCATTCTGGCAAAACACTACCTCTTTTGTCCACAGGGGCGCCAAAATCAACTCAAAATGAAAGGGCTTTAAAAATAAAATGTCATTAGCAACACTGATCTGGTATTTGGTATTTTTATTTATGTAATTATTTATCATTTATCTCATTTTTTTGGATTTTGTTTGTTTGTTTATTAGTAAAAAATGTGTTTGTTTATTTATCTTTGACCTTGCTATTTGAACAATCCTGGCTATGGTCTTGCTCACAGTTTTCGTTCATGTTGTCTTCCTGCTCTGACACATCCTCCTCCAAGGCACTATCAATCTCCTCATCTTGGGAGATCAGATCAAGGGCCCTTTTCACACTCAGTCTTGGCTTGCTCCAACTATGCCAGCTTGGCTACCATTAAAATGTGCAAATCAAATCAACTTAATTATTTTTGGCACTTTTCTTACAACAGTAACACAAAATGCCTCAAAGAGATTAAAAACAACAAATAACCCCAAAAGAAAAGAGAAAACCCAACACTCCAGCCCCACAAACATAATTAAACACAACACACACGCACACACACACACACACACACACACACAAAAGCTCACACCCACACACACTAGCTACCCCCGTCGGTTGACCAGGAACAACTCTCAGAGTGGTAGGCCCCCATGGGGAAAATGTTATGAACACCCACCACCACCCTCCTGATTTGATTCAGATTTTTTACTTTGTAGTTCACTGTATTTAATTGTTGCTTTTGCTTGTGCTTGCAGGTACAGATGCAGTCTGTGGTGTCAAGGCACCTTCTGACCTCTGAATAACTTCTGTCCCCTTTGTTTACCATGATTTCTGCACTGTTCAAGATCCCCCCAAGCCCCTTCAAAGATAAATCTGTATCTGAAAGAACCTGGTTAAACTTGGTTTGAAAACAGACAGCTCTTGTGACAGAGTCGAGGTCCCCCTTCAACTCTGTCAACACTGTTGTAAAAGACACACACAAACATGGCTGTCTCACAGTTTCAAGACTCTCTAAAATCACAATTTTCCTTCATTTGACCAACACTTTACAACACATGTCCATGGGGTGAAGGAGGAAGTGATAATGTGCTGGGCTCAAACTGTGGAGGATCTCAAAGGCCATTTGATATGACCTCCACCCTGTTTGGGTTTTGTATTATGTCCTTTACAAATTATTAATGGCATCTAACAGTTTGGTAAAATTATGCCTTTCAACATCAGTAGCACTTTATCTATTTGCTTTTGTAACATTTTATCTTATTTATTTACTTATTACTTGTATTTTTATTATTTTTTTATTAATCTATGTATTCATTTTTGTATAGTTATCATTGTTATTATTATTATTATTATCATTATTATTATTATTATTATTATTATTATTATTATTATTATTATTATTATTATTATTGTGTTGAGCTGCTGAATGTATGAAGGTGTCCTTCATATCCTAATAAAAAATTTGATCACCAAAAATAATTATCCACACTTGGATAATCACACTTACATAGATCTAAAATCCATCCCAATACATTAGACCCAAAACAGCCTCAGTGTACAAAGAATTTAAAATCTAACAAAGTACAGAATATAGCAATAATTTCAGTTTTGTGCATTTTGGGTCACTTTAGAAAAAGTCGACAAATTGAGGGATGAAAGAATTATTTATGTAGCACTTAAACACAATGTAGAGTTGGTCCCAAGTGCTTTATAATTCAAATTCAAATTTATTGCTGTAACCCCCAACCCCTGGCCACGGCCACAAACATAAACCATTTCTCATTAATTCAAAACTCTTAATGACACAATAAATACTCAGTAATATTCAATGGGCTATTTTTTTCAACAGAAGTAGTATTAAAGAATATAAATAACAAAAAAATATGTTTTCTTCAGGGTTAATTTGGCAATACACGTGTTTGACACCAGCCCTTCCGACTAGCAAACCGGCAGGTAGGGGGGGCACCTGCCGAAAGTTGTCAAGATAATTAATCAAAGAACAATTGTGTAAGGGGAATTGCCTACATGTTTTGATTTGCATACCTCCATAATAACTACTGTATGAATGGAGACATTTTTTTTATCCTAGTTTATTTTGTAAAGGGCTAATGAAAAAAGTTCATTCTCGAGCACATTTTCAAAGTGCAAAAATTAATAAGACTGCATGCTCAGAATTTTTTTTTTTTTTAATAAGCAATTTATCTTTCTGTCTCATGTTAAACTTGACAAGGGCCCAGGGACGGTTTTTGCTCTGGGAAATGTGGGTGACCGCCCAGGGTGCAATATGTGAGGAGCAGCGCCCTCCAAAAAAAAAAAAAAAAACTCGCCAGTTTTCTAGATTACTGCTCATTTCCATGTCAAGTTAGTGGAGTGGGCGCTGGGGTAGCAGAAAGGAAAGGCGAATCCTGGCGGTATGGGTCACAGACAGGAATATGGCAGAGGCTCATAGTGCTCATGCGGCGCAAGATAACAGCTTACTGGCGACAAAGGGTTCGACTCCAGGTCCAGTAATTTCATCTTTCGTTGGTGTCATGACTGCCCATTAGTACCTGGTTAACCGAGCTATGTCGGCACACAGGTATGTTGCGTTTCAGAAGAGAAAGAGCCTTTAACATTTCTTTCTATGTGGCAGGTAACGGTCCACAAACCTCACCGCACTTTAGGGAGTGTTATTTACTTATGAAGGGGCTGTTCTTTACTTGTCAGGGGAGGAGGGTGGCTGGTTGATTCTTATTTTATTTATTTATTTTATTTTGATCCCCCCTATGTTAATCACTTATTGATGCTGTTTTTGAAGTATGAATAAGTCAGTAAGTAATTTATTCCACTGAAAGATCAGTGATGTATTATAGAAAAGTGATTTATCTTTTTACAAATGACAAAAGGCACATCTGCCTCATTTACACTGTGGTATCCTGATACTACTCAGAACCATGATACTTTAAGTGGTATCATACTGGGGGCTAACTGGGGTTTGGCGGTGGGGTTTGGGTGTTAGGTTTGGGGATGGGGGGGTCGGGATGTTGGGGGAGGGGTTGTGGTCAGCGGCTGAGAGATGGTTCGCCCAGGGCGTAAAAGTAGCCAGGCTCGCCTCTGCAAGGGCCCTGTGCGGCAACGTTGTCTAACACTTTTTCCCCCTCTTTTTGCATTTGGAGCTTAGTGCAGGGTGTCATTTTTTCTGAGTTGCCCACTCCATAGCCAGCAAAAACTACAGTTAACCTGTGGTGTGAGTTAACCTATGGGCCCGAATGACGCATTTTCCTTCAAAATTCACACCTGTTCTTCTCTTTGGATTTTCTTCGCAACCATTCGTCATAGTGAGAAGCGATGCATATCACCTGAAACAGCTGAACTTTCTTTACAACCCATTATACAGATCTTGTTATCAGTCACTTCATATAGTGAGGAATATCGTGTCTTCCGGCTTTCAAGATGCAAACATCTCCATATTGTCCAGTTGACACTCTGAAAACTGACACTCTATAGCTGAAAATTCCATATTTATTACAGTAACGCATTACTAAATAATGTGTCACCGTTATAGGCCTAATTAGGGATTATATCTGTCAGACTTTAAATACAAGGAAACAATATGTTTTGTGCAGATAGAGTCAGTGATGACAACACTGAGAAAAGTTTCATATAAATTTTCATTGTAAAGATACAAATAGATCTGTATTTTTTTTTTTATTATTATCTGGGAGGGCATTCCCCTCAGTTGTTGCTCAGACTAAGCTTCTTGACTGCCGAAGGAATGTCAGACAAAAAGGAATGGAACAATCTCTTGCTGAGGATATTATAACAGATTTCTAGAATTCTAAAGAGCTTAAATTATCAGTCTTGTAGTGGAGGTGGGGCCACTACATTTCATAAATAATACACTAGGCAGAAATTTTACAATAACCAGAAATTATACAAACCCATTAGACATTAGTAATGATATTGCATACATTTTTTTGGTTGATTTTTGTGTTGAGGTTGAATGACTGTTTCCCCAGTTTGCTCACAGCATGAAATCACATCAAGGATCATTGTTAGCTACATCCTTAGAAAAAATAAAACACATTTACACAAGACACAATAAAAGTTATGTTAAAAGTTAAGCATTTAACATAACACATAAGGAACCATATCTGATTATTTCTTCTGATTGTTAAAAGGGTCATATTTTTCATTGTTAACAACAATTCATTTAAAAAAAAAAAAAAAATTTCAGTGTCAACTGAGTATGTGGTTATATTGTTCATTATACTCTTGATTTGGTCAGATTTTGATTTTTTACTAAATGGACACAACATGTACTGTCATCCTAATACCATACGTGTGTTGTTTTTCTACAGAGTATGCACTGTCAGGTTGTTTGGGGTGAGTTAATTAATAATGTCACTTTATATGGCACACATACATATGTAAGAATAAATGTCCAAATATGTTCTTTATCCTAACTTGTGTTACTTTCCCCCACAGAACAAAACCAAAATCATTTTGAAGCAAGATATTGTGAGGAAAGCACAACATCTTCAAAAAAAATGAGGTAAATTTTAACATCATTGCCTCACAAAGAGAGGGTTTCTGGGGACAACTGTGCAAAGCACTTGAGATTCCAAACACCAAAACAAATCGCCTGAGACTTCTGAAATGTCACGGATTACAGGAGGTACGATTTATAAATTTCATCTTCCAACATTCAGAGATTCTTTTAAGACTTTAATAGATTAAACTTCCTGCTTGTCTGAAGCAGCAACCACAACTAACCACAGCCCCTCTCCAGTCCCAGGCCAGCAGTCCAGGAACTGATGGAGATGAAGACACATCTGCACAACAAGTTAGCCACCATTGTGTCTACTCATCATGTCTGTTACATGATGAAGTCCCTGACCTGAAATTATAATCAGTGTTTGTCCTTCCTCTGAAGCAGCAACCACAACTGACCACAGCCCCTCTCCAGTCCCAGGCCAGCAGTCCAGGAGCTGATGGAGATGAAGACACATCTCCACAACAAGTTAGTACATCTTTGTGTTCTTAGCACCAATAAATTTTACATTTGTGTTAGTTGGCGGTGAAGGGATAACTGCTGTGCATGAGCAGAGCACGGCAGGTTGACCCACAGTGGTGTAATACCATTTACTGACTACTGAGTAAAACTACTATGTAATGTTTTGTGTAAAACAGCATTTGGCTTTTTGTTTGTGTAATGTGTTAACAACAGTTAAACAATGTAATGAAAGATAGGTAGTGTCTATTTGTATTAAAAAAACATGTGTCATTTTCCAAAACAAAAACAAGATTATTCTGTTAGAAATTTAAGAAAAATAATCTCCCTACAGATGCAAATTAGCTTGTAGCTATAATCTGGTACGGTGCATCAAATGGTGACATTTATGTTTGAGCTATACACTGTCTCTTATATATATATATAAGATAAAATTGAAATTGAATAATATTACATGTGAGATTTCCTGTCTCACATGAATATAAAGAAGGACTAGGAAATATATAAATGCAGAAATTATATTTTCAAAAATGTAGAAAAAGAAAAATTCACAGAGAAATGCACAGTCACAGAGTCATTTAGCAAGTCAGAAAATGATTTTGAAAACATGCCATCAGGATTTCATGGATTTTGTTATCTTTTTTTATTAAAGCTCCAGAGAAATGCTGAGAAGTCAATTAAAAGCATATTTAGATTACTTTTTTACTAAAAGCAGAAAAATATCTTCCTGTTGATATCAAAACTTTCAAAGGTATTTCTGTAATTTCAATAGACAGCTCTGACATGTAGGTCTACTTATAACAAAGTTGTTGCAAAAAAGAGTTCTAAAAGACATTAAATTTGTTATTAATTTACTTAAAAGCATACCCACCAAATACCTAGAAGTATTTGTTGCAAAAGCTATAATATTATGCATTTCATTTTCAGGTGACCACAAGCAACTCCAACAGCAATGGTCGTATAAGAATCCCATTCCCCCCCAAACCTGCCTACTTCTTTATTGAAAAAAAGGATTGGGAGATTCTACAAAAAAAAAAAAAAGAAAAGAAAGAAGCTTCAAAGGACTTAACTGGACTTACATTATTTCAAAAGGATTAAGGACCATACACCCATATTGCTCTTTTGCATTCAAAAGACATAGAATTAAGGCTTTGGGCTCAAGAACATCAAGCCCCCACTTCTGGGGTCTTGGCTATTGTAGGTTTGAGGACTGTCCAGTTACAGTTACTGTTACTGCTCAAAGTAACACTGAGTTAAAGGCAAAAGTTTAATTTCAAGGCGGGGAGGGCCTTCACAATTGTAATGAAATTAAAAGAAGACCAGTGCGTGACATACAAAGACTTAAAGTCGGCCAGGACCTACAGAGACAGTTGCCGAGAGAAATGTACCTGGATAGAATGAAGGAAATTGATGAGGATGTTCTGGAGTCAGGCTGTCGAGATGAAGCGCCAACCCCACAGGTACTAAAGAACATCTCAAGGAAGTTCAAGCAAAGAAGTAGGCTACACAAGCATGAGAATGTGAGTTTGCAGTTGATGCTTGAGGAAAGAGGAAATTCACCGGATCAAGTTTTGCAGAAGGTGTTCCTCGAACCCAAAGGGGTGATGCTGTGGTCATCATAGAGCATTGCAATTTACCAGGAAAGATGCCAAGAAGATATAATTTATCTTGATGCTACGGGGAGCATCAAAAGCAAAGAAAAAGGGTCTCCCCCTTATTATGTTTATGAATTGGTTTTTCGAAATCCACAAAAAAACAAGTCTCCATTTCCAGTGGCAACGTATTTAACCTGCGACCACACCACGGCCTCTGTGACCTACTTCCTTGAGGCATTCCTAACTGATGTCTCAAGGTTGTATGGACGCCAGGGAAGGAAGTCACCACTCATGCTAATGTGTGATGGGTCCATGGTGTTGATGCAAGCTATCTCAATGTCATTTGGAAGGAAGAGTTTAAATGATGCCATCGACCACTACTACAACATAGTACTGTATTTTCCGCACTATAAGGCGCACCTAAAAGCTTTTAATTTTCTCAAAAACCGACAGTGCGCCTTATAATCCGATGCGCCTTATATATGGATCAATATTGGTTAATTATGGCTACCGTAGTCAGGGGGCGTCGCCGAAGTAACAGCGGTAAAAACGGTAAAGGGGAATTCCAGTCCCACACCACTTGTGTGTGTATAAAGACCCCAAAATTGCACCTTTCAAGAGACACGCTTACGACGCAGAGTTCAAACTCAAGGCTATCAGTCACGCAGTAGAACATGGGAATAGAGCAGCAGCGGAACGTTGGTTTGTATTCTATTAATAATGTACTAAATTCCCTGCCTTCATATGCCTAAAATGCCTGGCTTCCTTAAGTGTAATTTTCCTGCTTGCCTATGTAAAATACGTTGCCTTTAAGAAAATGTGGCACCGCCCCTTTAAGGAGCTGATCACGCTTGATTGCATGGTTTAGCTGCGTGATATGAAACATGCCCGGACGTTTCTCATTCATGCAGTCGCATTCTCGGACTCTCATACCTCGTTTGAATGCCTCTCGGTGCTGTTGTGCGTGAATGTAAATGTAAGTGCCCTTATTTTCCTTGTTAGGCTTCATTTCTTTTGTACAGCCATTTATTTCGTTTCAACAGTCCTTTCTATGTTTGTATTTAAGCCAGACAATCTTTCTGTGTAATTGGAAATGTCTAGAATGTTCTGTGACTCAGCAATATCGTGTTAAAAATCCTATAGACGGTGTTTTATGTTAGCACATGGCTATATAATGCAGTACGATTTTCCTATGTTGTTTCATACCTAATATGACATTTTAGTACTGTTAATCACTATATTATTACTACTGTGTGTTCAGTACATTTCCTGTAATTATTATCTTCGAATAGATAGCCTAAATATGACATTTGTAATGTGAATAACTTTAGCATCCTCATGTTGTATTTTCCTTTATTTCTTCCTTTGTTTTAGAAACCACAACGTACAGCACAACTTTATTCCTCCATGTTCAATTAATAAATGACAAGGCACAACCTCTAGAACAGTTGCATTCTTTCTTTCTGAATTAGGCCAGCTGGTGTACGGCCAGTACTTTCCTCATCATTATATCCTACAAATTTGGTCCTTCGAGCCGGATTGTACACCAGCTGTGTCATGGCTGCTTCTAGAGATGTCCAGGGTGAAGCACATCAGCCTGATCCTCGCCCCAGTCAGAGAAGACAACCTCCAGCTTACCTAGAGGACTATGTGCTCAGCCACCCTCGCCACTCATCCCCCTCCAGACCACACATGCCATCAACAGGGCATGCAACATATGTAAGTAAGAGCAACATTTCCTTCACCTCTGAGGGAGCTACAGCTGTTAGAGCCACTGCATTAGATCGACTAGAGGAGAGATGGAGAAGTTTAAGCACTGAAATGGAACAGCTTGCTGTGGAAATGGAGAAAGTAAAGCGTGCCTCTTATCCATTAAGTACAATGGGCTTTTCTCATGAGCATCAACAATCAACCTCTCCTTATCAGCAGAACAACAGCAGTTTGCCACATTCATTTGGCCATGCACCTGTCACTACTACCCACACTGGAGACAGGCCTCCCTCAGATTACATGTTAGCTCCCCAAACATTATGGACAGAACCCCCTAGTCACACTTATGTGCAAGAATTGAATCCATTCATGTCTCAACCACTACATAAATCCGCTTCATCGGTGCTTCAAGGAGCAGCCTCCAAAGTAGGATCCTGGTTAGACATGGCAGAGCATAGGCCTCTGGCCACAATGGTAGACCTGACTGAGCATGCAGAGAGTGTTCCATCAGATGGCACTTCTACACCAGTGTCTTATGGCTCACCAGAGAGGGCATCCATAGGGCACTACCCCGCGCCACCTCTGGTGCCCCAGCCAGCACCCCCACCTCTTCTGCCAGGCAGGCCAGCGTACGCGCCACCTCTGGCAGTCCAGCTAGCACCAGCACACGCGCCACCGGTGCCAGGCCAGCAAGCGCCCGCGCTACCTCGGCTAGGCCAGCCAGCTGCACAGCCTCCTCCAGGGCAGCCAGTGCCAATGCAGCCTCCGCCCATCCAACCTTATCCGCCAGTGCAGCCACCTGGTGGGCCTTGGTATCCACCCTATGGGATACCGCCACCACAACCTGGGCATTATCCTTGGTACCCGTACCCATATCCTGTGCCTCAACCTGCAGCCTACCCTGCAGCCGATACAGGAGCACCTAACTTGATGGAGATGGCCATCGCTTCATCCTATGGGATACCGAAGCCTAAATTGCTTGCATTCTCATCAGGCAAAGAGAGTGACTTTATTCTCCTGAAGAAAGGTCTGGACACAGTCTTAGGGCCTCACCGACATCTGACAGAGGATTATAAGTTTCAAGTTCTCCTTGATCTTCTGAAACTTCCTGCAGCTTATCAGATAGCTAAGAGGCACCTTAACAGCCCACAGCCCTACAGCACTGCGATGCAGGCTCTGGAACAACGATACGGCCAGCCACGGTCACTCATTCAAAGTGAGCTAAAGGCCCTACAGCAAGCTCCAGCAGGCAAGCAAACAAAGACCCTGCCTTCTGTACCCAAGCCTGGCTACTGTTATAGGTGTGGTGAAGATGGCCATATCAAGACGCACTGTGAAAACCCTCCAAACTCTGCTCTTGTGGCCGCCAAGAAAAAACAGTTTGCTGAAAGACAAGCAAAATGGCAAAAATCCCACCCCCAGTCAAGACAGTTTTTAAACTAGATCCAGTTCCTGTTACGGGGCGAACCGGAACTGTTGGGGACCCAAAATGTCTCAACAAGAAGAAAACTGTGCAGTGTGAAGAACTGACTCAGACAACACCAGTCGTGACATCTCGACTACCCAAAGGCTTAATTGGTTCCCGCTGTACAGCTAAAGTCAAGATCGCTGATCAAGAATGCAATTGCCTCCTAGACACAGGGTCGCAAGTTACAACCATCCCGGTTTCATTCTATAACCAGCGCTTTGTAGACCAGCCTGTGAAACCTCTATGTGATATTTTACAAGTGGAAGGAGCTGCAGGACAAGCCGTCCCCTATCTTGGATATGTGGAGATGACGGTAACGTTTCCTAGGGAGTTCCTAGGTGTAGATTTTGATGTGGTCACACTTGCACTTGTAGTTCCTGATGGCAGATCTGATTTTCAGTCCCCAGTGTTAATCGGCATGAACACTTTGGAGCCATTGTACAGCCAACACATGGAGAGTAAGGTTGCAGAGTTCCAGCCAGCAGCCCATGGCTACAAAGCCGTGCTCAAACTCCTGCAGATGCGCCACCGACAACATCAGGCTGGCAATGATGGAGTTGTGAGATTAGCAACCAAGTCTCCTGTCCTCATCCCTGCTGGGCACACCACAGTCGTGGAAGGGTCCATTCACTTCAGTACGTCAGCACCTGGTCAATGGGCACTTGTGGAGCATCCAGCTTCACCACTGCCAGGTGGGCTGTGTGTCAAAAACTCTCTGATTACGCTCCCAAGCCAATCCCGCATGAAAAGAATCCCTGTTGTTCTTACTAATGACTCAGATCATGATGTAACCATCCCACCTCTCTGTGCCATTGCCAAACTTGCCATATCCCCCCAGATCCTGTCCCACCAAGTGTCCTCGAACCATGTACCCGCTGAAACATCGGATACTCTGAAGTTGGATTTTGGAGAGTCACCCATTCCTCCAGTGTGGAAGGAGAGGATCGTCAGTAAACTGAATGAGATTCCTGAAGTTTTTCCACACCACGACTTGGATTTCGGATGCACTGATAAGGTGAAACACCGGATCAAACTGCATGATGAAACCCCTTTCAAGCATAGGGCCAGACCGATTCACCCTCAAGATGTCGAGGCTGTGCGCCAACATCTGCGCGATCTGCTGGAAGCGGGTGTCATTAGAGAATCTGAGTCACCATTCTCATCACCTATTGTCGTGGTCCATAAGAAGAACGGAGACATTCGGTTGTGCATCGATTACCGTAAGCTGAACTTACAGACGATAAAAGATGCCTATGCTTTGCCGAACCTGGAGGAGTCATTTTCGGCCCTGACCGGTTCCAAGTTGTTCAGCGTGCTTGATCTAAAATCAGGCTACTATCAGATCGAGATGGACGAGGCTGACAAAGCAAAGACGGCTTTTGTAACACCAGTTGGGTTCTGGGAGTTTAATCGAATGCCCCAAGGGGTTATGAATGCTCCAAGTACATTCCAGCGATTAATGGAGAAGTGCATGGGGGATCTCCATTTGAAAGAAGTGCTTGTTTTCCTTGATGATCTTATCATGTTTTCAAGCTCACTGGAAGAGCATGAGCAGAGGCTGCTGCGGGTGCTCAATCGCTTGAAAGAATATGGTTTGAAACTCTCTCCTGAGAAGTGCAAGTTCTTCCAGACATCCGTGCGATATCTGGGACATATTGTTTCAGAGAGAGGAGTTGAGACTGATCCCGACAAGATCCTTGCTCTTAAATCCTGGCCGGTTCCACAGACCCTGAAGGAGCTCAAGTCATTCTTAGGATTTGCTGGATATTACCGGAGATTCATCAAAGGGTATGCTGCCATTGCTAAACCTCTAAATGATCTCACACGTGGCTATGCGCCTATGTCCAAGTCCAGATCCAAACCCCATTTAGCCCAACTCCAAGATGCAAAACAGCCCTTTGGAGAGCGATGGTCATCTGTCTGCCAGAAAGCCTTTGAAACACTGATAGTGAAGCTGACAAGTTCCCCGGTCCTTGGCTTTGCTGATCCCAAGCTACCTTACACCCTCCATACTGATGCCAGCACAACTGGACTGGGAGCGGCATTGTATCAAGAGCAAGAGGGTCAGCTGAGAGTCATTGCTTACGCCAGTCGTGGCTTATCGCCAAGTGAATCTAGATACCCAGCACACAAGCTTGAATTCCTTGCTCTGAAGTGGAGTGTGACAGAGAAACTGCACGACTACCTGTATGGGGCCAACTTTGTAGTGGTAACTGACAACAATCCCCTCACTTACCTGTTAACATCAGCCAAGTTAGACGCCGCCAGCCACAGGTGGCTTGCCGCCCTGTCAACCTACACCTTCAAACTGCAGTACAGATCTGGAAAGCAGAACTTTGACGCTGATGGTTTATCCCGCCGTCCTCAGAGCCAACTTACTGATGGTTCATCACAGAAAGATTGGGATTTAATCAACAAATTCACCCAAGAGCATGTGAGTGAACCAGGTGAAGTGGAGGGAGTGGACCCTGATGTTGTGTCTGCTATTTGCCATCGCTGCCTTGTCTCCAGCCAGCCTTGCAGTTCAGCAGAGAGTCCTGTCACCTTGGTTGAGTCCTTGAGCCTGTCAGCTGAGGCCATCCCAGATTGTTATGCCAGTGAAACCGACCACGGGCTACCAGTTGTTCCTTCCTTGTCGCATTTGGAACTCAAGGAACAGCAACGTGCTGATCCAGCTATAAGAGAGGTCATTCACCAGATGGAGACTGGAGAAAAAGTGCCTCCCACTGCAAGGCATGTGCTTCCAGACCTAGCTCTGTTGTTGAGGGAGCTGACTCGCCTCGAGCTGCATGAGGACATCTTGTACTGGTGGAGGCAGGACGGGGAACGAGCCTCGTTCTAGCTGGTGCTGCCCAAGGAGCTGAGATCTGTTGTTCTAATGAGCCTGCATGACGACATGGGCCATATGGGCATCGAGCGCACTCTAGACCTTGTACGCTCCAGATTCTTCTGGCCTCACATGGCAGCTGATGTAGAGTTCAAAATCAAGACTTGTAGCCTATGTGTGAGACGCAAAGCCCTCCCAGAAAGGGCTGCACCTTTAGTTAATATCAAGACCACTCGTCCCCTTGAGTTGGTTTGCATGGACTATCTCTCACTTGAACCAGACCAGAGCAACACAAAAGACATCCTCGTTTTCACCGACCACTTCACGAAATATTCTGTTGCCATACCCACAGCAAATCAAAAGGCAAGGACAGTGGCAAAGTGTTTATGGGAGAACTTCATAGTGTGCTATGGAATACCTGAGCGTCTCCACACCGATCAAGGACCCGACTTCGAGTCAAAATTAATCAAAGAACTTTGCCAACTCACTGGGATGGAAAAGACCCGGACAACCCCCTATCATCCTAGGGGAAACCCAGTTGAGAGGTTCAACAGGACGCTTCTTGGCATGCTTGGAACCCTGGAACCAAAGCAGAAGACCAAATGGAAAGAATATGTGAAGCCTTTAGTGCATGCATACAACTGCACTCGGAATGACGTCACTGGCTTTACGCCTTATGAATTGATGTTTGGTCGTTCATCACGTCTTCCAGTAGACCTCGCCTTTGGTCTGCCTCTGCAGAGAAATCAGTCCATCTCTCATTCCCAGTACGTTGAGCGTCTCCGATCTCGTCTTGAGGAAAGCTTCCAAATAGCATCCAAGAATGCTGCCAAATCGGGTGAGAGAAACAGGATGCGCTTCGACAAACGAGTCATACCCTCAAGTTTGGATGAGGGTGACAGAGTACTTGTCCGCAATGTCAGGCTGCGTGGCAAGCACAAGCTTGAAGACAAATGGGAACAAGACGTCTACATTGTCTTGAGACGAGCTGGAGATTTGCCTGTGTACACTGTGCGCCCTGAAACAAAGGACGGGCCAATTCGCACACTGCACCGTGATTTACTTCTCCCATGTCCGTTCCAAGCAGGCGCTGATGATCCTAATCCCTTGCCAGACACTCCACCCCGTCGTTCTAAAACCCGAAGCCGGACCCTGGCTCTCGCAGATACGAAAATCTGGATGAAGATGAGGAATGGGAGTTGTCTCAAGCTCATATTCTTCCACCTCCTTTTGCTTTCAGGAGTGAACATTCAGCTGTAACCAGTTCGCTGTCTCAAGCTGATTCTACAACTGTGTCTTCGGCCAAAAGTTCTGAAAATCCTGCTGATGCTGAACCTTCAGCCCTGCGAACCACCTTACCCGGAAATGAAGAAACCACCTTACCTGCAAATGAAGAAAACAACCTACCTGAAGATGGGGATTCCTCTGCTGATCCTGAAGCTTTTGAGCCTGGTGCCGAATACTTACCTGAGGGAGTACAACTTACCTGTGATCCGGACAGCTTACCTGGAGAACCTGAGCTTCCTGGCCAAGCAGAGGCATCATCCAGCCCCAATAAGCCATTGCTTATCCCAACTGAGACCCTTGCTGAGGTACAAAACTCACCCGATACTGCAGTTGAGTCTGATCCTGTGGTCCGACGTTCAAATCGTCAACGCCAGCCACCGAATCGCTTGCAGTACTCAGCGTTGGATAACCCTCTTATTTCAGTTGTGCAGACTCTTTTTCATGGTTTAGTTGACGCGTATAGTGAAGCGCAGCTCCATCTAGTGGATGCATAACGCAACCCCAGCCACTACAGTAGTTTCTATTCTATGCTCCTTATAATGCGGTGCGCCCTATATATGAAAACAGTTTTAAAATAGGCCATTCAATGAAGGTGTGCCTTATAATCCGATGCGCCTTATAGTGCGGAAAATACGGTAAGTGGTAAAGGAACAAAAGCAGACTTCGCTGTGCCGGTACTTCATCGCTGCCTGAGCCATGTCATGAAAAATGCAAAGGACATGTGCAAAAAGTAGTAAACATAACCTTCTGCTACAACTTTTTGTTTTGTTTTCTTTCACACATGAAGTAACAATGCACTGTGGGTTTGTAGTAACAGTTGGAGTGTCATCAGAATGTCATCAGAATGTCACAGTTAAGATATAACGATTGAGACTCTATAACATGTGTAGGATAAACACAGAGCAGGAATTCTAACATTAATGTCTTCTATTATTAAAAATTGTTGTGCTAAGAACAGAGGGTAACCAAAGGTTTTATCTTTCAATGATTCTAAAAATAGTTTGAATCCTCTTCCCAATATCCACACTTCAGATAGGTCTAAGTTGAGGGAAGATTACCTTGCCTCTGTTCTGCTTCAAAAATGCAAAGAATGATGTTGTATGCAGATACACAATAGTACTGTGTTTATATTCGAGTTAGATATACTGTACAAATCACAGTACATTAATTGCATTTACTTATTATTGCAGTTAAATCTAATCTAGTTTACATTAATCAAAGATTTAACCTCAGTCTTTTTGTTTACATCCCGCAGTGCACCTAAACACTACCACTTGGCCATGTACAATTTTGGGCTGTTTACAACAGCCAGCACTTTGGAGGAACTGGATGAGATGGTGCAAAGTGCTGCTGTTGTTTTTAATAGTCCCTCTAGTGCGGCTAATGTGGAGAAGCACTTCCAAAACCTTGAGACATGGTTTCTGAGGTGTAAAGTACAGCTGGATGATGCTCCCCAGTCCAGTGTTATCAAGGATGACTTGAAGGTAAGTGTATATTATGTTTGTATAATAACATTAATATTTACATGACCAAAAACTAGGGGTGTGCCGAGATCTCGAGATTAAACTCGACGATATTTCTCGTCGCATTAAAAATCTGTCTCGCGAGATTTGTGAGCTATCTAGGGCTGTAGTCAACCAAACAAAATTTTGGTCGACTAAAGTTGCGCATAATCTTCAACTAATTGATTAGTCGTGGGGGGAAAAAAATCAGCATGTTACTTTTACTTCTGCAGTGATGTCTGTGTCACTCTGCAGTTACACCTCCAAAACACTAGTCGGCGGTGGAGGACCGTGTTAAGTCCTGTAAAATTTGGTTCAAATCAAACTTTATTTATAAAGTTGATTCAAAACACACATTAAACATGGCTTAATAGAGACAATTTCAAACACAAGTACACAAATCAGCTTCACTATAAATCGCAGAACTGACAGACAAACGCTTGTCTTTATCTGGACACATTTCCCCACCAATACAACGTGCTAACGTTTTTAGCACAAGTCTATGGCATTTTACATTGTATAAATTAGCCTAGCATCTAGCGATCTTTTCCTCTTCTCATATAAAGCCAGGGACGACAGCAGCATGTAACAAAGGTAATGGTGCATAATTTGGCTCCATTACAACTCACAACAGTCACCGACAAAACAACTGTCTTATACTAAACATGTTTTCCAAGCATACACAACACGCTAAATTAGCGCCAGCCTATGGCATTTTACATTGTAGAAATTCGCCTAGCGACTAGGGCTGCCACTAACGTGAATGTGGACATGCTAATATTCTTAAAAAAGAACATGGCTGTGTAGTTGCAGGAAGTTGTCAGTGACCAGTGGCGCAAAAAGTGGGTATGCACTATATGCGGCGCATAGGGGCGCCGCGCTAGAGGGGGCACCAAAGCGATGAGGGGAAAATTTAACAGCTGTTTGTGCATGTGTAAATGATATGATCAATAACAGAGGCACGTCACTGATTAGGCGCCCCTCCGCTCCTTCACCTGCAAGTCTCGGATATCGTCTTAACACTCTATTTACTAATTGGATTATAACTCGGCAGTGGTGTGTGATAGAGACTTACGGCAAAAAGATCCGGAAAGTTGACAACTGCGCCGTTTCAAAGAGGGGTCCGACATGATCGTAGCCCTTTCAGATGCTTTGTAATCCAGCCTTGAAAATCAGTGACTTTTTGGAGTCTTGGCCTTTAAATCCGTCAACGTTTTTTATCGTGATCTGAGGATTTACTCTATTCACTTAACTACTGAGGCACCTGAAGTAAGAATAGAAGAGTGTAGATTAAGTAAATAATGTGTAGATTCTTATTTGTGCATTTACATGGCAGGCGGACCTAAAGGGAGAAAAAAGGGCTTAGACCTCTGAGGGTTTTTAACTAGATGGTGAATCATAAAACAGATAAATTATAGAACTTGGGAGTGATACACTTGAGTTTAAATGTCTTCACTCGGATATAACACTACAGTGCTGTTGTGATGTATCTGATAAGTCTGATCAGATGCAGCATCCAATCAGTAACTGATATCCAATAAGGATATCATTTAAAATAAAAAAATCATGTTTTTTATATGTGGTTTGACTACTGTATTTTTGAAACCTCCTTAACACAAAGTTAACGTTGTTCAGGTGTGAGGATAGAGAGAAAGAAGAGAAGAAGACAGAAAAAGAATCAGGACAGACAGGGGAAGGCGACAGGTTGGTCTAATATTAGGTTTAAGTGTAGGAACAGCCACTTGATACCAAGTGATTAATTTCTAAATATTATTTATATTGAAAAATTGCATTAGCAAGATGTGTAATTTATTCAAAGCTATTAAATAATGCTTGTTTGACCATATAACTTAGCAGAGAAGAACACAGGCAAGGGGTGGAGACAGACATGAGGTCGGTGATGGCATCTGCTATAGAGGAGACCAGTGATGACATCAGGTAGGAATAATTAAACTAGTGAGGCCACAAAAACCTGTA
Source organism: Epinephelus cyanopodus (assembly GCA_026686955.1). Lineage (NCBI taxonomy): Eukaryota > Metazoa > Chordata > Actinopteri > Perciformes > Serranidae > Epinephelus > Epinephelus cyanopodus. The sequence goes on along the minus strand of CM048932.1, from coordinate 4,094,941 downwards.
ATGTGTCTGCATACCCCTCAGAAAGTAGGTAGTTGCGCCCCTGTCAGTGACATACTTGTTCAGGCTCTGTTTGCACTATTTGCACTCTGTATTGACAGAGTAGAACTTTGATTTGGTTTTGCACATAATATTGTTTGCACTTGAAAAAAAAGCAAGAAATATTTAATTTTATTTATTTTATTTTAACTTTTATTTAGTTTCAATTTGTGGAAGAAGTTTATTAAAAGGTCATGTTTACATCATGCATGTAAAGAGTTATAATAAAACATTTCAAAATGCATGTGCAACTTGATTAAATAAAAGTCTGTTGGTCCAGTCATATATTTTGTCATGGTAGTTTTCTTAAAATCTCGTCTCGTCTCGTTCTCGTGAACCCAATATCGTGTCTCGTCTCGTCTTGTCTCGTGAGCTGAGTGTATCGTCACACCCCTACCAAAAACACAAGAAACAATGAATTTCTATTTATAGCAGAAAATAAATTCAATAACAATAAATTCAAGTTCATCGTGACATAAGCTAAAGAACTGTATTCCTGTAGAAACTGAACTGTTTTGAGGTGGTGGGACATGGTCATACATGGTCTACAAATTAAAACATTTTTAACTATGTAGGAGAGAATAGTAGAGAAAATGTGTGTTCTGTCTTTGCACCTGAACACTTACTGCAAACGCACCACTAATGCCACTGTCACGGTTAACTGCAGGATATACTGGGCAACAACAACTTTGCCAAACACTACAGGCAAGTGGTGTCCAACGCACCACTGGACATGGAAGGTGAGGCTAACCTTTACTACTGTAAAGGCCTGATGATTCACCTTACCAAATACATCCTCCTATATGCCGGCCTATGGACTGGGATAATGCTTGGTAAGTCATATTTAACAATTTACAAGTTGTTGATGTATACATATACATATACTTCTTCACATCATTTCACTGCAATGATCTTGTATTCTTGTATGTGACAAGTAAACTCTCTTGAATCTGGAATCTCTTGAATCTCTTGAGCAAATAAAAACACCTTGCATCATTTATTTCGTTCCAAAGGTGACCTTGGACGACATGGGCATACCAAGGCCTACAAGGATTACTCTCAGCGATATTGTGCCCTGCAAAAAATCCAAAGACAAGTAACTGGAATGTCTTTTTTTCTATTTGGCTGCTAATGTCATTAACATATATGTGAATGTGTGATTCCTTTCAGAACATAACGGAGGAAAATAAAACGCAGGGCATTATGGAAAAGAGCCAGTGGGACTTAAAACACATTAGATTCCGTTCGAGATGTCTCACAATTCTTGATGACTTTGTATCCCAGTACCAAAGCAGCCACACAGCCCTACTGAGGGAATTTGAGGACTCCAAGAAAGTTTTGGGCAGAAAGGTTTGAACATATAATTTATAAAAGTATGGAAGTATTAATCATTCTTGGTCTAGACATACTGTGAAAAGCAAGTAAGGTTCTTCATAACTGCTTCAATTAAAACATATTAATTCTTTCTACAGAGATTCAGAGTTGATACAGAGAGGTGGAAGGAGCGTAAACAAAAGAAGAGGGGGAAATATGTGACAGCAGTAAAGAAGCCATTCCCCTTCAAAAGATCAGCCAAGAAGGTATGCAGTAATTGCTATGCTGCTTTTTCTTGCAGTGTTGTTGTAATGATGAGGTCAAAAGCATAAACGAAAGAAAGGACCCACACACCAAATAAAGGTCTCAGGTTTTTTTTTACAATGTTATGAGATTTAGAATCTTAGTCAGCAATCATTTAGTTTTGAATCTGCACCTATTTCTTGGATGTAAATTGGCTACACGCTCTTTGATTGTAACAGTGTGGTCAGCAATGGCCAATTTTGTAATTAACAGTGGCTTGTTGCTTGCTTGAGATTTGTTTTCTATATCTTAAACAAAGGTGGTGTATATGGCTATTTCCATTTACCACAACACATTTATTTAATGTCTCTTCTAATCAGTGAATTATGAAGTTCATCTTAACACACTGCTCACAACTCTTGCATTTCTGATCAAGTACAAACCGAAATGCTGTTTCATAGTGTATATATAAAGAAATTTAATCTACTTTTTGATCTGAACATTACATTGGTCATCAGACATGCAATTTTTTCCCCTAATATATTGAAACTAAAATCAAGCAGTAAAACAGGGGCTCACATGAACAAACATTCACTATCAAATACACTAAAATACACACAGAGGAAGCACTTCTTCAATCTTTACCTTTGATGCTATGAATTTTTTATTACCTAGCAACTTTTTCTGTTAAAGGAGCTATATGTCAGAAATCTAAAGAAAATAGTCGTAAAATCCTTCTAATATGTCACAGAGACTAAGGAATAATGTTCATATAACATACTGATCTCACCGACATCAATAGTACAGCCAGAATATTCGCATTTAAAAAAAGATTTTACAGTCCGCAAATCATGTTTATGTTTTGAATTTGTGTTTTCTCTGAAGCATTAGCAGCAGAGAAGCCAGACTTGCGCAAATGGTCCGCTGAAAACCGAAGATCAAGGACCACGTCGCCGCCCGTGGGCTAACAAATCAGTGTCTAGCGTTCTGCTGTCCAGCAACCTCGAATCTGTAGGGGAGGGGGAGCGGACATGACTCGCAGCAGTATTTTTAGTTTGAGTGCAGTAACTGCTTTGGCCACATTCTTACATACAGCACCTTTAAATAAATATTTTAAGTCAATTGTATACCCCTTTTGACTAATACATTAGAGTAAGAAAGTAAACTGGATAAAAAAAGGACATGAATACTAAACAACATATTATCTTTCTACTTAAACGGTCTATAGGTGGATTCCTCTGTGATTCAGAGTCCGCTTGGAGCACAGAGTGATCCATCGTCCCAACAGCCAAGGTCATCTGTGCAGGGGGATAATGAAGCCAGAGGAAGTGGATCCACCTCCGATATCCCGTCTGAAAAAATTCCACCACATGAAGGAAAGAGGCTTGGCATCGAGCTGTCACAAAACTTTAAGGTGTCTGTGTGGAAGGCTGACCTCACCACCTTCCCCGTTGATGCTGTAGTAAATGCAGCCAACGTCAGACTGGAACATGCTGGCGGCCTTGCACATGCACTGAGTGAAGCTGGAGGGCCTGTCATTAAAACTGAATGTGACAGCAACATTACTCAGTTTGGGACATTAAAAACAAGTAGTGTAGTTGTGACCAATGCTGGCAACCTGCCATGCCAAAAAATCATACACGCAGTGGGCCCACGTCTTAGTCCAAACCCATCGGCAGCTGCTCTTCTTTCAGCTAAGAAGAAGCTGAAAAAAGCAGTCTGGAACATTTTGGATGCTGTGGAACTCCACCAACTAACCTCTGTTGCCATACCTGCTGTAAGTTCGGGCATTTTTAAGTTCCCTGTAAAACATTGTGCTGAAGTTATTGTGGAAACCATCAAAGAATTTCATAGCCAGCGAGTATTACATGGACCTCTCACAGTCAACCTGGTCAATAATGACACACCCACCATCATAGAAATGGAAAAGGCATGTGCAAAGATTCTGTCCTGTGATGACACATTGAGTCTTACTCAGAGGAAAATCAAGGGGAGTTCTTCTAAAAGAAGTTCTCAAAGTCTGATTCGCTTGAGTGATGACACCTCAAGTCCCCCTCAGAAGAAGATCAAAAAGAGTTCCTCTCCAAGTAGTTCTCCGCTGCAAGAACAACAGGTACGCCCATTAAAATAAAATAAAATTCAAATTTCCAAATGCAGTGCTAGTTTAAACTGTGTATGTTAATAAATAACTGATACCTATGCATATAAATCATTCTGCATGCAGTTAGCAGGTTTTCTAGAGAGATGCTTATCAGAACTGCTTCACAGTTAACTGTGACTATTTTAAAAATTAATAAAAGTCAAATTGGCAGACACCTTGTATTCTATAGCATTAACCTAACCTTGACACTAGATTCCAGGCAGCAGAGTGTTACTGCTTGTTGTTGCCTCTCTCTCCCTCATTTTTTCATCAAATACAGGCAATCGCAAAACTAATGTAACAGAATGAAATAGTGATTAAAAAATGTGACTATATTTTGGTTTTTAATTCTAGCACCTGGTAATTAGCATCTAATTTAACATCACTGCTGCATATGAATATCAATAAATATAAGTGTATTAGTCAGATGCGTAGTAGGGGAAATACTAGAGCTCAAAATCAATAATGTCTGACATGTACAATTAATGTAGGCTGTATGCCATGAATTCTTTCCCTTCACTTGATAATCAATAATTTATTTGAAGTAATTCAATTCCCAAATTGAAAAGATTATGATATAGATTGATGTGATCCACAAAACAAGGACACCACTTCTTTTGTTAACATGTTTGATGTAATAATGAAAAATATGTATTGTTTATTTTTGTTGTACATGTATGATCTGAAGCTTGCCAAGTTATGGAAAAAAAACCCACAGAGGTTGTGGTTTCAGTGGTCCCCTGCTTGACCAAAGGACATCTTATCATCCGCCACAGTGAACTCTGTTCACTTAGACCTCACCAGTGGTTAACAGGCAAGGTACAGTTATCATTTTGGTTGTATTTCAAAAGTATATCTAAATGTATATTTATTTTACTGTAACAAACAATAATATTTTTTCCCTTTTATTATTCCTTGATATAGATAATCGAAGGCCTGTTTCACCTTTCTGGGAATCATCTGCAAATGGGAAAAACTATATACATTCTCAATTACTGCTTAACAGGTGTAATTCTGTTTGGGGATAGAGCGCAGGTTGCCCGGCATGGCTTGTCCAAGGTGATCTGATTTGCTACACTCTAGTGTAATGATGTATGTGTTTGTATGTGTATGTGTGTAAGCTTAGAAACCATATGTATTTCATATGAAATGGAAGTAAAAAATAGATTGAAGCAGTAAATTGTCTCATCATCATACACCAAATATGGAATCATCTTCTGCAGAGCATTTTACTAGAAAAGTTTACTTTTTTTAATGATTAATGCAATGAATACTTCACAGGTGAATTTTGGCAGTTATCAGGCCATTATTTCCTTTGTAAACATTGACAATCTACACTGGAAGTTTCTGGTTCGTATGATCATTTTTATTCGAAATATTTGACATGCATAATATTATTTTCGTAAGATGGAAAATTACATATTTGTAATGAATTAATTTCTGTGTAATGGAATTTATTTTTCAGTACATAAACGCAGTCACACAAACAGTATATCTGGTGGATCCTTCAGCAAGTTCCATAGAGGAAGCGGATTCCGGCCTTGCAGCAAAGAAATTCAGGTAGTAATAACTTATCTTAGTTTTGCCAACACATAATAAGTGAGTAACAACATCTGCTTCTCATCGTGTTGAACAAAGGGCCTTGCATCTGGTAATTATCTTGGCACTCCACTCACTCTATGTGCATGATGTCAATGTAAGTTTATTTATTTATTTATTTATTTGGATCCCCATTAGTCACTACCAAAGGTAGCAACTACTCTTCCTGGGGTCCAAGTGGGACCCTCTGCAGCAAGAATGAATGAAAGGAAATTTTTGAATGATGTACACTCCTGTCTTACACCCAATAGAGCTCATTAGATATGCCACAGGGTTGGCGGTTTGATTTCTGCTGCATCCCACTCCATGTTGTAGTGTCCCTTGGCAAGATACCTCACCCACCTTCCATCATGTAAATGTGTATGAATATGTTTGGTGGTCGGAGGGGCCATTTACCGCACATTGACAGCCGCTCCTCTGTCCGTCTGCCCCCATCTCTGTCAGTCTGCCCCCAGGCAGGTGTGGCTACAGTCGTAGCTTACCACCACCGGTGTGAATGAATAATGGTTTCTGTGAGCACTTTAGGCTTGGTGGGGTGGGGCTGAAAAAATAGGCAGTAGTTAATACTAGGCAGGGCAGCAGTGTCAATGGCAGCAAAGAGGAAGATGGGAAAATTCAGCTGTTCAAATAGCCCGCTAAATTGAGCATGTGTGTATGATTGGGTGAGGCTTGTCACATTCCTACCTGAAGTAGCTCGCAGGCTTTGCTTCATTTATATGCCAACAATAATGTAATTAAAGAACACGGTTTTGGCAGTTTTATTCGAATGAAAAATTAACTGCTAGTTCACTGCTACGACAAATACTGATTTCTGCCTGAATAAGTAATTATGTGATGTAGTCCAAAAGGGTTCCATGTTGGGTCATATGCTAATAGCAAACTTTTAATGTTTTGTTACCAATCAAAATAAATGTCACCATGAATTACCTGCAGTCAGTATCTGAAAATGCGAAGAAAAACGGACTGGGTGGACATAAAATGGAAAGGTGGAGTGATGACTCATCCAACCCAAAAAGATAGCTGTAGCTGCGGGGATATTGTTATCATGGTAGGTGCTTTCAGTTGTAATTTCATACATCACTTGTTATGACAATTTCAAGATTTTTATTTCATCAATTGAATTATTTAAAATAACTCCATGTCTTTGTTAAACTCAGTTTCATTAGTGTTATTTCATATAACTTTCTTATTTCCCTAACCATAACCCATACAAGCACAGATGTAAATGATGAATAACAGTAATTTTATTAGGTATTTGAGCAGCTAAACTTACTAACTTAACTAATTCTGGCATGTAATAATCTGAATAATTATTAGATTTTTTTGGTTTAGATGGCAAGGGCAGTGATGGAGGCATTATCAGCTCTCCCTGTCTTCAGCTTTGGGACCTCCAAAAAGGCAGTATCAGAGGAAAGGAAAAAAATGGGTCTCCAGATACTGAAATCATCAGGTTTGTAAGGAAGATGTTTGTTTTTGTTGTCGATGAATACCAACCTAATACCTGTTAAGTCATTAGTAAATCAAAAGTAAAATAGGTCGATAATCAATGTTTTGTATGAGTTAAATTCTGTATACTTAATAATGGAAGAAAATTATCCATAACTTTAAATTCAAATAGACAAGTGTTGAGACAGATAACTTTCCTTTTTTCCTCAGATTAGTATAGCACTCAACCCACCAACAACACATGACAAAAGCATAACTTAACTCATTAATTTAGTCTCAAATCAAGACCCGAGAGTAGACACGTTTTCAGCCTGACTAGATCAAAATTCAGTGAATGGTGATCCAGTCAGATACGACAAAGCTAGGACTTATAAAATTGTTTTACAGCTAACAGCTAGTGCTGTGCTCTAGTTATCAGGGTGTGAGAATGACAGAAACAGTCAATTAAAGTAAAAAAAACAGACAGACGTGAATATCAACAATACAATGTGACTCAGTGGTACAAATAGCTCCTTATTTCTGCACTTTATATTGTACTTCTGTCAGTGCTGCTTTTGCAGGATGTCTACATTTTCTTTTAACTTAAAGAAAGCCTCTAAGGCTATCTTCCAGGATAGGTAACTCAAATAGTGTACACACAGGGATCTGGTAGTCATTATAAATAGTTTGTCTCCGCACAGAAATACTTAAACTGAAACATTTTAAACAGAAAGTGAAAGAAAATAATCGCGATAACAATTAAGAAAGTACAGAGTCAAGGTGAAAGCCTATAAGAAACAAACACCCCAGGCAAATGCAAAAAAAGAAAAAGAAAAAATCCTCATAGAGGGCAAGAAAAGCCGCTCACAGGTAATACTTTTCTAAAAAAGGCAGGAAGAACATTTAGATATACCACAAAATTCAAGAAAAGACAAGTATAGTGTATGCAATAAGTGATATATGAGGCAAGCGTGTCTGGTGAGCAGGTGAGAAGGGGAGAGTCAGAGCTGCAGTGGAGCAGTAAAACAAATCAGGAGCAATCACATCATTGGGCTGAGGCAACCACACTGCCCATAGAGAGGAAAAACACTTCAAATTGAAATGCAGACTGTTGCAATTAATTTGATAATATTTGGAGAATTGAAAACTATGCTTAAGTAATTAGTACTTTGATTTGAAAATATGGAAAGGTTGGAGTTCAACAACTGCAACTGAAACTAAGCTTAATCTATTAATTTGCCCACAACTGGCTATTGTTGGTGGTTTGTTTTTGTTTTTACTTATATTTCAGTGTTTGATGTGGCAAGTAACTGTGCCTTGTGCTCCATGGCAAAACCTCCTGGACCTGGACCTCAAGTTACTAATTGGGTAAGTTTTTTTTTTTTTTTTTATGATTTATGATATTAATCTATATTTAATTGTGGATTTGGGGTGGGTGTTGTTCATTATAATGTATGATGAGGTGATCCATGCTACTCACATTTCGATATTTATTCAACAATCTAGTGTCTCATGCACTGGCAGTGAGGGCTTAATCCCCTGGATTGGTCATAAAAATTGCCTCAGGTGTTATCAGTGTTTGTAGGACTGCAGACAGAAAAGATTTCCAAATTTTGGGTAACAGGCTAGATACAGTAGTTGTCCCAAGGGAAACTTTAAATTGAAAAGCTAGCTGTAACACAAAGTTATAAAATCTAAGCTCTGCTACTGATATCATGTTCACATAACTTTGAAGTCACACATTTGCACACTTTCTTGTCCTGGCTCATGAGTTTGTGTCCTTCCTTCCTTTCCCTTTCCTGTAAAAAGTCCTGTTATATCTTTAACTGACTGATTAGCTGACTGACTGACATTGTGAGCACAGGTCAACCAGCAAGCATTTGCTGTACTAACAACATCAGTTCAAGAGTTTACAGTTGACAGAAAGAATTGCATTTTCAATAGTTCCTCATCTGCTGCTCAAATTCAAAATTGGATTAGTTTATGGGTCTCAACACAATTTCATTCGCATTATAATCCTTTTTGTGCATGCTCAGGGGTGAAAATGTATAACTTTTAAAAAATAAATACACCCACACCTCTACAAAATCCATAATTGGTGACAAAAAATACATTATATTTTCACCATACCCTTTCAATGTTTTCAAATTTGTGTACAGCAGGCAGCAGTCTGAAACTAATGTCTTGCATTGTACGTTTAAGTTGTGGTTTTCAAAAAAAGCTGCAAGAGTATATTAAAAAGTATCTTTGTGATTTTAACTTCATTTTATAGATCCAATGTGATTCCTGTGGGAGATGGTTCCATGAACAGTGCCTGGGCATGAAAACCAAAGACCTGGAAAAGGCCAAAAATGAGAGCTGTGATTGCCAGTTGTGCCAATAAATGGAACCAAAGATTAGTTCTGTTTGTTACCTCAAAGTAGTGAAATGTAATGTAATAACGGGTAGTTTTTTGTTTTTTTGTTTGTTTGTTTTTTAATGTTAATCTTATTGTACAAGGAGTACAGTAAAATATGACAGTTCAGAGGGCTTTTATTCTGAAATGCTACATCAGATTGACCTGATGTTTTCTGGGTGACACGCTGAGGTTGTGAACTATCAGTCTGAAGTGGAACGGTTGGATAATAACAGGTAGTATTTTTAAGAATATTATTCTCAATATACAAGGAGTACAATGACAGTTCAGAGGGCTTTTATTCTGAAATGCTACATCAGATTGACCTGATAATTTCTGGGTGACACCCTGAGGTCGTGTACTATCAGTCTGAAGTGGAACGGTTGAGTAATAACGGTTAGTTTTTTATTAATATTATTCTCAATGTACAAGGAGTACAGTAAAATATGACAGTTCAGAGGGCTTTTATTCTGAAATGCTACATCAGATTGCCCTGATATTTTCTGGGTGACACGCTGAGGTTGTGAACTATCAGTCTGAAGTGGAACGGTTGGATAATAACAGGTAGTATTTTTAAGAATATTATTCTCAATATACAAGGAGTACAATGACAGTTCAGAGGGCTTTTATTCTGAAATGCTACATCAGATTGACCTGATAATTTCTGGGTGACACCCTGAGGTCGTGTACTATCAGTCTGAAGTGGAACGGTTGAGTAATAACAGGTAGGTTTTTTTTAAATATTAATCTTAATGTACAAGGAGTACATCAGCCCTTTCTCGCTCTTGCCGTAATGTGTAGTATATGCGCGCACCGCAAAACAACGTGAGGGCTGGCTTGACCAAACGTTTCAAAGTGAGGGCTGGCTTGACTTTGGTCCATGAAAACAGGTTGGCCAATCGGAATGACTTCAATCGGGTTCACCCAACCTGATTGAAAAGTCCTCATGTAACCGCACCTTATGTGTCAGCCCTGCGATAGTCTGGCAACCTGTCCAGGGTGTACCCTGCCTCTCGCCCGAGGTCAGCTGGGATAGGCTCCACCCCCCTGCGACCCTCACGAGGATGAAGCGGTTAGAAGATGAATGAATGAATGAAACAGCAGCGGAAAAGAAAAACAGAGCAAGCTGAGAAAGAAAAGGTGAGGTCCTAATTATGAACTAAAGTGACTTTTGAAAGTCAAAATTGTGGAGGAGACATTAAGGTAAACAAAATGATAGCGTGCTATAGGCCTATTTAAAATTTTAAATACACCTTTACAGCCTAATTTGAAGCTTGAACCTTCAAATAAGTAAACTGCAAATAATAGTAGTAAGTTGTGTAGAAATGCATTTGTACCATCATTTAGAAATATGTAGCTTAAATTCTCACCAAAATAAAACCATCCTGGCACTTAACACAAGTAGAAATGCAATGTAGCACATTTATTGGATAATTAGTACAGCACAGTAGTCAATTTGAAATCATAATTCTTAGTTTAAGCAACATAAAATTCAATAAAGGACAGTAATTACTGACTGTCTGTATTTCTTGGTTACTTCCAAGTCAAAAACCTTCCTCCCTCTTAGTGTACTGCAATACAGTCACAAGTTTAAACTAAAGCATCCAAAATGCAGTTAAACGCAGTAATTAAATTTGTTACTTTCCATCAAAAGTAAAAAACCCACCTCCTCCCTCCCCCTTAAACATAAAAATTGCAAGTCACATTCAAACAACAAACATCCACAATGCAGTTAAACACTTCCTTCATTACTTGCAAAAGGCAAAAACCTCTTTCTTCTTTTAACAAGTCACATTCCTAGGGTTAATATTTTCCATCGAGTCTATTTAACCATGTTTACAACATGAACAATCATTTTCCATTTCACAGGACTGTCTATGGTGAAGGTTCCTGACACATGAACATAAGAGATATGTCATCGTTTTCTTCAGGTAAAGCCTCTGAAACAGGCGTCCAGGATTCAATTTTTATATACGGTTTTCATCACTGTCTACCACACATTTTACATGAGACATATCAAGGATTAGCTCCTCAATTTTGTATGGGTTTTCCTTTAACTCCATTTTGTTTTGTTGTTGTAGTAGTTTGATTAAGGTGTCACCATTTATATTATAGTCTTTTGTTCTCCCAGTTTCCTTTAATGACAGAGTGCCACTTAAGTTTTTGTTAAACATTGAAGTTTTTTGTTTTCTGGCTGATTGGGGAGTCAAAAAAAATTTCAACACTATGTGACTAAGCAGAAAAAGTGGCAGTACTCCATGGATCCGAGTTAAAAAAAAAACAACAAAAAAACAAACAACAACAATATCAAAAAAAAAAAAAAACCCACTTATATTCAGGTGCTCATAAAGTGTGTGTGTGATTAAAATGACTGGGCAGGAAAAAAAAAAAGACAGTCAGCTTATACTCGATACTTGATGAAGTAGTCTAAATAGGGACATTGAGGCACTCTGAACTGACATTTAAAATCATTTAGAGCAGGGAAGCAGACAGTGCATTTTGACTGTAATCACCTGAAGCCTGCTGTACAGTCAAAATGTACTGTCTGCTTCCCTGCTTTACTAAAGAATTTTTACTGACAATTCAGAGTGCCTCAGTGTCCCTATTTGGACCACTTATCAAGGACGTTAGAGTATAAATTGACTGTCTTTTCTTCTGCCCAGTCATTTTAATCATGCACCTTAAATAAGCACATGAGATTAAGTGTTTTTTTGTACTCGGATCCATGCAGAACTCCCATTTTTTCTAAAGCAAACACTATTTACCTTCTGGTCAGAGGGAAGCAGTTTCGCCTGAGCCAGGGTGCTTTCTTGAATTACTTGTTGTCGCTGTAGAAAGTTGACATCTGTTGGCTCCATCGTAGTTTTATAAAAGCTGACGACATCAAAATCAGAATTTTGCTGATAACCTGTGTATTCTAGTGTTCAAGATAGATTAGTTAGTAAGTTGATGATTACAGCAGAATTATGTGCATGATAAAGATCATTAAATTAACAGTTGAGTTATTTTAGAAATATGCATGCTTTTCTGATGCTGGACAGCTTTACAGCTTGTCGTCCTTGAAAGTGTCCATGAAGCTGTGTTTTGTGGGAAACAACGTTGTGAAATGCTTCATTTGAACTCTGAACCACAGCATTAAAATACTGCTTTCCGTTCTGAGATATTTTAATTGAGGAAACTTTCGTAACGTATGCTTGTATAACAGCAATATCATCTTGCAGTGCAGCTCTTTTAAACCTTTTACTTGGGTGCTCCTCCATGATTTTCTAAGTAGGGAAAGCTCCAGAACATTAAATACTTTTCTGTTTGAACAAGGTGTTACTCATCAGTAATTAGCTGACTGATTGGTCACTGCACTGACAGCCATTTTGACATGAGATAGTACGACAAATACAGGTGTTACCAATGATACTAATTAAGGTTCCATTCCATTCAGGCCAAACAGGAGCCATTTCTCAATATGTGTTCTTGTGCAGACTTGTGTTCTTGTGGACTTGTGACACGTCATCAGTCACAGCCCAAGTACTGTTCCAATTCAAAGTTCACATCTAGCCAAGGTCAGTCCAAATTCGCGGATATGTTCTCGCCCCACCCATTTCACCGGGGATGCATCGGAGCAGACTTGTGTGGACTTCAGACAGCCAGGTATCCCAGCATGCATTTCGCAACAATCATCGGAAAATGACAAGTGAGGGAAAGGCGCACAATTGTAAGCCATAATTACTGATAGGTTACTGTTGTTTTGTCACAGAAAGAACGTAGTGTTTTCATGCGTAGTTAAAACGTCAGACCCGTGGTCGATGTTTTAATATAGAGCCCAGTTGAATGTGACTGAGGTCCGCTGGATGACACGCGGTGTCAGCGCTCTTGTGTCAGCGCTCACAGATAATAAAAATGTGTGTATGAGCGCTCAGGCTGCCCCAGAGAGCAGCCTCTCTCAGGTAGTCCTTTTGAAATTCGTGGCTGATATCTCTGTAGTGGTTAAATATGAAATGAAATTCATTTGGGGAATGTCTAATGGGCAATATTCAGTCTCAGTATAAGATATATTCTTATATTATTAAATGTTGTAACATGTTATTGTTCTTTGCATTCTTTTGCTTATTTATGTCTTTTTACCATTCAATAATGATTTTAAGATTTTATTGTAATTTATTTATTGTAGACCTATTTAAAGATTAATTGTCTTTATTGTAGTATTTATTCAACAGCATTTTAAATATTGATTATCTGATATGAATTGTATACCCGATGTCTGAAGTGTAGCTGAATAAACTTTTCCTCTTCACCAATGACCTGTTTTATCCCATTTATATTGGTGAGGACAGACTAAATGAGAAACTGCTGTCAGTGTAATCCAGTACAGTTCAACAACACCACAATCTACAACTCAGCACTTCAATAAAATGTCAGACTGAATATTAAACTGCTGTTGTTTTTTTTAGGTGTACCAAGTAAACTGTCAAGTCTCCATAAAAATGTAGACAGAAAGCATAATGGTGAGACAAATGCAGTGATGGACAGTAACTAAGTATATTTACTGTTCTTCAGTACAAATTTGATGTACTTTGGGTATTTCCATTTACTTAGAGGGAAATACTGTACATTCTAAACAAGCTACATTTATTTGATAGCTATAGTTACTTCTCAGATAGGCTAGTTTGTTTTATATATTGTTTCATATTTACAAGTTGATGTGTGTTATAGATCAGACTAGTACACCAGTGAAAGGTGTTAAAATTAGTTCTAAGAATACAAAAACATAAGTCCGCACACCAGAAATAGCTCCTTCGGATATTTAATTAGTATCACCACGTGTGACGTTTCGGGCACCAGCCCTTCATCAGACATGAAAAATCTGTGGAGACACACCTCCATATATACAGCCAATGATCAACATCAGGTAGATCATGTGATCAGACATACAATATAATACAATATAATACAATGAATCAACTTTCAATGCCAGTGCAGAAAAAACCAGTACATCAGTAGCCCAATCAAAAGTAGTAAGTTCATATAAGCATCTAACAGACAAAATATATGTCCTAAAGAAATGTATATACTTCCAAAGCATATACTTACACTATATATATATATATATATATATATATATATATATATATATATATATATATATATATACACACATATATGCATACATAAGAAGGGGCCACAGTACTAAAAGTCTCATCTTGGACATCACATGATTGAAACATCAGGTCAAAGAACCATCATAATGACATGTAAGTTCAAGGTGATAGTATTTATTGACACGTGTAAATAAAATGGAGGTGCCACTCGTCCTGTAAAATGCAATGATACTAGGTAAAAAATGTATATACACCACAGCAATGTAACCAACGCTCGAGCAGCATGTGAACATCACTCCCACAGCGATGGAAATATGCAGAATATCATATAGTGCCATATGTTGGGAGAATGATGTTCACACAAAATAATCACACAGCCAAAATGTAGAATCCTGCAGAATCATCACCACTAAGTACAATATAACAACATCACAAAAAAGGCCTCAAATCAAACTCCTCATTTAACCCTCTAGGAGCAAGAGTATCTAATGTGTAGATCCAAAAGGCTTCCCTTCGCAGTAACTGAGAGTTTACATCCCCGACCCCTGCAGTGTTGTTTGACTTGTTCAATGCCACAATATCTGAGAGATGAAACATTGTGTGAGGCTTGAGTGAAATGCACTGCCACTGGGCTTCTGGCATCATGATTGCGAATGTTAGATCTGTGTTCAGAAATTGTTGTTTTAAGTGGTCTCGTTGTTTTGCCCACATAGGCCAAGCCACATGGGCACTTGAGCATGTAAACGACATTATTAGTGTTACAAGTGATCACACCTTTAATGTTGAAAGATTTGCCTGTGCGTGGATGGTTAAAAGTAGTAGTTTTATGTGTAAAATTGTAAAAAGTGAGGTGGAGTAGATGGAGGAAGATAAGCTCTCACCAACATGTTTCTAAGATTAGGTGGTCTCATACACAATGCGAGGTGGAGTAGTAAAACATTTAAGTGCTGGATCAGAGTCAATGATGTGCCAATGTTTTTGAATAATAGATTGAAGGTCTCTACTTAAAGGTGAGTATTGGATCATACAATTGATTCTGGATTCCGGAGTTCTGGATCTAGTGTGATGAAGACATTCAGTTTGGGACACACTATCAAAACGGCTACGAGCTTGCACCACCCACTCTGGCTTGTATTGTCTTTGATGAAAACGTTTTTCCAGGTCAGCAGCTTGGACTTGAAAATCCGCATCCGAACTGCAGATGCGCCGGATGCGACTGAACTGGGAAAAGGGCAAGCTCTTCTTGAGAGGTACAGGATGAAATGACTGCCCATGGAGAATGGAATTTCTATCAGTGCTTTTGCGGTATAAGTTAGAACCCAGTCTGTTGCCATCTTTATATACAAGAATATCTAAAAAGTTCATCTTGTGTCCATCATATTCCATAGTGAACTTCAAATGCCAGTTGTTGGTGTTAATGAAGTTATGAAACTCCTTCAGTTGGGTCTCAGAACCTGTCCAAATGAAAAAAATATCATCAATATACCTCCTCCAGTAGGTGATGAGGGGTGCGGGTTGCGGAGTTCATTCAGGACCATCTCATGTTCAAAATGTCCACAGTAGAGAGAAGCAAAACTTGGGGCCATTTTGGCTCCCATGCTCGTGCCCGACACCTGGAGGTAAAAATCAGGACCAAACATAAAGTAATTAGAGGTAAGGACAATCTCGATGAGATCCACAATACAACCGGTGCTTGGAATATGATCAGAGCGCTGATTAAGGAAAAATTCAGCTGCTCGTAGTCCTCCTTCAAAGGGTACATTGGTGTATAAAGACTCAATGTCCATGGTCACTAAGAAACAGTGTTGATCTGCTAACTGAATGGCTTGAATCATCTTCAGAAACTCCATCGAATCTTTAACATAGGATGGCAAGGAGGTGACAAGAGGTTGGAGAAAAAAATCAACAAAGGCTGAAATATTTTCAGTGAGCGAACCAATTGCTGCAACAATGGGCCGACCCGGGGGTATCCTGGTGTAAGCTTTATGTGTTTTAGGGAGAGTGTACAAAACTGGAGTGACAGGAGAATCAACTATCATGAAGGTATGTTCTTGTTTTGTAATTTCTCCCATAACCAGAATGGAATCCAATTTTCCCCGGATACGTTGTTTAACATCTTGTGTGGGATTGTACTTTAATTTTTTATAGAAGGTGGTATTATTCAATTGTCTCTGAATTTCTTCTTCATATGCTGTGCGGTCCATAATAACAATAGCACCACCCTTATCAGCACTCTGGATGACCAGTGATTTGTCATTTTTAATAGAGTTCAAAGACAGCCTCTGGTCCTTAGTTAAGTTGTTCATCACCTTGTATTCACGTTTTTTACTAAGCAAGAGGGTCACATCCTTTTCAACAAGTCTGCAGTAGGTATCAATAGACGCATTTCTTTTATGAGGAGGGATGAAGGTGCCTTTACCTCTGAAAGGCGTCCTAGGTCCGGTGTGTCGGATCTACTCGCGACCCTGTTAACTGGCGACCTTCAGCCGAATGCGTCTGTGGTTGTCGTAGTGACAACAGCTGTTTTCAACCAGGAAGAGAACACGTAGCTGTCCTCGCGAATGCCCCTGTCTTCAGTGTTTCACCACAGTATCAAAACAGAACATACCTGATCTGTCTTTGGACTCTTGTTGGAGGAACCCAGTCACGGACTGACACTCAGTCGCGGTTTGAATCACACTTGATATGACGGAATGTTGAAAACAGGAAGATGCCAAGTTGCGTTTCCTGTAGGAATCTAACTCCCATCTCGAATAAATTTTCTAAATGGGCCTATACTGTTTCGTACGGTGGCCGAGACCCGCCATAGCTGCAAATAAAAAAAACGCTGCAAATAAAAAGAAACGCCGTGATACAAATAAAAAAAGCATTGACGCAAATAAAAAAAGCAACGATGCAAATAAAAAAAGCCACAACGGAAGTGAATTACCGGGGACTATTATTGCCGATGCACATGTTTTTTTATGTGAAAGAAGAAGAAGAAGAGAGGAAAGAAGACGAAAAAGAAAAGAAAACAAACGAAAAACTAAGTGTGTTATATATGGTTAGGCCATGTAGCCCCAGGTTTGATATGAAGCTGAACTGGAGGATGCTGGTCTTCCTCTATCTGTATACTATAGACGAATTCGGTGATCAATTTGTGTATGCCGCCATCTTGCGGCGGCGCCATTGTTGCGGTGACATGTGTCAGTCATCAATTCATTATGCTGTCATTGTGAACTGACTCTCTACAATGACAGCATCATGAATAGCTGGGTTGATGATGTTAGACAGTGGCCTCCGGTAACTGATGAAGGTATCTTAAATGAGTTCCGATATTAATGTAGAAATTAATCATCTGTTTGAGCGATAAGCAGGAAAGATTAGAGTAACAGGGAGATAACAGACTGTATCATTAAACACTGTGTAATATAACGTTAGTATACGTTACGTGTGCTGACATTAGCAAGCTAGCAGTGTGACATTTAATCATTATGGAGAGGCTACGTGACCATCACATCATATTGAAGGCGATCAATATTGATCGCCTTCAATATGATGTGATGGTCGTCTAAAAGGTGATGTAAAATTTGCCCGACCCATCCGGAGCTCAGGTAATTTTGACCCTCAATCAGAAACCTGTAATTGCCGTTTTTCTGGTCATCGGAGGCCAGGTGATCAATAAAATATTCTTGAATACCTAAAACAAAACACAAACAGGTGTTGTTGTTGTTTTTAGTCACGTACCCTGTCCGTAATGATTAAATGTCACGCTGCTAGCTTGCTAACGTCAGCACACGTAACGTATGCTAACGTTATATTACACAGTGTCTATTGTCTCCCTATTACTCTAATCTTTCCTGCTTATCGCTCAAACGATTGCTGCCATTGCTGACGACCGCAGCAATGGCGCTGCCGCAAGATGGCGGGCATACACAAATCACTCGCCAAATTCGTCTATAGTATACAGATAGAGGAACACCAGCATCCTCCAGTTCAGCTTCATATCAAACCTGGGGCTACATGGCCTATAGCGCACTTAGTTTTTCGTTCGTTTTTCTCTTTATTTTTCGTCTTCTTCTTACGTTTCTCTCTTGTTCTTCTTCTTTCACATAAAAAAAACATGTGCATCGGCAATAATAGTCCCCGGTAATTCATTTCCGTTGTGGCTTTTTTATATTTGCATCGTTGCTTTTTTATTTGCATCGCGGCGTTTCTGTTTAATTTGCAGCGTTTTTTTTATTTGCAGCGATGGCGGGTCGTGTCCGCCTAAAGAAACATGTGTCATATTAAAGAGCCGCGTTCAGCCCCGTGAAACGTAGAAAAGAATATTTTCACGGGATTCGAACCCGCTTCATCATGAGAAAATAATTGCCGGCGCATAATAAACAGAGTGCACCACTATTACCACATTGTTTTATAGACAGATACAATAAAAATCCGACAACATACAGTCAGCTGTGTCTTCAAATTAGGAGGTAGCCAGATCAACTTGTGACCACGCTGTCCATGCACTGAGGAACATTTTACAATCTCACTGCTTTCCAATACAAAAACCAGCGATTTAAACCCACTTAATTCACAAACCTAAAGTTTATTGTTGTGCTACAGGTCGATAAAGCCAATATTCATATACTCACGTGGAAATACTTTATTTGAAATTAAGCAATAAAGCAGCAGCTGTATAATAGATATGTCTCTAGGATAAATCATCCATTTATGTTGTAGCATTAAGGCGATCAAAAGCGTACAAATATGACAAACACTAGGCTGTAGGCTATGTGGTATGAAACTTCTGCAAAGCGTTATAGTGTGACGTACGATTAACGTAACCCACTCGCGTGTTTTAAGGATGTGATTTGGAGTGTGACTGAATCTCACAAGTCAGTCAAGAACACAGTTCAAGTTAGTCAAGTCAGTTTTATTCCAGATGAGAACGCTGCAGCACACCCTTGTCCCTGGCTGTAGCTGCCATGTACCAGATGGTGATGGACGGGGTGAGGATGGACCTGATGATGGCAGCTGGAGCAACTACATCATCTGCTGGTTTACGTGGGTGGTGAACAGGCCGGACATAGAAAAATGCCTGTCATATTTGGCCTTGCCACACACACCCAGTGAAACCAAAAGGAGCACCTTGTGCACTCAATCTGAAAGAGAGAAGATAAATTAGGTCTCTTTTCCTTTTAATGAACCTCTCAATGTAAACAACTTTGAAGGCTTCCTACCCATTGATCCACTGGTGCGTCTGAGGTGTCCCTGTCCCCAGACTCCTTATCTCCACAGATCCTGCACAGGTCTGTGAGGTTGTCTATCAAAAAAAAAAAAAAATAAATAAAAAAGATATTCTAAATTCACAGCGGGTTTAAGTACATGAAAATGTTGCTGAGGATGAAATACCATTGATTGTAGCTTACCAGAATCATCAATCAGTCTCCTGGCCATTTGCATCCGCATCATGTCAATGCTGACCTGGTCGACATTAAAATCAATGCAGCTGCCTTCAAGTAGCAACTCTGCAATCTTAAAATACAGGGCAGTGTCATTGTTGTTTTTGTAAGAATTATTCAATGCTCGCTAGGGTACACAATCTTACTTTGCAGACCAGCACTCCACAGGATGTGGAATCCTGTTGACGGGGATGTTTAACTGTCTCACAAGACCACCTGGACAGGTTTAGGCCCATGTCTTTCTTACGCATGAAAGCCCTAAAGAAAAGACAATAATTCATAATATCTAGTACATTTTGTTGCTGGCAAATCAGCAACCATTTATCTTATTCAAGATATGAAATGCATGACAATAAATCCTGAAGTTACCTTGTTGCATCCCTACAATGCGTCAGTTGTTGCTGGGTGGCTCCGAAGGGATCAACAAATAGGGCCCGTCTGTCCTTTGGGTACATGGCCTATTACAGACAGCATTCTTTAATATAAATGATCCTTAGAGTTGAAAAGATAGTTGAATGAGTAGTATTGTTAAGTGAACTTACTACGAGAGTCCAATGTCTGTCCTTGCAGATGGCCCCTATTAATACGTCCCATTCGGTCACATCAAGCTGCAAATAATCATTTTAGTTTTTACAGATGGTGGACTATATAGTAACCAATAACTTTGAAAGTAAATACCATCCTAACCTTCCTTATTCCCCCTGATGTGCCATTCCAAATAGCTGTCATTGCAAATGAGTCAATGACATATATCCGCTTTTGTGGGACCTTCCTTGTTCTTGACAAAAGATAGCCATTCAGGATCTACACAGAGACAAGAAAACAGAAATATAAGATCAAATTAGCTTGCATATCAAAGATCAAAAAGTCTGAAGCAGCGTACAATCCACAATTACCTCGCTCACCAACTCTCTCTCAGGTGCCAGGCTCTTCAAATCTGCAGTGAAGAGTTTATAAGGCCCTATTTTGGACCATAGGACCTCCCCTATATCTGAAAGCCATATGTCTTGGACAACTGGAAATTCAGAACATTGCAGTTATTTAAAAGAATAGGCCTATATAGCATGATTAAACTTAAGTTGACATTACACAATATGACATACCATTACTGTGGATGGGATGACTGGTGCCTTGACATGTGGCTGGCAAGGGTCGAGGGGAGCTGGTAGCACGTGCAGGTGTGGAGGGGCTGGATGGTGGTTGTGGCAGGGGGTGAGCCAGAGGAGAGCTGCTAGCTTTTTTGAGCTTTGCTGGGATCCTCTCCTCTGGCTCTTGGTAGCGGACAAGTTGGTCCACATTGGCCACTGTTTTTGTGTTGGTGTTGGTGTTGGTTAAGGAGACCAGTTTTCCCTTGATGGCAGTGACTGTGAAGGGTCCTAACATATCACTTGCCATCTTCCCTCCCTTGCGTTGTTGTTCTTCCCTAATGTTTTTTTTTAGGACAAGCTCCCCAACTTTAAAGTTTTCCTCCAATCCCCTGTCAAGTTTTCTCTTCCTGATTTTTTCATGAGTCTGTTCTACATTTTGTACGACTTTGGCATACGTTGTTGCTTGATGTAAAAGTCCCTGATAAACCTCCTCATTGTCCATGAGGTGTTCCACTCTGTCTTCCGTCACACCTAAGTGCAAAAATGCAAAGTGTTGTTATATTTTGAGCTATTTGCCAAACATGACCCCAACCCCCGACACCAAGACAAAGAGCCACTTACCTCATACTCCGTGGGCACCTCAGACGGGTATCTTGCCTCCCTTCCAAACATGAGAAAGTACGGGCTATACTTTGTTGTCAGGTGTTTTTTGTGCGTAGTCCAAACATTGTTGCCTGCAGATACATGTCCCAATTTTTGGGGTCTTTCCTCGCCAGTTTGTTGAGAGACCTGAAAATAGTGTTATGGTATGTCACTACTGAAGGTCTATACCATTAATGTGTCAGTGTATGATACCTGCCAACTAATGTGACTTACCTCTGGATGGTGCCATTTAGTTTCCACCAACCCATTGGTTTGCGGGTGGTAAGGTGCACAAAAGCACCGCTGGATGCCAAGGGCCTCACAGAGTCTGGCATTCACCTTAAATTCATTTTGCAGAAAAGATTAAATTGGTAAATTCAGCATTCACAATATGTCTTGCTAAGACATGATATTCCTGATGAGTGTTGTACCTGATTTTTGAACTCTGTGCCCTGGTCTGTAAGGGCCTGAGGTGACCTAATGTCTCTGAGGTGCACCAAATTTGTATACGAAATCAAGAATACAATTGGTGACCTCCCCTGCAGACTTACTCTTCAGAGGGTAGGCCTCTGCCCACTTTGTGAAATAATCAACCATTACACAAATGTATTGATTACCACCCTCTGTTACCGTGAGTTTCAGAAGGTCCATACCCACTAACTCAAATGGCTGTGTTACCTGAAAGAATTGAAGTACAATTAGACATCTTAGAAATGATTGGTAAGCACATTTTGCTCAGTACGAAACAATGAATTGCACAAAGAACCTCACCTCTATTGGGTTATATTGGCTTTTTTCCTTCAGACATGCCCGCTTTTGCCTGACAGTCAGGACACCTGAGCAACCTGAAGCCACATTAAATATACCAAATGTATATCATATGCCTTAGCCAAGCAATGAGTGAATGATATGACATGCGAGTTCAGATTGAATTCAGTTAATTATAGAGTAGGCTTTCAAGTTAGCTTAAAAACTGAGGCAAACTTGGCTGACCATTTTGACTCACCCATTTCCGAATGTCAGCCTCCATACCAGGCCAGTAGTAGCGGGTAATAATGGCATGGTGGGTCTTTTCCACCCCACAGTGTGAGCCGATGTTGCTGCAGTGGAATTCCTCGAAGATACTGTTTGCTTCTGCTGCAGACAGCACTACCCTTGCAAGATGCTCCTTTTCCTTCCTTCTCCTGCAAACATAGTGCAGGATTCCATCTGGTGAAAGGAAGAACTCAATTCAATGTTGATATGAGAGAACAAATGTAGGCCACTTATTTTGGTTGATGGTATGTAACATTACTCACCCTTGAGCACAAAGGTAGAAGCTCTTCTCTTGATAGTATATCGCTGGTGCTTTGTTAATCCACCAGGAAAGTAGTTGTGAACTTTGTAGTCCATAATTTCTTTCACAACTTTTGGGTCCATGTTGTTGTTGTTGTTTCTTCTCCTCCTTCTCCTTCTTCTCCTTCTTCTCCTCCTTCTTCTCCTTCTTTTTGTTTGTCCTTTTTTCTGTCTCTCTGAATGTCTACCTACTCCCTACACTGTTGTAAGTTTTGTCCAACTTTATATATGTTTCCCCAACCGTGATGCAATTGGGCTAATTGGCCACAACCTCACAGACCTGTGCAGGATCTGTGGAGATAAGGAGTCTGGGGACAGGGACACCTCAGACGCACCAGTGGATCAATGGGTAGGAAGCCTTCAAAGTTGTTTACATTGAGAGGTTCATTAAAAGGAAAAGAGACCTAATTTATCTTCTCTCTTTCAGATTGAGTGCACAAGGTGCTCCTTTTGGTTTCACTGGGTGTGTGTGGCAAGGCCAAATATGACAGGCATTTTTCTATGTCCGGCCTGTTCACCACCCACGTAAACCAGCAGATGATGTAGTTGCTCCAGCTGCCATCATCAGGTCCATCCTCACCCCGTCCATCACCATCTGGTACATGGCAGCTACAGCCAGGGACAAGGGTGTGCTGCAGCGTTCTCATCTGGAATAAAACTGACTTGACTAACTTGAACTGTGTTCTTGACTGACTTGTGAGATTCAGTCACACTCCAAATCACATCCTTAAAACACGCGAGTGGGTTACGTTAATCGTACGTCACACTATAACGCTTTGCAGAAGTTTCATACCACATAGCCTACAGCCTAGTGTTTTGTCATATTTGTACGCTTTTGATCGCCTTAATGCTACAACATAAATGGATGATTTATCCTAGAGACATATCTATTATACAGCTGCTGCTTTATTGCTTAATTTCAAATAAAGTATTTCCACGTGAGTATATGAATATTGGCTTTATCGACCTGTAGCACAACAATAAACTTTAGGTTTGTGAATTAAGTGGGTTTAAATCGCTGGTTTTTGTATTGGAAAGCAGTGAGATTGTAAAATGTTCCTCAGTGCATGGACAGCGTGGTCACAAGTTGATCTGGCTACCTCCTAATTTGAAGACACAGCTGACTGTATGTTGTCGGATTTTTATTGTATCTGTCTATAAAACAATGTGGTAATAGTGGTGCACTCTGTTTATTATGCGCCGGCAATTATTTTCTCATGATGAAGCGGTTCGAATCCCGTGAAAATATTCTTTTCTACGTTTCACGGGGCTGAACGCGGCTCTTTAATATGACACATGTTTCTTTAGGCGGACACGACCCGCCATCGCTGCAAATAAAAAAAACGCTGCAAATTAAACAGAAACGCCGCGATGCAAATAAAAAAGCAACGATGCAAATAAAAAAGCCACAACGGAAATGAATTACCGGGGACTATTATTGCCGATGCACATGTTTTTTTTATGTGAAAGAAGAAGAACAAGAGAGAAACGTAAGAAGAAGAAGACGAAAAATAAAGAGAAAAACGAACGAAAAACTAAGTGCGCTATAGGCCATGTAGCCCCAGGTTTGATATGAAGCTGAACTGGAGGATGCTGGTGTTCCTCTATCTGTATACTATAGACGAATTTGGCGAGTGATTTGTGTATGCCGCCATCTTGCGGCAGCGCCATTGCTGCGGTCGTCAGCAATGGCAGCAATCGTTTGAGCGATAAGCAGGAAAGATTAGAGTAATAGGGAGACAATAGACACTGTGTAATATAACGTTAGCATACGTAACGTGTGCTGACGTTAGCAAGCTAGCAGCGTGACATTTAATCATTACGGACAGGGTACAACAACAACAACACGTGTTTGTGTTTTGTTTTAGGTATTCAAGAATATTTTATTGATCACCTGGCCTCCGATGACCAGAAAAACGGCAATTACAGGTTTCTGATTGAGGGTCAAAATTACCTGAGCTCCGGATGGGTCGGGCAAATTTTACATCACCTTTTAGACGACCATCACATCATATTGAAGGCGATCAATATTGATCGCCTTCAATATGATGTGATGGTCACGTAGCCTCTCCATAATGATTAAATGTCACACTGCTAGCTTGCTAATGTCAGCACACGTAACATATACTCATGTTATATTACACAGTGTTTAATGATACAGTCTATTATCTCCCTATTACTCTAATCTTTCCTGCTTATCGCTCAAACAGATGATTAATTTCTACATTAATATCGGAACTCATTTAAGATACCTTCATCAGTTACCGGAGGCCACTGTCTAACATCATCAACCCAGCTATTCATGATGCTGTCATTGTAGAGAGTCAGTTCACAATGACAGCATAATGAATTGATGACTGACACATGTCACCGCAACAATGGCGCCGCCGCAAGATGGCGGCATACACAAATTGATCACCGAATTCGTCTATAGTATACAGATAGAGGAAGACCAGCATCCTCCAGTCAGCTTCATATCAAACCTGGGGCTACATGGCCTAACCATATATAACACACTTAGTTTTTCGTTTGTTTTTCTTTTTCTTTTTCGTCTTCTTTCCTCTCTTCTTCTTCTTCTTTCACATAAAAAAACATGTGCATCGGCAATAATAGTCCCCGGTAATTCACTTCCGTTGTGGCTTTTTTATTTGCATCGTTGCTTTTTTTATTTGCGTCAATGCTTTTTTTATTTGTATCACGGCGTTTCTTTTTATTTGCAGCGTTTTTTTTATTTGCAGCTATGGCGGGTCTCGGCCACCGTACGAAACAGTATAGGCCCATTTAGAAAATTTATTCGAGATGGGAGTTAGATTCCTACAGGAAAACGCAACTTGGCATCTTCCTGTTTTCAACATTCCGTCATATCAAGTGTGATTCAAACCGCGACTGAGTGTCAGTCCGTGACTGGGTTCCTCCAACAAGAGTCCAAAGACAGATCAGGTATGTTCTGTTTTGATACTGTGGTGAAACACTGAAGACAGGGGCATTCGCGAGGACAGCTACGTGTTCTCTTCCTGGTTGAAAACAGCTGTTGTCACTACGACAACCACAGACGCATTCGGCTGAAGGTCGACAGTTAACAGGGTCGCGAGTAGATCCGACACACCGGCAAGGAGTCTGGAGCGCATAGTGCTGCGCGATTCTACCGCTCCTGATGACTCGTTAGGGGTCTCACATTCTGCAGACACAACAGCAATGGAGTTAGGAGACGATTTTTCATGGCTACTGAAGAATTCCTTGAGCCTCAAAGTCCGAAAGAACTTATGAAGGTCAACAATAGTGTCAAAATCTCGGCCATATGTGGTGGGTACAAAGGACAGACCCTCACTCAAAGCTGTCAAACAGGTATCAGAAAGTGGTTTGCTGGAAAGATTAATCACATTCTGTACCTCTTGTGCTTCTGTGTCTGCCGCGTCCGGTAGGGCTCTCTGACGGGAGGTGCTCTTCCCCCGCCTGCATTTCTTCTTGCTCCTGTACCAGGTCGTTGGGGTCCGTTCCATCTCCCGTTGTCCCAAAAAGAAGAACCACTGGTGTGTGAGTAGGTGCTGGATTCCGAATCATATTCCAGGTCAGTGATCGATTGGTGCTGCGTGTTGTCATGGTCGGTAAGTGGAGGATAATTTCTCCCCCGTGTGTGTCTGTTCACCACTCTCCCTTCATGTTTACCCCGCAGGGCCGGGTTTCTCCACTGGTAAACTTTACCGCTGTCATAGTCCGCAGCATCTCTCTCAAACTTCTTCTTTTTGGAAGCAGTAATATCCTTGACCAGTTGGTTTTTACGGTGTTCACACTCTCTTCGAGAAGCTGTTTCAGTTTATCCGCATCCGTGAACTCACTCTCCAGTTGATGTTTGACTTGCGTGATTTCCTCACGAACACTCGCGAGATTAGCAGACACTTCTTGTATGGTTAGAGCCATCAGGTCAAATGAACATTTATTGAGTATTTCACTCCAACGATCACAAAAAGTCTCGTTGTCTTTTCCGATGATAGGGCCTTTATTGATCCTAAGACCTCGTGGAATTCTCTTTGCTCGCATATAGTCACTGAGTGTGACGGCGTGCAGGAACAAGCGTGTCTCTCTCTCTTGTAATTTCTCCAGGGTCCTGCCAGAAATCACAGCATAGTCTCTGATGGTATCACTGAAGAGAGAGTCTTTTAGGATGATACGTGAGTAATCTTCTAGAGAAAACTCAAATGTGGCAGAAGCGCTCGGCTCCATTGGAGTAGTGGCGTAGATTGAGTAGATTAGTCACACAGCTGTGGATGCCTAAAATCAGGAGTCAATGAGGGAGTGCCGTGCCAAAAGGGAACTGAAAATACCAAAAAACAGCACGCACATCCAGAAACGATAAATACTAGGTGCTGGACAGAAAACCAGATCCAAGAATACAAAAACATAAGTCCGCACACCAGAAATAGCTCCTTCGGATATTTAATTAGTATCACCACGTGTGACGTTTCGGGCACCAGCCCTTCATCAGACATGAAAAATCTGTGGAGACACACCTCCATATATACAGCCAATGATCAACATCAGGTAGATCATGTGATCAGACATACAATATAATACAATATAATACAATATAATACAATGAATCAACTTTCAATGCCAGTGCAGAAAAAACCAGTACATCAGTAGCCCAATCAAAAGTAGTAAGTTCATATAAGCATCTAACAGACAAAATATATGTCCTAAAGAAATGTATATACTTCCAAAGGGTGTACTTACACTATATATATATACATATATATATATACACACACACACATATATATGTATATATATATATATATATATATATATGTATATATATATATACATACATAAGAAGGGGCCAACAGTACTAAAAGTCTCATCTTGGACATCACATGATTGAAACATCAGGTCAAAGAACCATCATAATGACATGTAAGTTCAAGGTGATAGTATTTATTGACACGTGTAAATAAAATGGAGGTGCCACTCGTCCTGTAAAATGCAATGATACTAGGTAAAAAATGTATATACACCACAGCAATGTAACCAGCAATGTTAAAATTAGTTCTACCATGACAACATTTAAATGCTGTTTACATGTAGCCTACGATGATCAATTAATACTCAATACATATTCATGTATGTGATGATCACAACACTTGAAATTGGGTACTTTGAACTTTTAGTTTTAAGTTGGCCTACATTTTGCTGACAATACCCATACTTTAACTCAAGTCAGATTTTGTATGTAGCACTGTGTACTTGTGACTGAGTTTTTGTCCTTTGTTGTGATATTCCTGGTACTTTGTCCACAACTGGACAAACATATCGAACAGACATGCAAGCATCGCACGTCTCATCCTCATCCTCATTCTCCACTGTCTTTCTGTGATCTGCCTCCTCAGCTGGACAGCCTCCTCCTCAGCCTGCAGATAAAGCAGTCCTGCTGCAATAACTGCGCCAAGACACCTTCTCCAACCCGTTATTGATTTTCGATTTCCATCTCGCCAATGCTCACGATCACAATAACCACCAACTCTCCACAAACTTTTCCCCCTGCATTTGACTTTTGATTATAATCAGAAGCCAGCTGTGGGGAAAAGACATTTTATGAAAATTGTGCATGTTGGCTCATTAGAAAAGCTCTGCTACACAAATGGAATATAACCTTAATTAGTATCATTGGTAACACCTGTATTTGACCTACTATCTTATGTCAAAATGGCTGCCATGAAAAAGGTCCAAAAGGCCTGTGTGATTTAACTGAGATTGACCTCATTAGTCAATTCGAGTTTGTCTTGATTTGTTTCTACTTCCTGTTTTATTTTGAAGTTCCTGTCTTATCTTCCTGTCCTCTCCCTCTGTGATTAAATCATGTGTTTCACCTGTGTTTGGTTGTTTTCTACCTTATGTTTCTGCACTTTCTCAAAATGCCTGTTTGTCCCCTGTGTTAGTGCTCTGTGTTTCTGTGTGTTCTTGCCCTGTGCTTTTTCCCTCCTGCGTTTGTGTTCCCCCAGTGAGTTCCTTTGTTTCATTTGAGCCAATAAATCACTTTTTTGTTTCTCCACTATTCTGGTCTGAGTCTGCATTTGGGTCCAGCCCCTGTTAAGTTTTTGTACTTTTAAATAAATGAGGTCTAGTTAACTCTTTACTAATTTTATGTTTAATTATTTATTTAGGTTATTTATTTATTTTAAAGGGAATACAAGTTGCAATGTGTGGGTTCCAAGCCTAAAATAATTAATGTAATTTGATTAAGTAAGTTTTCTTTTTAATATAATAAATAGTTAGGAGAACTGTCTCTAATCCACACAACATAATGCCTGAATATCATATTTTGACATTAGAATGTGCATTTTGCCTAAACTAATGGATTAACTCACATCCTCTGATACCAAGGACCACACTCTGCCTGTGAGCTAACTGGTGGCAAAATTAGTTTTGAAAGAGGGAAATCAGGAAATTTCAGTTGGATTTGAAACACAGAAAGCCAGTGGCATTGCTTGCTGCGATGCCACCATCAGGACAATTGTCTTGTGTTTCATGTGGAGAACATCTGACATCTTGATCTGTCATCATTGTCATCATTATCATCCTTGCTGGGTCTTGAACCCACAACCCACCATCTAACAACAATAACCAGCTCCTAACTCACTGAGCTAATTGGCTGGAAGTGAGACTTGCTGTGTAGCTTCATTTGTCGACTCAGGGAGTCACTGTCTGGATTCCTTGTGGAAATCAAATTAGACAGGGTTGCCCACTTTCTCCACTTACTTTTGCATAAGCTATAGAATCACTGGCAGAGAAAATAAGTCAAGATCCAAAGGTAACAGGTGTCACTAATAGGTAAACAACAATATAAACATATAATATAATATATTTTTTACCGTCTTTACTTTTAAGCTCATATTGTAGTCATTATAAAGGAAGAATTAATCTTTAAAATGGCATGGCTTCCAAAATTCTTATTCCTGTTTTCAACAGTGGCAATTACCCCTTCAAAAACATTCTTTATAAAAAGCCTATTCTATTACAACAGACTTTATATGGAAGGAGAAAAGTCACAGGATAAAAACAAGGGTTTTACGTTGCTGCTTAAGCATTTTACCTACACCATGTAGAAAAAAGCACAAATGAAGAACAGTTGTCAGAGCTGGCTCAATTCTCTGACAACCAAACGCAAGAAGGAATGCAACTGCAAATTATATTTATTTAACAAACCTAGTCAACAGAAACTAAGGCTAACAAAATACAACAATCTATATCTGTAATGTGGAATGTCAGCAGTGATAGCGGGTGCATGGCTGTGTGTGTGTGTGTTGGATGCAAACTAAAAGGAAAAGGGACAACAGGTGAGCTGCAGGGTCAAGCCGGGAATGGGAAAACAAGAGAGAGACCGGGCGGATTCCGCAGGTATTCATAGTCGCAGCCCCGCCCACTAAGGCACACACCGGAGGCCCATGATCAATCACACTCTGAAACAGAAAGGAGAGAGGGCAAGCAAGACACCACATACGCACACCAACAGATCCAAACAACATCACCCCAGTTTGGGTTGTCACACAGTGGATTCATATTGAAAATGCACAAGTTTATCCTAAAAACCTTTGCTTGTGTGTATTTTCAGAAGGAAGAAGAACAAGCTTCGTTAATTTTATATTAAAGAACTCAACAACAACATGGAGAAAAACGAAGAGTATACTGGCTGAGTCGATAGTGTTGCACTCTCAAGCAGACATGACTCCGTCTCTCTCTTTGGCAACATTTATTGTCCCGGTTCTACATCTCTTTAAGGAGACAAGCATCGACGAGCGCAGCGCACATGTAAAAAAAAACAACAATCCCTCATTCTCCGCGCCGGCTGATGACATCACATGAACTCTGACCTCAGTCAGAAAAATATAAAATAAACTGAAAATACAGTGTAGCATCTATTTACTTAAAAAAAAGTTATTTAGCTCACTTGCATTTAAATTTTAAACATGTAAAATATTAAAATGTAAATGAAATAATACATTTTATCTCTAGGTCTCAACAATAGCAATTCTGAAAAGCACTTGTTTGTGGAACAATCCTGGGATAGTGAGGTGTCAAAAAAGGTGGAGAGCCTGAAGGGCCAGATGGCTCCCAACTTCTGTCCCTCTGCCTCACTTATACTTGTACACTGGATAACTGCAAGATCTTAGTTTCAGCAGACAGGAACTCAAGGATACTCAAGGACACACTGGAGACACGGAGAATCAGGTGCAACTTTGAGTTTTAATGTGCCACATAAACAATAACACATCAACTCGTGAGTCAAACCCCGGGGCAAGACTGAAGATTTGCTACTGAACACTCTCTTTTAAGCCTGTGGAGATTCGACAGACCATTCTGAAGGTAACAGGCAGCCTAATCTCATTCATTCATGGCTGGGGGTGAATGGGGTGGGGGAGGGTTGCGACAAAGCTGAAATGGCCGCGTTTCCCCATAAAGATCGTTCTTAGGATCTTAGCCATGATACTGTTAATTCATGTTCTGTGTTCATCTGGATTTCTGTGATCTCATGTTGTGTGTTAATACCAGAAAAATAATAGGCTATTAGCCTATAATATAATAGTCACTGGCGCCAACTTCAGGTCAACATTGGAGGGTCACAATGTTTTCTTATTAAATCTTGAGATGAAATAGGAATATATATTTGTACTTATACTCAGCGTGTTAACATAGATTCAACACAGCTGACGGGAGGAAATGTAATGGTCAAAACTTTAAATTAAAAAAATACCAAAATAATTAGGCTACTTAACACCAGCACTGTATTTGATTAGGTTAGTTATTCATCTCTGTTTAACAGTTTTGAATATAATCGCTAATATAAAGAAAACCCGTATTTTCTGGTCAGCAAGTGGTGAGAGAGCCGGGTGAATGTCCGCAGCTCCTTCTGGCACATCACCATCACCACCTCACTACCACCACCCGCCCGAAAAAGACGAAAAATAAATAAAATGTTTGATAAAACTGTTTGAATTGTCTGTTTCGTGTATTGAAAAGCCTGTATCCGAACATGCATACTGACATTTTAGAAGCGCTGAATGAGGTCCAGTCTCCTTCATATTGTACAGTAGAGGACAATGTGTGTTCTCATGCGCATTTACGCATGATGCATGACACCAGCAGTTATTGTTTTTTTTTATCTCCAGACACGCCGATCATCCAGATTCATACCGTGAAATTGTTCGGAATGAAGCCGCATCATCCTGATAAACACTGACTCATTGAACTATTTATATTTCTGATTTTATCAATAGTTTTAACTTATTTTTACACACATGCACTTTATCTTTGCTGTGGACATTTACTTGTTTTTGTTGTTAGTTTTTTATGGAGGCATATCTTGTTGCAGTTAATGTATTGTTTGTCATAGTTTTTTAGCGCTGATTGCCAAGTCAAATTCCTGCATATCTGTCTGATGCATTTGGCGAATAAAGTGATTATGAGATGATTATACAGTAATGCAATATATATCTAAATGTTGTAGCCTATTTTACATGTAAATCTGGTGTCTCAGAGCAGCGACAGCGATTCCGATTTACTATTGTTTAAAATTTTGATTTAGGCTATTGCAATTTTCAACATTTTTTATGACGGATATTAGCGGTCCATCGTTAAAACAGGCCATGGCAGAGTTCATTTATGAATATAAACTACATTGTAAACTGTGATCCAGTGTTAAATTTAAACAGACAAGTCAACAACAGACCGCTTAGAATTAGATCTTGGCCTTTGGAGCTTGAAAACGAAGTCTTCTTATTAAAATCGAAAATGAAATCGAGTCCAGCCCTATGCGGAATTGTTAATGTTACATTTTCTTCATTTTCTTTCTTTATGTGGCTGGTTATGTGACTTACAGTATCCTACAGAAGCATTCACTGCAGTACATGTGAACTGCGACTTGAATATTTGTGTATGAATGAATTTATGAATTAGTGATGAATCTGGTGACGGAAGCACAGCGCAGCTCAGCTGCAGCTGTTCACTCAATATGCATTAATCCTCCTGAATGTTGAAATAGCAGTAATACCACATTCATTGATAAAGTGACACCAGCGATGGGAAGGGGGTGGCAGGATGATATTATCTGCTCACATGTGCCACCTGGTGGTTGTTTGCGCACACTGCAGCTACTCCTGTATATAGTAATTAACCCCCCTTCCCCCTCAACTGCCAGCCTCAGTTTCTCACGTGTGATTCACGCGGGGATGCGGCCAAATTAGACTTGTACCCACTGTATATGGTGGCTACGGCCCTGTCATGCATGCATAATTAGGCTACAGTTGTCTTGGTGCGCAAAGGTGAAGTGGCTGGAGATATTTGCATCTTGAAAGCCAGACTACAAATGTGGATAGACAGGGAGAAACACACGCAAGCCTAAAGGCCCATTTATGCTCCCTTTACGTACAAAAATGTATACGTCCGTTTCAAACGATGTTACCATCACTGCCCACATACTTCCATGTGCGCTTTATGTTGGCATGGATGTTAACCAATATATCCACCAGGAGGCAGCCCAGCGTCAAATGTTAATGATAACAACAAGCTCAAAAACAAACGTGACTGTGGAGGAGACATTGATAATGTAGGCTACCTCTTGCATAACAGACAAAAACAGAGGCAGCGCTGTAGGAGGCGGTGGTCGGTGAGGCCGTTAATTACATTGCGACTGGAGGACGGAGAATTCTTCTCTCTAGTATTGCCGATGAGAGAAATTAAATTGTTATTTCTTCTTCGTGTCTCATTAGAGCTACGTATTGGGTAGTAACAGGAACACTGCCCCCACGGTTCCGGTGGTAGACTACTGCTCCGTTTGGCCCGTATCCGTAAGCTGTATGGAAACATGCAGAAATACGGACAAAATGAATGCGGAGCACGGACAGAAGGCTCAGTCCGTATCCGTATTTAACACTGAGCATAAATGGGCCTTAAGACCTGGTAAGATAGGTAGGCTATGTCTTACTATATGAAGTGACTGATAACAAGATCTGTATAATTGATTGTAAAGGAATTCGTCAAGTTTTATTTTGTAGGCAATTAATCTGGATTTATGGCATGATGGGATGACAGCACAATGATGTGTGTAGTGTCACTGGAAAGCTCTGCTCCTGCGCTTTCATGTGATATGCGTGGCATTTCTGTGCGAGCCTGCATTTGCAAGTAATCCATCCAAGAGTAATGTGTGTGCCAAGCTGTATAAGCTCTGTTATACATAATTTTAGTGTAACTTTATAATTTTTTTTCGTTGTGAAAACATTGTACGACAAGTGATAGGTCTTGTTGGAAAGCTACAATAAAATATTTAAAGCAGCTGTGCGGAACTTTTTACCATTAATAAAACTGTCCCTAGTTCGAAATTCAGAGCTACACCAGAACATTTATGAACAGGTCTTACTTTACTACTAATTTGTGTGTAACGTTAGCATGTTAGCATGTTTCCACTAATTACTTGGACTGACTTAACGTGAGTAGCATTAGCTTTGCAAGTGAAGGCTGCAGGTAACAGATTTGCTGTGTTAGGATTATGTTATGTCTTGACTGTGCATGGGCGGATCTACCGGGGTGGCATGGGGTGGCAGCTGCCACCCTAAAAGAAAGCCTTGCCACCCCAGCTGCCACCCCAGTTGGCAGCAAAGAATTCACAGAAAAGTTGTGGCCAATTTGACATTTACGTGCGCAAATCTCCAATGTCCGACTGCTATGAATGCAGCACGAGATAACGCCAGAGCGGCAAGAGACCGCTTTGTTTGGAAAACTGAAGACCTCTGAGTATGTTAACCCTGAAATGAGGGAAACTCTGTGTTTCAGTTCCAGAAAGAGGTAAATCAAACTCTGAGTCAATCACCATGACAACTGAGTCTGTGAACAGGTTAGTCTCCTCCCTCTTAACGCGCTGTTTCATTTCCTCATTCATTCAGTCCGTGTCAAAGCTTGTATTGAAGCGCATTAATTAGAGGAGATTTACCGTCTGTCACAGTCTAAATCCTGCTGGATATTAATTTGTTACTCAGGACTGTCTTAAGTTACTGAGTTTATGCACATCAATCATTTCTTTGGACATCAGTTACATTCAAATATTACACAGCGAGAATTCACCCTCTGCTCAGAATCAAACCTCTGTCCTTTTATTATTTATTATTTTTTATAACACTGTGCACAAGGATCAGACTGTCAGTCTGTTAGAGCAGCTCCCACATGTTTATTGCACATAATGTGTAGGTCTAATTATTTACATTTTAAAAATCGGTGTGAAGCTTTAGACACGTACTATCAATGACTAATGATCTCTATCACTGATGTCATTGGTCGCACTGATGGAACATAATTCCTATAGCCTAATATTGGGGATTATATGTTAATATTTCTGAGTGAGCAATGGTGCAGCATTTCAGTGTCTTTAAATTTACTGCATTTGTAGCTGAAATAAAGTCACTGAATGCTGTTGAGTCAAGATACAAATAGATGTCCAACATTTTAAAATCTACTGTATTTTAACCTCAACGTCTTTTCAAGTGCAAATCACCAAACATATTATTACTGGGTCAGACTGTGAGTTTACAGTCTTTATGTCTTTGATCTATAGCTTAGCCTATATGTTTTAAATCTTCCTATTTTTCAGTTGCTGCCTCCTGTGTTTTTCCCATCAGATTAAATCTGAACAAATATATTAATATATATTATTAATTTAATGTAATGTATCGACAGCCTGATACACAGTCAGATTCCACCACTTTATCTTTATTAAGGAAATGTAAGTCTGATAAACATGCACCATCTGCTACACATGCATTAATATTTCTACATCCACTGGATTAAAATGGAGGCGCTGTCTTTTATTTACCTGTTGCCATGGTGAATTGTGGACTCGGAGCTCCATTGATGATGGCTTTTTATTTTCTGCTTTACTCAGAGTGAACATACTCAGAGTTGACTGAACTAACTCAAATCAGCTGTTCTGGAACCGCTAACTCAGAGTTTCCCATCTCAGGGTAAATCAACTCAGAGTTCAGGGTTAGACTCAGGGTTTGTTGAACCTCCCTCAACACTTATTCCTAATATGAACTGTTTCATATGAAACCTCAAATGCAAGACATTGATTGGATGAGATTAAGTTTGTCTGTGTGAGTTTGCAAATGGCAGCCCGTGTCCTTATGTAGTGTAAACATACTATTTCTCATCAAACTGTGATAACTGTGATCAAATTCAGTATATATACATCTGCCATATGTTGCCACCCCTCAAAAATTCCTGCCCCCCCTCTTGCCACCCCATAAATATTTTTCTAGATCCGCCCCCTGTGACTGTGTATCTTCACATAAAAGTATACTCCGACGATTTGGGAGTTGTGCCCTTTCTCTATCATTTTCATATTGAGACAACATGATCAATATCTTTTTTGTGTCTGTGCGTCCAGTGGCTGGGTCTCAGCGGTTAGCATTGCGCTGATAGAGGATCAGTATGTCTGGCGCTGTGATCCACGGAGGGATACACCGGTGAGCAGGCACAGACGTAGCTTGTAAACAAAACTCGGCTGTTTATTTAGCCTGGCGATATCTCCGGATTTTAGCAGCTGCAATGGACGACTTTGAACGCAATTTTGAAGAGTTTCTTGTAGCAGGCACAGATCCAGAGCCATACCTGTTTGAGCCGGAGTACACAGATGAGGAACTCCATGTGTTGAATGCTGAACAGAGATGAGAGAGGCTGAATCCTCTGCTCCTATTTTCCTGCACAGAGTGAGATTCGGTGCTGCCATCGTTGGGGAGATATATATCATCAGGAAGAAAAGTGCCGCAGAGAGTGCATCACAAGGAATGAAAACTTTGCAGCAATCACTAATCCTGGCGTGATTGAAACTTTTTTCATGTTCCTAAGATGAACTGGAAAAAACACTCCAGGCCTGCAGGAGCTGAAGGACAGTTTTCAGTCAGGTGAGTAATATCGTCCGTGTCTTCTCTTTGTTTGCTTTTACCTGAGTGACCAAGTGTACCTGTCCCAGAGCCAGCTGCAGCTGTTGCTCACTGGTGTATCCCTCCGTGCAAGATGTACTGACCTCCCACAAGTGTCATGTACGGAAGTGCATTGCATTCACTGGATAAAAAAAAAAATTAGACACCTTATCTCGTAATTACGAGATCATGATCTCGTAATTATGAGAAAAGATCTCATAATTACGAGATCTTTTTTCATAATTACGAGAAAAGATCTCATAATTACGAGATCAGGATAATTACGAGATAAGGATCTCGTAATTATGAGATCGGGAAAGGTGCCACATTAGCCACTGCTTCGATCAGAACCACATACTGCACATCCACGAAGGGGCGTCAGAACTACTGTAACCAGCTGCCACTCGGGTGGTGCCATCTTGACCATATCCCATATCTTTAGGCTATTATAATGTGTATATACTGTAAATTACGACAGAGTATTACATTAAGCAAGGACAACAGTGCGCACCGTATATATTTTGATCTATTTTATAATTCAGATTTATATTGTTTGGCATTAATTGGTGACAGAAAAGAATGAATTTCATTCTGCAGGGAAACGTGTCCTCACTGTGCATATTGAATCTTGAATCTATGTTTTATGAAGACCCTGTGTGCGCTCAGAGCTGTGGCACAATTACGCACTGAAATCTGGCGGAAGAAAAATAAGTAGGCTGTGTGTGACATGCACTGATGAAATGATGAATGATCAAGATCGATTGATTTCAGAACCATGGTAGTGGCCAGCTCCTGTTAAGATATAAACACAATGAAAGCGGAGAAGGTAATTACAGAACTTGTCTTGAGAAACAGCTTTCAAATTCGTCCTAAAAATGCTGTTAAGACTTCAAGAAAAATTGAGTTAGGGTGGATCCATGAGGGAAAACAAGTGAGGAAGCGTTCTGGTGGTGGCACCAGGGTACTTGAGGTATCCAAGAATTCAACCAAAACAGACATTTTGTCACATGCCAAAGAACTGTTTTTTCCAGATGGTGAATCGAACAAAGGAAAATGGGAAGACTTCATACACGATATTTATGACTTTAAGGAATCACACCTTGATGAGAGCGTTACTGTTGGTGAGTTGTACAGTGTCAAAATTTGGGATTTTACGGTTCTACCTAAGCACAACATGCTTCGTAGACCCATCTGACACAGATGTGAACTGGAAAGGGGACAAATATGGTGACACTATAGGACAGCAGAGACGGACCAATTCTGATGAGCACCAAGAAAAGCCAGCCAGACTGAATGAACCACAAAGAGAACAATCTGGTACAGTTGAATACTCAAATGTCGTTGATCATACCTCTGACTATGATAATTCAGAGGTGATCATTGGTGGCCTAGTAGGTGTATCCTCTGCAAGCCAGTTGGATGACACTGTTCCACTTTTCTTTTCCACGGAGGATATTGTAAGTGTTGCCTTTACTACAAGCTCTCCTGTCTTAGCAGATGATATTGACCATGCATTCCATTCAAGTGCACACTGTGACCCACCCTCAGAGATTCAGCTGGATGATGCCATCCCAGTTTTCACTCCAGTCGAGGAAGTCATCAACGGTGCCCCCTCCACATCCATCCCTGTGTCAGGGGACCATGATCAACATACTGACCACTCAAGTTCTGCTATGACCAACATTATGTGAATCTCAAACTTCACAGAGTAAATCTTTTAGAGGAAATGATTTGTCAGTTCAAAGATGAGTCAATTTTGAAGTACCCTTTAAAGTTTGCTTTTACTAATGAAAGGGGTGCAGATGCAGATGGTGTGGCCAGAGATGCCCATGCTGCTTTTTGGACAGAATTTTTGGATTCTGCAGCAGAGGGGGCAGAAATGAGGGTGTCATCCCTGTCACCAAAATGGCAGGAGGAAGAGTGGAAAGCTGTGGGAAGAATATTGGCTAAGGGATTTATGGATCAGGGAGAGACAAGCCCTTGGATTTTTACAGCAGTACGTACAAGGATTGGATGAAGTGGGTCTCAGAAGGCTGCTGAGATTTGTGACAGGCTCCGATATTATCTGTGTCACAAAAATAGAAGTCATATTTTCAGCTTTGGAGGGACTGCACACACCTGTGGATCGGTTTTGGAGTTACCCTGTACATATAACTCCTACCCAGAGTTACGTGTGGAGATGGAGAATGTACTGATGAGTAACTATTACACTATGGATATTGTGTAGTGAGAAATGGCATGTAATTGTGTACACACCAGGCAGGGTCCATATTGACATTCTGAATGTAACTGAACTGCACTCTTTAATATTTGAAACCTCAGGCAGAAGTAGATTTGAAGAAATGTTTTGTGTCAGAAATGAAGTCCCAAAGTGCTGCGTCAAATTGCACTTTTTTTTATACCAGTCTCCTCTAAAAGTTGTACAGTTCATAGCTATTTAACTGTGCGTAAGAAGCCATGAGGTAACCTCAAGGGAATATCTTTTGCAGTTTTCCATGCAGTTCAAATTGTTAAAACAAATTTTGATGTGAAGCTGTTGCAATAAGTAATGTGCCTGACACAGAAAAAATACTGTAAGTTAAAAACAAACTTGTGGTTATATCAGTATCAGTGCCAGAGTTTGCTGGCAGTGTTATATCTGGTAATGTTATGGAAAACCAGAGGCCAATTGACAGTTATGGGTATGTGTTTGACAGTATCATTCAGTGTGAAAGTTTTATACATTAGAAAAGAGCAATAATGGCTGTCATGTTAATTCATAGCTATCTGCTTGTGCTCTTAATAGCATGTCTTTGATGCGCCACAGCCTCTCAGACATTGATGTGTTAATGTTCAGTAGAACCCAGAGGTAACTTTTTTTTCATTGTTATGGTTTCAAAGGGATGTGGCAGGCCGTTCACATCACATAACATAAAATCTTATCAAGTACCAGCAGTGTGTTCTGTGGTTTTAATTCTACTCAGAGTTATTATGAGTTCTATTCAAATTATAAGCAAGAGAAACGTTCTATACAAATGATTAACAGGGTTGTTCTGGGTGGGGCCAATATTATGTTGATAGGCAGCCCCAATAAACTTTTATGTTCATTTTGGCTGTACAAATCTGTCACAGATTTGATAAATTCAATTTAAAATTACTGCGTTCATAGTAAAGGCTTGTTGATTGACTTAAGTGCCATTAATTAAATGTGTTCTTTAATTCATCTTGTGTGAATTTTCTTTTGTGTTAGGTGCCAGTTATCAATATGTATTCAGTTAATACAACACAAACAAAAAAGTTTTCATTTTTTATAAATTTAATTGCATTCAACAAACTGTCACATTAGTAATATTAGTGTTCACTCATCATTTGCTGTCTAATGTAACTGTTCTGTTTTATGTGACAGATAATCCTGAAGATGAATTCCAGAGTGTTTGAATTTCAACATTATATCCAAAAGATTTGGGCACTGTTGCTACCAGTTGGTCTCTTTATAAATCAGGTAAAATGGTTGAATCAAAGTAATAATAGGGCCTATAACTTATTTAGTTTTTTGACAAAGCCCAAAGTGTATATACAGTACACATTATCTGCATAATCAAGGCTTTAAACACATACCTCACGACTTTCAATAATCTTTATAATAAAATGACATTCCGTTGTAATACAGGTAAATTTGCAATTGCCACTGCCATGTTGATAACAAAACATTAACTAGACAGATATTAACAGACAAAAATGCAGGCAATGATATTTCAGGTCAGTTACAGACAATTTTTAAAGTTAAAATTCACTGGCTACTGTGTTTTCTAGTCTGGCAGATCTGAAAGTCGGTTATCTTTGTGCAGGTCTCTGCTGTCTGTCTGGGAACAGCCTGAAACACAGAAAAGGACACGTCACTGTTAGTCTTTAAATGAGAACCATAAAAATCTGAACGTATTGTCGGTTTTAACCAGGACTAGAATTATGACTAAGATTATACTAAGTTGATTATTCACAAAAGAACACACAATAAAACCAACAACTCGATCATAAACTTGTTGTGTTTATGATGTTTGTTGACTGTTTGTAAGTTTTGTAACCTCGTGGTGAATCAATGTCCCCGTGGGGATTAATAAAGCTAATCTAATCGAATAAACTGAAACAGCGGGGTCATTCGAGACATTTTATGAATAGTGTAAGAATCAAGTAATTGTAATACACTTTATTATTGTTGATACATGTTAATTGTTGACGTACATGTTTTGCTTTTTGTTGCTGATTTTAGTATACTGTGGTTCTAGGCCTACTAGGCCAGTGATTCTTGGTCTGGGG
This sequence comes from Epinephelus cyanopodus, assembly GCA_026686955.1. Classification (NCBI taxonomy): domain Eukaryota; kingdom Metazoa; phylum Chordata; class Actinopteri; order Perciformes; family Serranidae; genus Epinephelus; species Epinephelus cyanopodus. The sequence continues at coordinate 4,053,948 of CM048932.1, read as the reverse complement.
GTCAGGAGTCTGGACCCCCACAAGAAGTCACTGGATTAATCAAAAGGGTCACAAGATGATAGGACAGGATATGATACAGAAAAAAATATTTTGAACATAATATTGTGATTTTTTTTTAAAGCTTTCTTATAATTCCTGCTTTATTTATTTTGGATTTTGGTATTTTACCTCCTCAAGCCTCTAAAACTTATTCAGATAAAACAAAATAAGTCCTCTCTCCAGAGAAGCTGGGTCAGTCAATTATTTGATTAAGTCAGTCGACAGAATATTATCTTGCTATGGGTCAGTGACAAGATTCCCTCTGTCTGTGGTTGGCGTAAAATCATTTTTGAGCTGATCCCTCTAGAATATCTTACCAACGTCATGCATCACAGCATAGATCAGTTCTACAGAGTGTGGCGCCCATTTCTGGACTATATTGGACTGGACCTTTCCTCCATTCTGTTGAAGGGACTGTTGTGCACTTGAACGACATTCGGGTACCGTAAGACTGAATCACCACCTCTTGTATTATGCCATATGCTCGTCTCTCATGTAAGAGCTGCTGTGTATGTTTTGTTGTGTGTCTAGTTTTTGTAGACACTGTTTTGCTGAATGGAAACAAAAACTGCAATAAAAACAATGAAGAAAAAAAAAAGTCAATTGACAGAAGATCAATAAGGCACTACTTTGATAAATGAATAACTGTTTTAGTTTTTATTAAGCAAAGATGTAGAGAAAGAAAATAAGCTTTTATTTGTGGAACTAGATGATTCACTGTATATCTTTTGGTTCTGGACTGTTAGACAAAAACAGACATGGACTGTGGGGAACTTTAACAGATTATTATTGATTTATTTATTTATTTTTTACTATTTTCTGACATTTTATGAACAAACAGATATGAGGTGGGGTCCTGGATAGACTTTGCTTTTTTATTATGGATCAAACTTTTGGAACCACTATACTAGGTCTTTAGCACTATACTTACTATTAAAGCTGAGTGTGGATGTAGGCTCGTGAGAAAAGGTAGAGTTTAATTGTCTCCTCAGAAGAAGTAGGTGGCTGCAGATAGTTTTCTGACATTGGAAGGCAACAAATGTCAAAAACAGTCTCATCACATGGATGTCGACCTCTTGGCAGGCATTCCTCCCTACAAGCCTGTATCTGCTGATGGGATACTGCCTTGATGTAGTCTGTGGTGCCAAACAGTTGGGGAAGGCGGTACATCAGTAGCGGTCGTCCACTTGGAGAAACTGCATTCCTACTGGGGCGAATTCTGTGGCAATTCCACAGGTGAGCAACGTCCTGCAGCTCTCTCTAAAAGAAGAAAAGCAAACAAGGCCAAAAAACACTTCGCCTAAACTTGCACATCTTTTCAATTATCCCATACTTAATCGATACTGCAGTCATTCCAATAAATGTGATGAGGGACAATACAGTCTTTCTGTGTAAACTTCATTCTAAATCTCAACTGAAGCTCATATGAGGTTTGAACAGAGAAATAATTAAGCTGTTGTGAATGTGAATCTTTTCCCAACGAAATTTCTTAAGCAGCTCAGAAAGATAATACTTTGGGATTCATATTCACATTGGAATTGTGAAACAACGGTTTATTTCTTTATTACAGATATGCAACATGGTTATCGCACTTGCTGTTGTTTTGCAGGACTTCTGTTTTTCTGCTGATGTTTTTTTTAATCTATGTACACTGTCTTGGTTTGTCATGCCAGAGGTAGTGAGTTTTGGAGTATAGACATTTGTTTGCTTTTGCATCTTCAGCACCAAGGACAGTGCTCAAACTACAGTAGTTCTTGTCTGCTTTTGTCATGTGGTGAATTCTACTGTCTTATGGAAAAAAATGTAATAAAATTAGCATTTCTTAGAACTTCGTAATGTTTTATTTTTGTCAATAAAGTCCCCTGAGAAATGGTCATCGTCCTTTAAATCTTGAAATACATTGATCCAGTATTGCACATGGTGTTTTCTTAAAAATCCCCACCATTGTTCAATTCTTTGGTTATGATTACTTGAGCCGGTAATGTAACATCTCTCACTGAACTCGTCGTCATGGGTACCTCTGCATCTGCATCTGCTCCACTGAGCGGTTCTCAGTGCCCAGGTCTGCCCTGATTCGTGTGGGTGTGCCGCTCCTGTCTTCTACTTCATCAATGAAGTAACTAGAAATAACTCTGGGGTTGCTATTTGTGGTGTAAGCATGCAGCCACATGACCATGCGCGAAAATCCATCAATGGCACCGTTAATACATATTCCATATGGTTTCAGTTTGTCGTACGAATCGACATGCCATAAGAAGTTGGGGCCTGGGTTTGTGTACAGGCGTCGTCTCAGGCGGTTCCGTTGCCTCAGCTGTACTCCTTGAGGATCTAGGATTTTTAGCAGGTGCCGCACAGTTTTCTGAGTCACTATCAAACCAGCTTGGATGCATTTCAAATGCATGAATTTATATCCATGAAGCACCCCGTGTTGGTTCAACTGCTCCTGCAGATAGACAGCGACATCCAACACGTCAGACTGGGCTTTCTGCCTGAACAATCCCAACGACTTGAGATGCCTGCACAGTGTTGACATACTAATATTAATACCATCCTCATTTTTAAGAAACGACAGGATTTCCCAGTGCCTCAAACCGAGAGGGTAGTAGTAGCAGATTAACTGCGATAGCGCTATCATTGCCCACTGATTAGCGAGGATTTAAAAGCAACAAGAACTTTTTCTTTTTCTTATCTCATAATTACGAGATCAGGATCTCGTAATTACGAGATAAGGTGTCTAATTTTTTTTTTTATCCAGTGAATGCAATGCACTTCCGTACTTCAGTACTTCCGCATTCACTGGATAAAAAAAAATTAGACACCTTATCTCGTAATTACGAGATCCTGATCTCATAATTATGAGATCAGGAAAGGTGCCACATTAGCCACTGCTTCGATCAGAACCACATACTGCACATCCACGAGGGGGCGTCAGAACTACTGTAACCAGCTGCCACTCGGGTGGTGCCATCTTGACCATATCCCATATCTTTATTATAATGTGTATATATTGTAAATTACGACAGAGTATTACACTAAGCAAGGACAACAGTGCGCACCGTATATATTTTGATCTATTTTATACTTCAGATTTATATTGTTTGGCATTAATTGGTGACGAAAAGAACGGATTTCATTCTGCAGGGAAACGCGTGTCCTTACTGTGCATATTGAATCTTGAATCTATGTTTTATGAAGACCCTGTGTGCGCTCAGAGCTGTGGCACAAGTTATGCACCGAAATCTGCCCGAAGAAAAATAATAAGACGAAAAATAAGTAGGCTGTCTGGCAACCTGTTCAGAGTGTATCCAGCCCCCCACTCAACCCAGTTGCAGAAAATGAATGAATGAATGAATGAATGAGTGTAAAGTACTGTATTGCTTCCTTTTAAAATGTGTTAATTACGTATGCATTATTAGTGTATCTAATATTGTTATTATAATAGCAACTGAATACCAGCCTAATACATTTTTACATTATCTCGTTTTACACATTTTCAGATATATATGATGAAATGTGAAATGTAATAAAATGTGTTTATCAATACAGCACAAGATACATTTTCATTGTATTCTTCAGTGGTAAGGCAGAAGAGCTGAAAGATCATTGTTAAAGAGAAATATAATGACACTGTAAGGCACAAAACACAGAACTAATTTAATATTTAATAAGAAACAACAGCACTGAAGTTTTTCATGGTGTATTTACATCATTTGAAGACACTCCTAGACCTAAAAGCAATGCATTGTGAGTTATGTTAAGCATACAAGTGACAAAATATGCAAGTAGTTATTTTCTATTTGGTACTAATAACCATGTGACAGTTGGCTATATATATGTTTGTTAAAATATAAATGTTTATACTAAAATCAGTAATTAATGTTTGTAATGAATAGGAAATACCAATCAAATAATAAATAATCTTAATGCAAATATAAAATACATAAATATGGCCACCATTAAAACATTAATCATGGAGCAGCATATCTATAACATCATAGTCAGATGCTAGGCTGACTGCTGATTCTACATAAATAACGAACAAACTATGGTTGATTACAGAGCCCAATAATGGTTTTTTTTTAAATTTACTTCAATGAAATTGGTTTATTCTAGGGTAAAGAAGTGGTGACAGTCTTTGGCAGACTTTAATAAACTATGTTCACGTTAGCAGACATTGACAAAACGTTCTTTTTTAAATCACACATAAGAGACTGCACATGTGAACGGAAGCTAGAGTAGTTGAAAAATAAGTGCATACTGCATGTGTGCACTTGCTTTTTTTTTTGGAAATTGTAACAAGCTAAATTTAGACCAAAAAAAGTCAATCATAACTGAGATATGAGTGAACAAATTAAATCAGTTAACCATCATGTATATATTTAGCAATTTTTTTTAGAAACCCCAAAATGCATTATTCAGGGACACATGGATGTCTCTACAAAGGACAAAATGAGCCATATCTTCAGTCTTCCATTCAGTACACACTTTGCAGATATTCTTGCCTTTAAAGATGCAATCAGTAATATCATTCAGTACTGCTGATGGAGGGCACAAGTAACTGGAGTGTTCTCTTGAAGTGCATTGCATAGCACTGCTGGTCTTCATGCGAGTAGTTATTTTTTTCTGATGGCAGCACCTGACTTGAGTCAGTCTGCACTCTGTGAAGATGTGGATACCTGCCAGCATAGAATGAAATTAAACTTTACATTCAAAATGATACTTTCAAGTGTTATGGGAAATGTAGGAGCCAGCACTGAGCTTGACTCTTACAAAGGACTAAGTCAGCATATATAGGTCTCTGATGTCTCATCAACCATCCTCTGATGTCTTTATTTTATTTTATTTTATTTTTTAAATCTGTCCCTTGTGAGTCCTTAAATATTATCTAAGTGCAATACACCAGTGCAGTACCCCTGTAACATAGAAACAGTAAACTTGAAATGTAGATCAAATCCCAATGTGGAATTAACTCAAAAGACAAATCTATGGAGTTATGTTAAGCATATAAGTGACAGTATTAGTAACACTAAAGAGCCAGACTTTAGTGATTGCACCTTTATCTAACAGTTATTATATTCATTCACCAGCAGGATTCTGGATGGTGATTAAAATCACTATGCTTCAAACATTCTCCATCTCTCATCAAATGCAGGTAATTAATCATTTATTCATAAATATCAGTCCAGGTGTTGAAGTTCAGTGTTGTATTTCAGCAGAAAAGGACATCAGATAATCGACCGGTCAGGTCAAATGGCTGGAGAGGAAACCACATAAACTGCTCATTATTCCATCACAGCATTTTGAGACGTAGCATGCACCTCGTATAAATTTAACAACAAACTGTCATGTCAGTGGGCACTTCTAACTGCAGGACGTTAAAAGCAGCCAGCAAGTTATTTTTGATTGTTAACTGGAAGAATAAGATGGTGAATATATGGCCCAGTATGCAATGTTGCAGTTCCCTTAAGCATACTCAACAGAAAGGCACCACTGATATTTTTTCTGCACTGAAATACACTGTGAATTGTTGCTACATACTAGTGTATGGCACTTTACCTACAAGACATGAACATATTTGTACATGTTTTTTTTTCTTTTTTTTTTATAAAACTCTTTATTTACTACATCACTAAAATAAAAGTTTAATTTTCCATTTCTCTTTAAAAGTCTTTACACAGCAAATAATCTTATATAAAATAAAGGTTTAATAGTGACTATTCCTTTTTTCTCTCAACATAAAGGATTCTCGGCAATTTAATATTACACAGCGACTGGATCTTGTTTGGTGGTGAGACTAATTGACGTGTCTTGCAGGTCATCATTTGGTGATGCTGGGTTAGTCCTGCTCATGTCCATAGCTCTGAGCAACAGGGTTGTGGTGCTATCTGAAGTAATGAAGGGTGTGTGTTCCCCCTTAGGCTCCTCTGTTTCGCTCACTAGCATGCTGTCACTACTGGATTCCACATTGTGCAGCACATGGCCATTGGTGACTCTTTTGGTGCTGTAGTCGTTGGTGTTGTTGTTTGTATTGGATAGCTTCTCAGGTGATGCTAAGAACATATGGCTGACAGCTGGGTTGTCATGGTCTCCTATGATTTGGTAGTTACCATTCTCCATAGTAAACAGTGGGCTTGGTGGTAAGCTATGTGCCTCATGGCCATGGTTGTAGTGAGCGGAGGTCCTCTTCTGTTCATCTCGGCTCAAGGACTTGTGTGGCTGACGTGTGTTTGACAACAACAGGGGGCGCTCCTCCTCTCCAGAGGGGCTTAAAGCCACTGAGGGAACAGAGATAGCCAGGCTGGACAGGGGTGCTGACATCTCTGATGGAGGAGACCCTGGAGTTGCAGGAGAGGTCCGGGACTCTGGGGACAGCTGAGGCTGGGTTGTCATGTCAGATACAAACCTACAACAGAAGCACAATTGCAACAGAAATGCATTTTACACTTTTAATTGAACAATTTCATGTGCAATGTTAACCTATGATATTTACAATAAAAAAGTACATATTATTGTCTGAGTTATTGGACATAATATTGAGTCTAATACACAACAAACAGCAAGTTTTAGAATTGAACACTGCACAGAAAAACAATTTAACAGCCCATCAGATAACAATCCATTTTTTGACCATATTTTCAAAGGTACTCTACACTAGCTCCATCGTAACCAGTGTCGGGGGTTGTGCTTGACAAAAACCAATGCGTTACAGTAATAAATTACATTTTGGTGATAATAAAATAATATAACACGTTACCAACAGGATTTCGGGTAAAATTATTACATTTACAATGTCATGTGACATGTTACCACTCAAAATAATCTGTTTATTGTTTTCTTTTTTCAGTTATCCACACTGATCCACTTCCACCAGTTTGCCAACAGAAAAATATCATCCAAAAGTTATTGTGTCTTCTCATTACAGAAGGGTGCTGGTCATGCCATACTGTGCGTTATCATGTTCAGTGTGTTTCCATTGGTACAAGTGCAACATTGACAATGTATCCTGTTCTGCTTTTGCATCCTAACCCTGCTAGAAAGCAGTGGCAATAAGGACCGGGCCTGCAGTTTGTTTTTTCTTTGACCCTACGATCAGCACATCTGGGTGATGTTAGTATATGTTGGATGTGTTTCCATTCACATCCCCTACAGCTGTAGAGCAACGACAGGTGGGTCTTCACCTCCGGTGTATTAATTTGTAGTCAGCATAGTGACTTAATCATACATTATTCTGTTTGTTGTGCTAACCTTAACATTTGTTTATTGTGTTTCATATCATAGGCGCACAAATATTTATTCATATCTCATAATAATTAGACTTTGCTCCTCTGTCTGAACCTCCCGGTGTCAAAGGCTACTCATTTATTTTAAATGGTCTCGGCTATAAGACACCGCTAAGACACAATTTCCTTTGGATGATATTTTTTCTGTTGACAAACTGGTGAAAGTGGAGTGGTGTAAATCAGTGTGGAAAATGAAAAATGAAAACAATAAACTGTTTATTTCAGGTGGTAACACATTACATGACATTGCAAATATAATCAAATTACCTGAAATCCTGTTCGTAATGTGCTAAAACATAATATATTACTGTAGCACGTTACTTTTGCGACATGTTCAATTCAATTCAATTCAAGTTTATTTATAAAGCCTAATGTCACAAATCACAATTTGCCTCACAGGGCTTTACAGCATACGACATCCCTCTGTCCTTTAGACCCTCACAGCGGATAAGGAAAAACTCCCCAAAAAAACCCTTTCACTGGGAAAGAAAATGGTCAAAACCTCAGGAAGAGCAACTGAGGAGGGATCCCTCTTCCAGGATGGACAGATGTGCAATAGATGTCGTACAGAACAGATCAACATAATAAATTTACAGTAATCCATATGACAAAACGATGCATAATAAATGTTATCCCCTCAACTGGTTTTATCAACTTCTATCTATATATCTAACTACATATCTTGACCGCACAGGTTATCCAGCCAAACACACAAACACTGTTCAATTCTATCAACACAAATGTACAGGAAACCCAGTGCTGAAGCAGCCTGTTATAGGTCTCTGCCTCAGGTCAAAGCTCTTTACACTGTGTAAATATTTTTCACATCCAACAGCAGATTTATGGAGTGTGTGTGCCACTTTGTATTGCATTCTTGCTCTACATAATCATAACATCACCAAAGTATTTTAAGCTTTTTAACTGCACTGACCTTGACACCTATCAGTCTGCTCTGCTTGTTTTGCTTCTGTATGAAGATTGGCAGCAGAGCATGTGAGGGGAGCGGAGCGGGTGAGAATTTCCGCTCCTCACTTGCAGACCTGTCACTTTGCGCCGCTCTGCTTGGTTCTGCGCATTCATCGCTCCGCTCCACTCCATCATAAATTTTATCCCGCTCCACTCGCTCTCCACTCCGCTCAAAAAAACTGCGCTGTACTACTCTAACCTGTAATCTTTTATTCACAAATAAAACATGAGCTTGGTAGATTCTCCGGGGAAGCCCTCTTCCTGCAGTTAGGGACCGTTCTCCACGGTACCGCTGGCAGGGTGGAAATAAGTCAAAGTGTATGGAGAAGGACCAGGTTAAGCGGCCGACCTCCGGGGAAGCCCTCGCCTCTCTTCGCAGTTAGGGACCATTCTCCAAGGTATCACTGCTTCTCTTCTCAGTTTCTTTTCTGAAGTACACAGTACACTCCATAGTTTGAAAGAAAATAGTGTGGATTTGCGACCGTTGCAAAATTGGAGCGAGAGATAAGGCTCCACTCCACCTTTTTAAAAAAAATAGCCACTCCTCGCTCGACACAAAATCCTCCCGCTCCATTCACATGCTCTGATTGGCAGCAGTATCCATTTTTCACAGACATGATATGCTCCCTCCATACTAGTGCTGGCAGCACAGATCCAACAAGACAACGGCGGTAGGATGACAAATATTTGGAGGACAGGGCAGCTGGTGAGTTTTCTGTCTGAGATGAATGGTTTCATGGTAAGTACTAAGGGCAGCAATTTTTGGGTGCAGCTTTGCATCCTCAAAGTCACTCCTTCACCACTCATCCACCAGGGTTTGAGCGCTAGCACCAATTCAACTGACTAAGTAGGTTCTAACTACCTGCTGGTGAGTGGCATACAACTCACTTCCAGCATATGATTTCTGGTGTTAGTCTCATTGTAGTCTTGGTCACCAGACCTTTCTCAGATTGAAGATTGGAGAAAAAAAACGCCCCAGCTGCTTGTATTTCTTTCAACCAATCACAATCTTCTGGGCGGTGCCACAGCAATGGTGCGCTTGCAAAAATATTGCTGGGGGGAAACAGGTTTTGGTGTAACACGCCCACAAAAATATCGCCTATAGTGCGTGAACCATGGCAGAAAAATGGCTACATCCCCGTAAGATCAAACACTGCAAAAGTTAGTAAAGGACGTGTTGAAAACTGCAACCACAGGTGGTAGGGCGGGACTTCAGCAGGTGGCTCGTTCCGCCCAATGAGAGGCTCATCTATGCAGCGAACTTCCGCCCACTCAGACTAGTCTCATTGTGGTAGGGACAAATTGGGGCAAATGCACACATTCTAAATATTGAGGGGGACTTGTCCCCTGTGTCACCCACAAATTCTACACCTATGCTATTTGGAATACTGCCCATTCCATGGCCATCTGCTCTTGATTTGCCTTGTGGATCATTACATATCATTTTAAATATATTAAGCAACACTCCCCAGACTGTGTGATGCAGCAGTATTTGCTGAGCCTTGTTTTTCTCTATTATGCTGCCACCAGTGTTTCCCATCTTTTTCCTTAATGTTATAATATAAGTCAGAAGAGTGGAGACTCAGTGTCAATCTAAGCATTGAGTGGGAAATTTAAGATACAGTTGAGTGTGAAAGAGGTAAATCCATCCAGCATTGAAAATTATGGATTTGAATAAGTGTAGTTAAGTTGGAACAACTCTAACAACTTTGGAGAGATGTTGATACTAAAGGCCAAAAGACACCAGCGGCAAATGCCACATATGCCCCTGTCAATGTATAATTCCACAAAGGTGGCAGCTAGACCTGCATCAGCACTCCTGGATGCACCACCTTGCAGCATTTCATGCCACTGTCCTATTTCCAGCCTTGCTGCCCCCAGAATTAAATGCATATTTCCCCCACTCACTCTCTGCTTGTACATATCAGCTCCCGTAGAGGCTCTTTTTCTCTGCTCCTCTGGCAGCTTGACTATTCTCCTCACCATAAAAGAACAGAGAACTCTGTAACTGTGTCTCGTGTGAAGCATGGGTGAGAAGAGACTTGTTGCTGAGGTCGAGAAATGTCGCAAACTTAGTGACCCACAACCCTGTCATTATGAAGACAATGGTCAAAAAGATACTTTCTGGTGAGTCAAAGCTCTGGAGATTGGCTCTTTAGGTGAGAAGTCAGCTTTAATTAGGGGCTGTCCACACATGATTCAAGCTAATGCAGAAGTAGAAGAGGTACAGACCTCTCTGTAAAGGTAGTAATAACTTTATATGGCAGCCTGTTGACAAGCTGTAGCACAATGTTTCCAGTATGTGCTAGAGGTGTCACTTGACATGCGTCACCTGACACACCGGTGCAGCACCAGTGTGTTTTCAGCTTTAGATATCTAATATTCCTCAAGGGTGAAGGAAAGAAAGGTATCATGACTGTTTCCATTCCATTTACCCCTGGTAAAATCATGGATTTGGCCCAGTTTATGGAATAATTATACAAAAATACTTACGTAAATAAAGGTGTGGTTACCTGGGGGGAAATGTCAGAGTTGTGGAGGAATAACAGTACATCATCTGCATAGAAGCCAATTTTTTGTTGTGTGTTAGAAAGCTGAACAAAGGTTTTGGTAAGAATTTTGGAAATATCAGTGGAGAGAGAGTAAGCATCCTTGTCTTGGGCAGTTGTGTAGCTTGTATCTTAATGACAAAAACCCATTTGTGATAATGTGTATTAAGTCCTAATCCAAATCAATAATGATTCCCCAAAGTCAGGCTGTTGTAGGGTCATGTGAATGTCCAATTCATTTTGTCCAAAGTTTTTTTCTGTATTGTGTGATAGCATTATTGTTTGTTCTTTGTTGTTTGCTGTATCATTTATGAAATAGTCTTATATGTATATAGTTATTTGATGGGTGCCTACCTTTGATAAATCCAGTTTGGTCATGTGGGATTCTTGTGGTTAGATTTTACTCATATTTGTTTTGATGTCTGTGTTCAAGAATAAGTGTGAGATCTGTGCCTAGTTTGAGATTAAATACAGTTGCAGTGTTCATTTGTAACATATTTTACTGTTTTCCTTTATTTCTGATGCCATTCTGAGGAATAATGGGGTGAGAATAGACCAAAACTCTTTACATAACTTTAAGTGGAATCCCATCTGTTTCAGGGCTCTTATTATTTAACATTTTATTTAATATTAATTTCATAACTTAATAATTAAAGCCGTCAGATTAATGTGTTTAGTAAATTAAGACTTAATGTCAGATATATTGGGATTTTAATCTGAAGTGTACGACGTACTCTGCAATTCTTGGAAAATGTAATTTCTGTCCCAGAGGTTGTAGAGGGTGATCCCTGCAGAGTATTTCATGGCAGTTAATGTTTTCACTTTGTCCTGCTTTATGCTTAATTTATTCTGTGCGTCTATGTGTACTGTATGGGCTGATGCAAACACCTCTTGTGCATGGGACCAGAACTGTCTGAAATCCCCACCTCCCAGCTCTTACATCCTATCAAATCTTTGCATCTGTGGTGCCTGGCACATAGTCACAGTTTTCAGGAGGTGCACAGTGCCTCTCTATTGCTCTTTGTGAGCCCTACAAATCATCTTTCTGGAAGCTCTGTATAAGCTTTTTTAAAGAAGAATAAATTAAGCATTAGCTTGCTTGCTAGTATTTTTACTGTTGTCTTTTCTTTTATTGTAGGGAGCGTAAGAGATTATTCTATCTATTTCCTGCCTCTCAGAGAAGTGCAAGTGAGGTTCTTGTGGACCCATTCAGTTCCATTAATGATGCCCAGTCTTACTTGATGAGTATGTTGAACTCAAAACTTTCAAGTAAATGGTAAATGGACCTGCACTCGTATAGCGCCTCTCTAGTCATCTGACCACCCAAAGCGCTTTTTAAACTATGGTTCATATTCACACACGTTCACACACCGGTGGCCGAGGCTACCATACAAGGTGCCACATGCTGCTCAGTTACTGATGGAACAACAATCAGGAGCAATTTGGGGTTCAGTATCTTGCCTACTTCGACATGCAAACTGGAGGACCCAGGGATCAAACTGCTTGTGTGTTAATGTGAGTAGTGATGTGCTGGAGCACAGTCTACTGACTGATTGATGAATATAGTTGATATTTAATGTTAAGTGTTAAATACTGTAAGCAAGACTGGAGCATGATCACTGATAACAATAGAATAGATATTTGTACCCACAGTCTGTGGTACTAAACCTATACAGAAACAAGCGCATGTGGAAAAATATGGAAGGGTTCAAACATTACAGAGGCCAAAGTCATTCATAATGTCTGACTGTATTTAAAGACTGTGAGAGCTGAGATGTCCCAGTATTTAGATTTTAACTAGGAAAAATGACTGCATTAAAGTCTCCCCTATTATCATTAGCTATGTTTCCATCCAAAAGTGATTTGAATCACTGGGAAATGAACATTAAAAGAAATACGAATCCTGTGTGTTTCCATTAAATGTATGGATTTACGGCTGTTACCTGCCGTGTTGTGTTTGGTGTTGTTTTGTGTTTTCTCTCTCTCGTTTTCTCTCTCACCAGGCACCGCCCCCCCCTCCTCCCTCTGCTAATTACTGCAGCTGTAGCCTATCACAGCTGTGTGATTAAAACCACCCTGGAAAGCTGGAGCCAGTTGCCAGTGGGCCTTTCCGGCAGCGTGCAGTGCAGACCATAGCTGTGTGCATGGTGGTGTGCACTCGGGTGTTTAGTGACCTAGTCCCAGTGTTTATTCTTCTGCCTTTGTTATTGATTATTGATTATCTGTTATATCATTCTTGTTTGCTAGTCGGCTCCTATTATTTGGGAGCTTCTTTTGTGTTTTGCATCGTAAATAAATCACCGCCTTGCAGTCGCTTTAGTTTACTCCCGTGCTCTTCACTATTGGTTATTGGTTATTTGTGTTAATTGTTACCTCCCTATTCCCTAGGCCTTTAAAGGTTTGTAACAATGGCTATTGTCAAATATGAAAGAGTGAAAAAGAAGAAGAAGGAGGGCTTGTCAGTGTTTGGGCCATATATATTAGCAGATGATAAATTAATATTGTTGATGGTCACATTTGTAACAATATACTGCTCTTCAGGGTTCATTATTGATGTGTGAAGGATTAATTGTTGTTAAAGGTCCATGTGTAGGATTTAGGGGGATATATTGGCAGAAATGGAAAATATTATAATTATTTTTTCTTTAGTGTATAATCACCTGAAAATAAGAAGTGCTGTGTTTTTTGTTACCTTAGAACAGGGGTCAGCAACTTTTACTATCAAAAGAGCAATTTTTGGCCAAAAAAGCTGTCAAATAATGTGCCTGAAGCCACAGAACATATTTGAGCCTTATCATGAAGGTAACAGTAAGTCTAAATTTGCCCATCAACATTACGATTAAATCTATATGAGGATTTATTAGTATGTTTTACCCTAAGGTGGCTACTCTGTAGGGGGTTATTTATAATTGTTTGGTACTTTAACTTTGCAGGGTTGGTAGTAAAAGCAAACAAAGATATCCATGCACTGTTAAATTTCTCTATTGTCCTCCAAGACTTTTTTCAATCTGAAATCCATAGTTAGCTTAGTTATTAATATTTATTTAACTGGTTATTCATTCCATTATGCACTTTAAATATCAGATGCCTCTTAGTCCAGGGCTTTGCTGGAACTTTCCTTACACTGTATGTATGTATATACTCTGAACAAAAATAAAAACCAGTCAGTATCTGGTGTGACCACCATTTGCCTCATGCAGTGCAACACATCTCCTTCGCATAGAGTTGATCAGGTTGTTGATTGTGGCCTGTGGAATGTTGGTCCACTCCTCTTCAATGGCTGTGCGAAGTTGCTGGATATTGGCAGGAACTGGAACACGCTGTCGTATACTCCGATCCAGAGCATCCCAAACATGCTCAATGGGTGACATGTCTGGTGAGTATGCTGACCATGCAAGAACTTTTCAGCTTCCAGGAATTGTGTACAGATCCTTGCAACATGGGGCTGTGCATTATCATGCTGCAACATGAGGTGACGGTCGTGGATGAATGGCACAACAATGGGCCTCAGGATATTGTCACAGTATCTCTCTGCATTCAAAATGCCATCAATAAAATGCACCTGTGTTCGTTGTCCACAACATACGCCTGCCTTTACCATAACCCCACCACCACCATGGGCCACTCGATCCACAACATTGACATCAGCAAACCGCTCACCCTCACGACGCCACACATGCTGTCTGCCATCTGCCCTGAACAGTGAAAACTGGGATTCATCTGTGAAGAGAACACCGGATTCTTCTCGTGTCAAGTTGATAAGTTACAGAATTTCAACTTTCCCTGAAATATTTGGCCTAATTATTTCCAGTGTTCAAAGACATTACAAGAATCATATTCTGGCTTATTAAGTAACAAACTCAAAATCAGAATATCAACAAATACAGATGCAAATAATGAACAGACCTAAATCACATAACAAGCGGCCGTCTGTGATGTGCCAAACAGGGCAGGAGTAACACTGATTTATAATGTGAAACTACTTCATTCAGTGTTTTTACTGGTTTAAATCACCTGATGTGGAGAGGAGGAGACCTCTGCGGTTAATTTGGCTCATGGTGAAAACAACCTCAACAACAAACACTGAAGGAATTCTAACAAGCTGAGTTTTTCAGCTAATTGCAGTCTGTAATCCTCACCATCAGATTCCTCTAAATCCCCTGTTAGGATTCACTGGACCACAGATGTTTTGTCTTGTGTGCAGATCTAAACTGGACACGGTAAGGTTTTTCCTCTGGGTGGACAAGACTGCATGTTCTTTGTTCATCCAACAAAGGACAGCCATTTTTCACTCATCTCCACAGGATCACTGTCACACCTCAGTGAGAGCCCTGCCCATGGATCCTATTTTCAAACTTGACTGGGCACTACTGTCACAGTCACATGTGACTCTGTGACGTCACCAGGCCAATTTAAGGAGAAGCGTCTAGTCTCGATTCCCCTCTTTCTCCTGAACCTCAGGAGAGCTCTTCTTGCTCCTGAACTTCTGATGAGGTAAGACGTCTCACAGAAGGGCCTGCTATGCCCCTCCCCCTTTTTCTCACCTCTGCATGCTCACAGCAGGAGCTGCAGCTTTGCTCTGAATGTGGCCTGCCTCCAGCAGACACTGAGGCCCTGTTTAGACGGCAGCGGTTTGTCTGAAAACGGAAAAGTCTGTCCTTTACGTTTTAAAAAAACTTCTGTGTTTATATGACATGTAAAAGATAACTTTGTCTGGATAGACGACAAGGTGGAGTTGCTACTAGGGCTGTCAAACGATTAATTTTTTTAATCGCGATTAATCGCAGAATTTCCATAGTTAATCGCGATTAATCGTGTTTTGAATTCCATGTTTAAAATTCTGTTATTTTGCATTTCAAGGCAGTTTTAAGCCCATAATATAAAGCATAAAGTGTCTTAATTGGGAATCAAATGAACACAAAGAAAGAATTTCCTTTTTGACCTTTTGTATTTACTTTCAAAACAGTGCCATGTAGACCAACTTAATACAATACCTGAGTCTTCTACAATGTTGACTGGTCTGCAGTCAGTTGTAACCCATTTAGCGATGGCTTTAGTTAACGTCTTTGATGCACTTTCATCCATGGGTCTGCGGCGACTCCCACACTCCAAAATGGTACTTTGGCGGAGCTGAGGCTCGTTTGGCTGGGGTGCACCAGCTGCACCTGGGTGTTTAGCGTGGAGGTGGTAACTCAAACTTGACGTACTCCGGTGGTAGTTAAACTCTGTTTGACACAGGTTGCATTTTACTTTTGACTTGTAAACTGAACCGTCTGGAAGTTTTTTAAAGTTAAATAAGCCTTTCAAAAGTCCAGTAGCACTCTTTCTTTCCATCACCGCGGTAAGTTTACTGCAGGAAGCCGCTTTGAAGCATGATGCTACAGCTAGAGGAGCCAACTATGGGTGAGTAAAAGGGACAAAAAGGGGGAGCATATCTATTTTTCCAGGGTTCTATGTTTCCCGGGTTCTATGCTGCCCACTCAACCAAGCGGGGAACATAGAACCCGGGAAACATAGAAAATATTGATTTATAATCTTCCATGCAAATTCTTTACAGTAGTTTGAGTTAGTTGTTTCATGTATGTTTTTACACATTTGTTCCCAATCTAGTGGTGAGATATAACAAAGAATTTCATTTTCCCATTTGTTTTTAACATTGAGATCCATTTGTTTATCTTGATGGTTAGCTTGTATTAGTTTAACTAATTAGTTTTGTTTCAATACCACAGTCATATATCTTAAGCATATATCTTTTATCAAGGGGTTTATTTCTTGAATAGATTTCTTTTTTAAAACATCAAAAAGACAACTTCTCGCTTGGAAGAATCAAAATAAATGAGACTTGGATAAACCATATTGCAACGATAACTGTTCAAAGGATTTCATTTCTTTATCCCCAAACATTTGTCCAGATTTACATAATCCTTTAGAAGCCCATATATTAAACATCTGGTCTATTTTATTAGGAGAGAAGTCAGGATCACTCCCCATTTCTTTCAAAAATATTACATCTTCATTTAATTTTAAATTATGACAGACTTCCCTCCAAACCTTAAGTGTAGCAACTACCCATCTATTGTCTAAGTTCTCAGTGTATGATTTTTTTGTATTTGGAAAAAGGGAGAGCAGTTAATGGTATATTTCCACAGTTTACTTCCATCTCTCTCCATTTTATATGTGGACATTCTACCATCCAAATTTTAACATTTCTCACTTGTGCTGCTTGATAATAAGCTTGCAGGATTGGAAAGTCTAGGCCACCCATTTCTTTTGGCAGTTTAAGATAATTCATTTTTATTCTTGGTTTCCTGCCATTCCATATAAATTTCCTTATAATAGAATCCCACTGAGAAATCTTGGTAATATGTTCATCTGTACAAATTTGACTCTTTCCCATGAGGAAAATGGGATTATGGACCATCTGTTTAGATCCTGTTTGATTTGGCTTATTAATTCATCAAAATTCTTTGCTAACAAGTTGTCCTAATTCTTTGTTATATTAATCCCAAGATATTTTATCCTTTCCACATCCCAATGAAATGTGTATTTGTGTTTTAGTTCATCACTAATTGTACTGCCCATAATCATTACTTCTGATTTATTTATTATTCAGTGTATAGCCTGAGATGGTTCCAATTTCCCCAATTACATTCACTGATGCTTCAATTGACTGTTCAGGCTCAGACATGTAAATTATTATATAGTCTGCATACATCGACAATTTATGATTAACTTCTGTTATGTCTATACCATTTATTTTCTGTTCTAACCTAATACATCCTGCCAATGGTTCTATGCACAGTGCAAAAATCAATGGGGATAAGGGGTCCCCCTGTCTAGTACCTTTAGAAATATTAAAGAAATCAGACTATGCCCCATTAACCCTGACTCTGGCGTTTGGCTATTTATATATAGCTTTCAACCACCTTATAAAACTGTCGTGTATACCAAAATTGTTTAGGGTTTCAAATAGATAAGGCCATAAGGCCTTATCGAAGGCCTTTTCGGCGTCTAAGGTAACTATTGCCACAGGTAGATTCTGTTTCTGTAGTATCTCAATAAGGTTTAATGTTCCTCTCACATTGTCAACAAGCTGTCTTTGACTAATAAAGCCAGTTTGATCTGGATTTATAAGTTGGGGTATAATTTTTGCTAATATAGTAGCTAGTATTAGAAGATAAAAGTTTATGATATGTATTTAAAAGACTAATTGGGCTAATGAACCACTGGATTTTTACCTGGCTTATGCAACACTGTTATGATCGCGGAATTCCATGTCGCTGCCCATGTGTCATTATCCAATGCCCAATTATATGTTTTACACAAAAGTGGAACAAGTTCCAACTGAAATTCTTCAAAAAACTCATTTGTATATCCATCGCTTCCAGGCGACTTATGTAATTTAAGTTTTTTAATATGATTATGAATTTCCTCCTCTGTTATTGGCTTTGTAAGTGTGATATTCTGCTCTTCGGCCACTTTAGGTGAATTCAACTTTTGAAAAAACTAAAAAAACTAAATGTAAATTTATTTACGGGATTTGGGGCAGTGTCATACAATTCTTGATAATATTTTGCAAATTGATTTCCTATCTCATTTCGACATTTGATTACTACATTTGTATTTTTTCCATTACATTGTGTTACTGATACTCTCTTTTGCTGTTTTGTAAGTTTATAGGCTAACACCTTAACTGCTCTGGGGCCTATGTCATATGTCCTTTGTCTCACAAAGGACAATGATTTTTCTATCTCCATATTTAAAAGATCATTCATTGCTGCTTTTGCCTCTTTGAGTTTCTCCAATACTGAGGTTTCCCCAGAGGCTTTGTGTGCTTTTTCTAATTCCTTAATTTTCCTTTCAAGTGAAATCCTTGCCTTTTCTTTTTGTTTTTTTCTAAATGAGGCATATGCTATTATTTCCCCCCTTAAAACAACTTTTGCCCCTTCCCATAACAGATTTAGATTTACATCCTCTGCGTTATTGTACCTTATATATTCATGTAGCATACGTACTATCTTTGTTTTATATTCCTTTTCTAAAATAAGGGAATTATTAAAACTCCAGATACCAGCACCTTTCTCCATGCTCCTCTTTATTGTCATCTGTAAAGGCGCATGATCTGAAAGATATATTTGGCCAATTTTGATGTTTTTAACTATAGATAGGTCTTTAGAGAACATAAAAAAGCCAAGCCTTGAGTAATTTTCTGTAACTGGGAAATAATATGTATAATTCCTTTGAGTTGGATTTAAGGTTTGCCATACATCAAGTAATCCCATATCCTTAGAGAGTTTTCTCATCAAATGTGCATCTTTTTGGGCCTTATGTTTTGTTCTACTTTGTGAATCCGTCTTCTCATTCATCAGTAAATTAAAATCTCCTCCCAACACAATTATCCCTTTACTTTGCACTATAATTAAATCAATAATCTCAATTAATCTTAGACCTTCTTTGGGAGGGATGTGTATGTTTAATAATGTAATGTATTCTCCATCTATCTTGCCTACCACAAAAACATATCTGCCCTCTTTATCGTATACTGTATTCTCTACTTCAAATGGAATATAGTTCCTAATCATAATTATAACACCTCTTCTGGATGTGTGATAAAATGAATAATAAACTTGGGCTTTAAACAATTTAGCTAATTTCTCATGTTACATTTTGGACAAACGTGTTTCCTGCATAAATACAATATCTCCTCCCTGAGATTTCATTTGTGCGAGCACTTCACTCCTCTTAATTGGCTTGTTCAAACCATTAACATTAAATGAAATTAAAGTGATATTCATACACTAACACATAGTATATTCTGTTTTGCAGTTCTATTGCTTGTACTCACAAGTCTACTAAATTCATTCAGCATTAGATCCTGTAGACCTAAGTGCCTTATTTAAGTTTACCGTTTTCAGTTGAAATCATTGTCATATAAACAGGGCTTGAACCTGAACACCAGACAAGTTAGTGTGCCAAACACAAGGTCGCAGGTTCGTCTCTGGCATGCAACCATTTGCTGCATGTCACCCCCCGCTTTCTCTCTCTCACCCCATTTCACTCTGTCCTGTACATTAAAGGCAAAAGCCCGAAACAAATAATTAAAAAAAAAAAAAAAGTCATATGGAATATTTAAGGTGTGCTGATTGATTCACGTCATCAGCTCATGCATTGAGTAACATTACGAGTTAACGTTCCACCTTAAAATTCCAGGCAGTTTGCCCAGTGATTTAAGTTATTTTTTCTCCGACTCCGCCCACTGCAAGAGGCAGCAAAACATCCTTTCATTGCATATTTACAGTTTACTAATAAAACTCTCCACGATATGCACAGTAGCTTCTGCCTCAAAACCAGCCATAGCTCAGCCCTGAACAGAATGACAATCCTCTATTTACCAATCTGCAGATTGCAGTGTTCATATAGCTCCACCTTTTAGTGCCAGATCTGTGTGCTAGGTACTCCAACAGAGGGGGTACCAAAAATAGTAATGGTTTGAAACAGTTCCATTGGTACCATCCACAACTTTTCACAGTGGAAACGGAAAAATAGCGTACCAAACTGAACAATACCTACTGCTCGGTGGAAACGGGGCTAAAGTTCCCACTTCATCTCCTCTGTCTTTGTCCTGACTGAGTACTTGGTCAGGCAAATCCTCTCTCTTTCTCTCTCTCTCTCTCTCTCTCTCTCTCTCTCTCTCTCTCTCTCTGTCTGTCTCTCACACGCACGCACGCACACACACACACACACACACACACACACACACACACACACACCCATACTTGTATAAAGTGACAAGTTAGAATTTGTATGTTGTATGTATGTTTGCTTTGCTTTCTTTTGAATAAATACTTTTGAAATCATACCTGCTGTCTGTCCCAATAATTGGAGATCTGTTTTGAGGTCAGGTCCAAGCATCGCCTTA
Source organism: Epinephelus cyanopodus (assembly GCA_026686955.1). Lineage (NCBI taxonomy): Eukaryota > Metazoa > Chordata > Actinopteri > Perciformes > Serranidae > Epinephelus > Epinephelus cyanopodus. The sequence goes on along the minus strand of CM048932.1, from coordinate 4,033,195 downwards.
ATTTTACATACTAGCTACAACTTCAAACTGTAATTGAGAATACATCTCTCTCTTGAGTTCTAAGTAACAGAGAAAAGTTGTCTGAACTGAGAGGATTGTAATTTATGGAGCTCAGGTTCTACTAGATGTATTTCCAGAGTGTATCCATTCAATTCTAATTAGCTATACACATTGCTTATCGCCATTTTATCTAACTATTAATTAATTCATTAGTTTTTATTCCTCATATATTGCTCATAATATAATATTTTGGTGGACAGTATGTTGTTAGCCAGAGAACAGTGGCAGGCATCATATTTTATTATCTATTTTAAACAGGCTGTTAAAGGTCCAGTATGTAGGGCATCTATTAGCAGAAATAAGAATTGCTGTGTTTTAGTTACCTGAGATTGTTTCTTCAGTGGCCCAGAACAGACAAACCAAACACAGGCTCTAGATAGCGCCATTTGCATTTTTGCGACAGCCACTGTGGTTCTCCTTACACACTTCACACACAGGAGAGGGTTCAGTTCTGCAATCTTACCGCTAGATGCCACTAGACCCCACAAACTAGACCCTCAAGGGTGATTTAGCCATGGTGTGTAATAGCTCACTGTTTTCCAGTTGCTATGTGTACCTTCTGAAAATCTTTGCTGTCTTTTGGATTTTTGTTTGTGACGCAAAGTTAAAATTAATCAAATTACCTTGTACTTTAAGGCAAGTCCCTGTTGGAGTTGGGTGTGTCTCGGCACTTCTTTGAGTGAGCACTTAAGTCTCTGCTGCCACCAGTGGCGTTCAGGCGCCCCCTGCCGCCCTGTGTGGCACGTTGGCTATTCTCCGCCAATGACATCACCGAGACAGACTCAGTGTCAGACAGAACACTGTTGCTCCAGTCATTACTCCAGCTGCAGAGACAGGGAGGGGGTCATTTACTTGGAGACAGGTTTCAGACAGTTCTCTCGACCATGACATCAATATATTTCGGGTCAGATTTGTATCCCTGAGCCTTTCACTGTATTTCATTCCAGTTTGCTCACAGTCTGCATGGATTCACTTTAATTTACTGATGCAGCAGTTAATTATATATGTTTGGCAAGGGCCACAATAAAAAAAATAATTATTAATTTATTATTAATAATTATTATCTATTACCTTTATTGAGTTATCACTGCATTTTCAAGGAATATGTATTTGTTGAAGTTTATGTATATGTTTGTATACAACTTGTTGTATGTTTTTTGATGTATCTGCAAGATATGAGCAATGTCCTGATGGACACAGGGTTGTTTCTGAACAATTTGGTGTCCTAGACAAAACATCCTTGATACTGTGCTGTGCATGCTGTTCTCATTAACAGTTTGAACATTTTCCTATACGCAAAGTAATGCACCAAAATTAATACATATCTTATATATTTTGAAAGGCTGCAACCATGTCACCAATGCGCTGATGGGAGTAAACAAGGAAGCAGTCTTGAGCAGTCTTGTAAGAAGGCAGGTTGCATTGGTGGATGGGTGGAAAATGCAGACTTTTCCCCAGGAGTTTCACCTGGAGTCATGTGTTCAGAACCGTGTGAACTTTGAGTGAACTTTGAGTCATTTTACAATACGTCCTCACCATGTTTCCTTTCCTAAACCTAACCACAATAGCCATGTTTCCATCAGCCTGTTTAGCTGTACATCTGGAAATATCGCATCGGAAAATTATGATGGAAACGCCAAAATTTGAATTAAAATCCCCTGATTTGCACAAACTAAAACACACTTGCTTTAGCTGGGTTTTGGTTGAGTCGAAAAAGTGTTGATTCGCAAAATGGGGGATGGAAACAGTTATGTTTGAATTAAGTCTGACATAGCACACCTCTCTCCGTGGTGATATCCACACTCTGGGTCAGGAGGATGGTAATGCATTTACAAGCTGGTAGCCACCCCCCAGAAAATGTAGAAGAAGAATGCAAAACTTGTTTTGTTTCCAGATCTGCGGAAAACTCCAAAAAAAAAAAAAAAAAAACACTTTTGGATGGAAACATAGCTAGTGACTTTACTTCCCTAAACCTGGCCTCCACAACTTTACGCTAATTACATATCTGTACGTTAAGGACGTAATGTCATTCATGGGATGTTAATTCATAAGATACCATACAAACTGTTATGTGTGGATTTTCGTAGGATATCATACAAACCATTTTATGAGGATACATTACAGGTAATCTGTGGGGTTGATCATTTATATTTTATAACCATTATATTATGTTACAGTATTTGATTGGTTTATATTTAGCTTAAGTGGGCTACACAACTTTTTTTCTGTGCAAAGTCATCATACTTTTACAGATGTCTTCGCCTTGTTGTAATCCTATGTAGGATATGCATAACATAAAAACCTGGTCAACATCTCTGTATGATTATTATAAATTATCCATTACAGGGTCCGATGTTAAGGTTGCCCTGCCGGGCAAGTACTTCTCAAATACAGTACAAATTTATTGGGGCATCAAGGTCAAAATGTGGGGCACCAAGGCCAAAACCAATGGCGCAATAATAATATGTGCTAACTACATTGAATGAACACAAAACAATATATGTGTTGAAAATAAGTGTTTATTAAAACTGGGTGTGCATGACTGGGGATATATCTCGTTTCTTGTTTTGATGCATGTCTCTTATTTTTTAAGTCTTTGAAATCTCTTTATTCTATTGTTATCTCCTAGTCATTAAGAAATTATTATCAGAAGAAGATTCTTTATTGTCCTTTCTCAGCACATAACATACATCTGCATTTGTCCTATCCTACTGTATACCCTACATTAGGAGCAGTGGGCAGCCGCAGTGCAGCTTCCGGGAACCAACTCCAGTTCTTTTGCCAATGCCAGTGGTCAGGGTCACTGACAGGAGTATTCACCTAACATAGCCAACATATCTTTAATTATATAATTATTTATATGTCTCGATGTATATTTTTACATAAATCTCCAATATTTAATTTAATTTTATTTATATAAAATTTTATTATATTAATTTTATTTTTAATTTTATTTAAAATCCTCTTCCTTCATTTAATTAGACGATGTTTATTGTATTGTATAATATGTATTAATTCTCTACAGGATCTTGTATGTTCTTTAATGTGTGTTCAATTTATTAAAAGAAAAAAAAACAAAAAACGTTTTAGTGAACCCTGCAGCAAAGTGAACCCTCCTCCTCAGAGAGGATTTCTTCTCAGAGGATCTTTGTCACATGAGAGCCGGCAGCATGCTCTCCTTGTCCGCATTTAAAACATCTTTTGCTGGCAATTCGACAGTCACTAGAAGCACAGTATGACCTTTTGTAAAAGTTTCTGTGTGGTACCTGTGTTGTACATGAGCTAACGTTAGCAGCTAAGGACTGAGAGGCTGTCCGATATGTGTGCGTGTCCAAGTCAGTGCTGCTCGCCCGATCGGGCATGTCTGCGCAGGGTCTGCTGGCCCGCCACCTATTTTTACTTGCTCCGGGAATTCGGGCAACCGTTAATGTCGGACCCTGCATTATATTCCTGATCATTCAGCTTGTTCTCATATTCTCTTCTGTCTGCTGTTAATGCCACTACCAACGCTAGTATGTCAACCGACTCTACATTCATACGGGAAGTTAACACCAGGCTCTTGGATGAAAGTCAGGGAATTTGTTATGCCCAACCACCATCATTTTGCCTGCTATATAGGAACTTTCCAGCTCCTCATATTACATTACTGGCAGTGTTTCAACCCAACGCCAGCATATCGTGGTGCAACAGGTGCCATCGGGCCACATTATGAACTGATGCCACCAGCTGTGACAGGTGCCATCGAGCTGATCAGCGGTGTATCATAACACTGCAGAAGGTAACGTCTGGCCGTGTTACAAACTGATGCTTCTGATGCATCAAGGGCATATTAATATGAGAAGCTGTAAACAACCGTGCAAGATTTTAGCTGTTTTTGTAGTCTGCTTAGTAGTGACCAATCATGTTTCAGCAGCAGATTATAGTCCATATGGAGAGGCAGTTTTAGCTTTCCAGTGTATTAGCTTTTTTTTTTTAATTTATCAGCATTCACATACAGATAGCTGTTTATAGAGATTAGCTGAAATGAGCAGCACACTCAAATGGAAGTCTTAGCTGGATCTCCCAAAATTGGTTCTGAGATTAAGGAAATAGAACTAGCTGGTTTCCCTTAATATTTTGTGTAATATCAATACTATTTTTTACAATATCTATATAGAAAGGATGTGGATCTGTTGCACACTGTCTAAATAAGATTTAAAAAGATACTTTGACTTCAGTACTAACAAAATACTGTTCGGATTCACAGGACCACAGATGATTTGTCATTTGTTAAAATCTAAACTGGAAAGGCTTCTCTTCTCTGCATGCTCTTTGTTCTTCAGACGAAGAGAGATATTTCTCACCTCAGTGAAAACAGTCGCCAAACCTGATTGGACAGGACTTTTACAGTGACATGTGAATCTGTGATGTCATAGGCATCTGTAAGTCTGCTCCCTTCAGACTCTTTCTTTTTTTTTGCTGGGCCTGGAACAGCCAAGATGCTCTCTTGAGATGCAGAGCAGCACACACCACCTCTGACCAACTCAGAGGCTATTGCCCCAAACCACTAAAGGGAGGGTGATCACAGACCCTTTTTTTTTTCCTGGACCACGACATTCCCACGCTCAAGGCAAAGGCAAACCTGAACCAGAGAAGTTAGATTTGCAAGCACATGGTTTGCAACTAGCTTTCTAGCAACAAGGAGAACCAAATGAGTTAGCACCCAGCGTCTAACTCTGCAAAGGCGCTGAGCAACCAGCTTCCTTGGAGTTTCACTTTTGGAACAAAGACACAAGAAAACTGCATCTGGAACCACAGCTCTTTTCCGCCTTCCTCTGCCAGCTGACAAAGCAGCACACCATAAAGCGACTCTTTCTTCCATCCATTCAAGGATCGGTAAAGTAACGACTGGGCATAGTTTTATCACAGCTTTACAGGCTAATGCTGTAAAGCCCACTCTGACATCTCTCCACCAAACGCGATGAACGCGATTTAATCGCGAGTAACGCGCTGCCCGTGATGCCCGAGTTTTGATGTCTGACCATTTTGTTAATTCGTGTCATTGCGTCATTCGGGCGAGTAACGGAGAAGCCGGCTGTGCTAACTGGAGCTAAGCTAGTGCTAACGTTCATAGTACAGCCATTCTGCAAACTAATTAAAGAAACATATTTACATAACTTACCAAGTAGACCAGTCTCCTCGACGTCTTTCACCCAAGCCTGCTCCTTTTTGTTGCAGTCTCTGTAGAGTAGACATGTAGTATCATATAGCTCCGGGTAGCCACTGACAACCATGGCTGAGATAACCACCATCACTGTTTTGTACCTGCTCTGGAAGTCCCAGATGCATCGGAGGGCCAAACGCTGTAGTTTTTGGGTTCACCCTATCCTGCAGAAGCACATCCAGCTCGGCGAGTTTCACCACTTCTTTCAGGAACTCCGTCTGGATGATAACCGCTTTCAGTGGTACTTCAGGCTGACTGGGGCCCAGTTTGAGGACCTGTTGGCAAGGGCTGGCACCAGGATCTCCCGGCAGGACACCAACTACAGGTGCTCCATTTCAGCTGCGGAGCGCCTGTCCATCTGTCTCAGGTGAGTAGCAGTTCATTGCTGTGTCAACAAGTGGACGTTGTTGACACACGCCAGTGTCGTCGGGAGAATCTCAACGCTGAATGGCTATCGCGGCACAGCGTCACGCGAATTCGCCTCAAAAGTTCAATATTTTCAACTCGAGCGATGAGGCATTGGATGCGAATTTCGCGTCTATCGCGCCGTGCTAGACGCCTCTATCGCGTTTATCGCGTCGCGTCTTTGCATTGACTTTGTATGTAATCTTGACGCGTGAATTTGCGAATTCGCGTTTGGTGGGAACACAGCATAAGCAAGACTGTTTAACCTGTTGTATGCGATTTAATGCTGTTTACTGAGTAATTGTTGTGATTGTTTGCAGTCAGGTCACTGGTTATTTGGCTTCTGCGATTCTCTTGTAAGTTGGCCCATTCCTCACCATTCCTGTCTTCTGACAGTTAATGGCCTCTTCATTTGCGAGGGCAAGGAGGGCATGCAATTCCTTGTCTCCTCAGTTTGCTCATCTTTACAGTGTCTGTCAGGTTTGCATGTGCAACGTCATCAACAGCTTCTCCCACAAGTCATCAACAGCCCCGCCACCTCGGTCTGTTTAAACTAAAAGATTTCCGCCAATATGACTACCCTATGAGGTGGAAAATTGGGTATCTTGGATCAACTCGCCAAGCCAGCTCTGTGTGTCTAAACTAGGTTGACCAAACGTCCTCCTTTGCCCGGACATGTCTACTTTTCACATCCCGTCCGGGATGTCCGGGGGGTTTTTATAAATTGATGATAATGTCTGGTTTTCTGTGTGTGTGTGTGTGTGTGTGTGTGTGTGTGTGTATGTGTGTGTTAGAGTGTGGCACGGGCTGCATATCTCTGTCCGAACCCGAATCAAGCCCGACATAATTTAATGATTAAAGCATTGAGTTTGCGTCACACAGTTATGGTAACAGGCTATTTAACAGGCTAGGCATGCACCGTGGGTGCTCAGCGGAGAGGGAGTCCTCGTGTTTGAGACGGGAGGGGGAGGCGGGAGGCGGGAGGTCCGACGCCTCCGGCGAGGGGAGAGGGAGAAATATGGCAAAATAAGATAAAATAGGAGACACTTGTTTCCCTCTTTTATTTAATTTTCAGCCTTTAATCAAGGTGGAGGCTGGCGGCGGGAGGTCCGAGACTTCCAGCGAGGGGAGAGGAAGAAACAAACAGCCAATGTGTGTGTGTGTGTGTGTGTGTGTGTGTTATGTTCAGGTGCCCAACAGTGCCCAAGCAATAAACAGGACAGACAATACATACGCTACATTTTCACTGAAAGCTGACCGAATCCGACCTGAGCCCGAATACAATTTATACATTTTTGACCAAACCCCGCTCAACCCGTCAGGCTCGGATCGGGTAGCCACTATCTAGTGCGTGTATGTGTCCCCTGTAGGGTCCTATCTGAATTTCTGTCTTTGAGAGAATTTGGGCCTCATTCACTAATACGTGCGTGGAAATGTTCTTACTTTGCGCACAAAATAAGTGCATACGCAAAATCACTGTGGTATTCATGACAACTGCGCACCGGCCAATTTTGTTCTCACCAGCTTGCGTATGTGTGTGAATCAGAATCATTCTAAATTGACAGGCGCATGCTCGCAATTTGTGATTAGCATACTACCACACCCCCATTTCTCCATATAAGGAAACCGCTTGCCTAGACTTGATTCATGAATGAAGGAAATAGTTATGCGAGGAGAGAAGTAGTAAATTTCACAGTTTGTATCGATGCAGTACCATGCCACCGTTACCTGCAACAAGCTGTTTTGCGTATTTTTATGTTTGTGCCATAGTCACGTAGACATATTAAGTATTCTACTTAAGTAAAAAAAACTATTACTTTTAATGGATTATATAGAGGGGCAGTAGTCCAGTCCATAAGGACCTGGGTTGGGAACCGGAGGGTCACCTGTTCAAGTCCTCGTTCGGATAAAAATATGGAGCATGAACTGGTAGCTGGAGAGGTGCCAGTTCACCTCCTGGGCACTACCGAGGTGCCCCTGCGCAAGGCACCCCCCCCCCCAACCGCTCAGAGCGCCTGTCATGGGCAGCCCACTCTGACATCTCTCCACTTAGTGCATGTAGAGGTCCAGTTTGTGCAAGTGTGTGTTCGGACTTGTGTGTAATTTTCACAGAGTGAAAAATTGAATTTCCCCTCGTGAATTAATAATGTTTTTTGTTTTTTTTTAATTAAGTGAAAAGAGGGGTGATTATAATGTCACATTAAAGAACTATTCAATTAAAAAACAACTTTAAAATACAAAATGAAGTGCATTAACATGTCAGTGTACAGTATACTCGAGTGGAGCAACATTACAGTCTATAGACAGATATACAAAAACAATGGCAATAAACAAAAGCTGTGGACACCACGGCGGGTGTAACAAGCATTACTTATTTGGTTCCTTCTTTTTCTTTTTCTTCTGTCACATCTGACACACAGTTACATAACATCACACACATCATAAAAAATATTGAGGACATTTGTTTTTGGGATTATAGCAGCCTGAAATACCTGATGTCACAGCTGCTGTCAAAAAACTGCATTGCATTGTTTTTGTTTTTGTTTTTGTTTTTGTGGGGGCAGGTGAAAATCGCAGTTGTGATACTGTCATGGATTCAGAGTTTCTTATTATTAGCATTAAGTGTTTCCCACAGAATTATAATCTATTTGTGATAATAGGGGCAGGTGGGGGGTTGGGGGGCAGAAACTGCTGATTGTCGCCAATCAGCTGTTAATGTCATTGGAGACAGCGATGAAGGTCCGTCTCCATAAGCTTCTCTCCTCCTGCTCTCTCTGCCCCGTTAGCTCAAGCTAACACAGCAGAAAAAACAGAGAGCTGGTATGTGAGCACGCGGGTTAAAAATGCATTTAATTCCAGTGGCAGCAAAGCTGGAAATAGGACAGTGGTGTAAAGTGCCGCAGGGCTGCACATCCAGGAGCGACGATGTGCGTCCAAACACCAGTGTGAGGTTGTACTTCGAAAATAATAGGGGCATATTTTTTGATGCGGGGTGTTCACTGCTGGTGTGTTTTGGCCTTTATGACGTTCAGCTGCAACCAACGAAAATATTTTGTAATCAAGATCATGTTATTATTTCTTTACTGAACTTAGTGAACCATGGCTCTATCTAGGGAGCCAGCCTGCATTTCCACCACTTTTGCACGGAACCCTTGTGATCAAGGATTTGTCAACAGAGGGTGTTGCACAATGCACTATGGAAACAAACAGTCATAGCAAAATCATAGATTACATTGATTACCTGCAAACCTTTGTTCTGTTATCACAGATGTTTGTGTTTGCCCAAAAACACAAGCATGGATCAATTAATTGTGAGAACACTGCACAAACTTTTTTTCCAATGATTTCTCTCTTGACCTCTCCATCCTCTCTTCAAACCATTAGAATATGACACGCCGGGGTGTCGGTGGCTTAGTGGTGGAGTGGGCACCCCATGTGCGGGGCTGTTGCCGTGATGGCCCGGGTTCGAGTCCGGCCTGTGGCCCTTTGCTGCATGTCGCCCCCTCTCTCTCTCTCCCCCTTTCACACTTGTCTGTCCTATCAATTAAAGGCTTAAAAATGCCAAAAAAAAAAAAATGACACGCCCACTATGGGCCCAATCTGAGCTCTTCTTACCATTAGTGACACCTACGTCCTGAACAGTGATGTATCAAGAAACATTAAAACAGTAAAACACAGAAATATTTGAGGCAGTGCAGACAGAGTTGCTGGTCTGATGTGTGGTGCCGAATTAGACCAAGTTCTGATAAATTAAAACCAAACCAAATTAACGAAGCTCAAAAATATATGTTTTAAATGCTTCCTCACCTTTGGCTGGAGATGTGGGTGAATGTTGTGGGTTCACATGCAGAGAAAGCATTTTTGCATGTGGAGAAGGTTGTTTCTGTCTCCCCTTCAGTTGCATGCTGCACAGATGACCCATTGCACTGCTAGAGAAACAGGAGCAAAAAACAGACAAACGATTGACATGTGTGTACAGATTCAACAAGTTTTGATAACTTTTATATAACACCAACAAGTAACTGCATACGTTGATAAGCTGCAAATCTTTAAGAGGCAAGTTTGAAATCCGACGTCCTCTGGCTGAGCTTGCCAGATTGGGGCCAGCACCATTATTGGTATTGTTGTTCCTCTTATTCCTCAGGCTCTGCCTCAGACGGTCATGGAGCTTCTTTCTCTGCTTCCTGTTTGTGGAGAAAACAAACAAGATTGTAAAGGAGCCCAGATCACAACTGGACAACATGTCTGAGGCGAAAGTTCCAAATGTACCTAAAGAGATGTATTTACCCCAAAATACTTTAATGTTACAATGGCTTGACTGTAGTAATGGCAATTTATGTTTTTTTGTTACATATTGAGGCCAGTACAAAAAAAAACTCCACAATATTGTTATTGTGTCCAATAGCACCACAGAGTCCCCAGATGTCTCTCAGCTGCTTTGGTTTGGCTGTACCCCTGATCATTACTATGCAGATGATGTCTTGCTCTATTTATTTGTGCAACCTTGAAAACTTTCTGATCTGGTTACTTTACATAAGTGTCTGAGGGTCAGTGCCTAGATGTCATAGTCTTCTGCAGCTAAATCACAACAAAACTGAAGCATTGTTGACCCCTTCACTCCCCCATTCACACATTTGGAAGTTTATATAAGGCCACCTGGCTACTACCTCAAATTGGTTTCCAAAGACGTCAGGGCCATTTTTGTTGTTGTATCTTGACTTTTGTAATTTATTGTAGTACGTTTAAATCAAGACACTCTAAGACACTCATTATGTTTACATGCACAGTTAAGTCAAGCTACAGTTATAGCTCAACTAGGCCGTTTAATTGGACTTACTGTCCTTGTTCCAGTGTACAAGCACGGGATATATTGACTTAAGTATGTCTGACTCCACTATGATAGGTGATGATATGCCCCCTTCCAGCTTGTTAGTGTTGGACCTTTTTCCAGTTGACCTATTACTTCACTGACCAAACAATCAACAAAAAAGTTAGCGGTTAGCTCATAGTTAGTTAGTTAGTGCAGTTGGCTAGCGGCAAACTGGTACCACGGTGGACAACTTTACAGCTCTATACATTTCATATATGCTGTGTGCTTTACTCTTTTTTTTGTTCTCTTCTTCTGTTACGCATTTAATGCTAATCGATTTTCAGGTCAAACACAGTTTCCAGGCAGAAACTGTGGAGCATGCATGAAGTGCCTCAGCTAGATGGGTGCAATTGACTGTATACATTCAGGAGTATTTTGACGCCCAATCATATTATCTGGATGTGTTAGTCTGACTTTGAGAAATTCAATTTGGTATGATTTCAGTTAGACTAACATGTTTACATGTATTTTAAAAGTCCATTTTTTTGTGCTTCAAGACATGGGCTAGGTGAGCTTTGCTGTCTTGGTTCCCAGGCTACGAAACAGTCTCCCTCTGTGAATCAGGTCAGCAAACTGACAGCTAAGTATTTCAAATCTCATCCTAACACCTTTTAGACATTTTACTGATGATTCATTGCCCTGATTGAGTTAACTGAGCAAATATTTATTTTTTTATTCACATACTTTTTTGGTTTTGTCTATTTGTTAGGATGTACTTATTCTTCAATCCACTGTTTTGTAACCCAGCATTTGACACATGCTGAGCAAAAAACAGATTCACTTTACTTAGTTACTACTGACATTTTGAAACACAACACAGTTCACTGTTGAGAATATTTGGGGACTTGGAGAACTATTGGGCATGATAAAAGAATTCATAAATTAAACATAAAAATGTGACATGAATTACTTTGTTTTGCAGTAGGCAACCACACACATGATTCCAACGACTAGGAGTGCAATGCAGATTCCTGTTATTGTTAAAATACGTTTCTGATACAGCTCCTCAGCTTCTGAAAAAGAAGACAGTCCAATCTTAAAACTTCCGGTGTACAACACACACACACACACACACACACACACACACACACAAACACAAACAGACACATACACATACACATACACATTAAGAAGATTACAGCCATAAACCCAAGCAATAAGAAAAGGCTTTTCACATTTACAGCAACCAACAGTCCAAATGCATCCTTGTTTTAGATGTCCCTTGCTAGTTTTGATGTGATTAAAATCTAATCTATTTTGCTGGGAGACACAGTGGCCCTCATCCATAAATCTTTAATAGCAGCCAAAAAAGGTGATTATGACTGGTCGTGGTCACTTAGACTTATATTTACAGTACTTTTATGTAGCCAGTCTGATGGACCAAAGCATTTACATGAGTGCTTAAAGTTGTACTCCAGTGTTTTAGTATTGCACTTCCAAAAAGTTCAGATGGACTAATGAGAGAGGGTTTTAAAAAGAATGGATATTCTGACTTTCAGTTCCCAGTGGGGTCAAGCTTCAAAAACATTAGTTCTGTTAGACTTCCCATAATGCATCTCAATAGTCTCTTGACCTGACATCATAGTGACATCATCAGGGTTGTTCTCCCAGATTTGACATTTTTTGTATTTCTTAGAAAATTGATTAAATCAAATTATACAGTTGTTAAAATCAGTGTCCCTTTAATATAAGGATCAGATAATGTGTTTACATGCTCTGACTGTGAGCCTAACTAACACATTGCCCGGTTTTAGCTTATTGCGGGTGCATTTGTATCAGTGAATGTGTCCGTACAGAAAGATAAATTTGAGGTCATTTGGAAATAGTAGGGATGCACAATGTTGGATTTTTTTAACCAATATCCAATATGTCGATATATAACAATTCAATTCACCAATAACCGATGCCGATATCAATATATCCACTTTTTTTCCCCATCTAATTTTAGTGATCATCAAGTCTATTCTGTAGTGGAATTAACATCATATTATGCATGCATTCTTTTATTGTGATGGCTTAATAGCAGATGGAGACATGAAATAGAATGCTTTTTAATGTATGTCATACTCATTCATTTTGCAAAGTAAGAAAAAGCATGTTAGTTGATTCTGATAATCAATTTTAAAGCCTATATCTGCCAGTACAGATAACCTGCCCATATTATCGTGCATCCCTAAGAAACAGTGTCTCTCTTTACAGATATTGGTCACAATATTATTTTAAAACAGGGTTTATGTTTAAGGCCTCGATCACAACAAAAATGTTTAAGCATCTAGAGGTGGCTTTTTATAATTGTTTTTGATGAGAATGAGGCTTTTTCCTTGTTGTTTTTGCATTGCTGCGCACCTCACATTTAAGCGCTTTGCTAGCGTTTTTACTGGAGCGCCCTGAACTCCTCGAGTTGTAAAACTTCAACTCCAAGCAGAAACACGCCCCATGTCATCTCAACTTTTTTGTCAGTGTCCAATCAGATGATTTGACAGACAAGCCTTATGTGGTGGTCACGACAAAAAGTTTACAGTTGGTGGAGGAGAAACTGGTGGTAGCGGTTGATGGATATCCACAGCTATACAAGATTACAAACTGCAGTTACCACCATCTCAACAATAAAAAGCAGGCGTGGAGGAAATAAGTGGAATTTCTTGAAATGGCCACACTGGAGACAAAGCTCCTGGACCAACTGGTGGTACTCCTCCCCATGATACACCTTCTTTTTTACACCCACAGATCTCCGTTCTCCTGTACCCAACAAGCTATTTGTTGACAGCCTCTCACCCTCAACCAAAGCTTTAGCAAGTACGCTCTGCCTGTCCATTTTAGGTACTAGATACTAATTATTGTCAAACAATTAGTTAAAAATGAATTAATAAGCTGTAGATTGATAACACAGGAAGGTTAGGATAGGAAGTGATGGGGTGGTTGTCTGGTAACAAAGAAAAGAAAGCAAGCTTTTTTTTTACTAGTGGCATTTAATTTTTTTCATCTTGTTTTTAAAGGCAGTTCGGTGCGCCTTGTGTTGTGCAACCTGCAAAACACTTTCTGTGTGATCGGGCTGAAGTCATGTCTTGTGTTAAAGAAAAAGGATTATCAGCTGATCATCACAACATCAGATATTTTATATATATATATATATATATATGTATACATATATATCCACTTCAATTTTCCTTTTTTCTAGAATTGCCCTCCATCATTTGTCAATGCTGTTTTAAAAGCATGAAGCTTGAGACGAATGACTGCATATTTCAGTGAGTTAGGTTTCTCTTTACTCTGTTGTTTATCAATTTTAGCAAATCAACTAAGCAACTAAGTTCCCATCCTTCTTTGTGCTAATTCTCGCTGGGATTTTTGGAAGTCCTGTTTTCTGACTGTATTTTAGTAGGATAATATTAAGACATTTCTTATGCTAGCAAACACAGTGTGCACAACAAAGCTTATTCGCATATTGCATACCAAATGATACATTTTTTAAACGAAACAGTCATTACATATGAGGAGCAGTTAAATACATAGATCTAATGGAGGTGGAAACAGGAGGGCAGATGGAAGGAGATGGGTGGAGTTAGAGGGACAGTGATGCTGTTCTATTGTCTCATGCTGAGCAACAGAAAATGCAGGACAGGAGAGCTGAAGGGGTGTGGACATACAGCATCAGAAATGTACAGCCTCTTTGGCTTTCATGGTGTACTCAAATCAGCAGCCTTTGGATTATTTACCTGATTAAAAAAGGCACCTGTGACATTTGATGTCAAAATAATAACTTGTACATGTATCACAGTGCTTTGAATAAATATTGTTCACGTGTTATTTTTGATTGCTATAATATAAGTACAATGTGATATCGGAAAAGGCTGTATGATCCCTTCATCTGGCAAGAGAAGACTAGCTTTAGTCGAGGGCTTTAGCTTACAGTCTTACATCTGCAAACTAGGAGGAAGGAACAATCCATACCCATAAATTCAATTCCAAGATGTTCTGTCAATGCAGAAAGGTGACAAAAAAAAAGAAAATTTGATTTTTCAGATGAGATGATAATATCTGTAGTTCGCACATATGTGTTTTTAACGTAAAAGAGATGTACTCAGATTTAGCTTGATGAATTAAGGTTAACACAGTCATACACACATGCTACACTGTAGACTGTCTATATGTATTTGTATAAACATTACGTATCTCAAATCTATCTTAAAGGTACAGGAAACAACAATAGTAACACCTAAAAATCAGCAAAATTTATTATGACTTTTCTAAAAGATATCAAGACACCAGGGACTAGTTTAACACAAGAAAGCAAGTGAAACATTTGCCTGTGCCAAATACTGATTGAGTAACAAAAGGCTTCACCTGAGGAATGACACCAATTAAAGCATCATATACCATACACTGAACTAGAATTACTGCCTAACGGTTGTACACCTCCACGAACCTGTCAAGTTGCAAAAACATGTATGCTACAGATACATCTGCCCCTGGCAACACAGAGGATCCATATTATCAGCACAATCTCAAGATGGACACCTAAGATTAGAGTCACCAATTCAGTATCTGACCAAATGTCTCCCCTCTGTTCCTGAAATATGATGTTGAGTAATGGCCAGAAAAGTGTTTTTGCAGAATGTTATGATGTCATAGTGAAGCTTACCTGGTACCTTATGGATATATTAAATGTCCAAGTGGACATTTGTGACAAATTTGATAAAAAAATTCTCAAGGTGTTCTTGAGATCGCATTCACGAAAGTGGGATGGGCAAAACAAGCTCTCTGTTTCACCGTGTCCATTTGCAACCCTAATGCCAATCAAGAGTGTTGATATTGGACAGTTACATTCACTGATGTCTTTTAACATGTTAATTGCAAGTCTCCGACAGGTCAGTTCTACTGCATGAAAGGCAAACATGCTACAAAGTCATCACATGTTTTCTCTTTCACTTGGAATAGACTTCTTGTAAGTTTAATTGTGAAATATCTGCCAAATGTTTCACCTGTAACGGTCCTGCAACATTTATAGGAAATAGGCATGGGTATTCTGTCAACACTGACAGCCAATCACACATCAAAGGGGACATCCTAAACAATTTTATGTGTGTGATTAATACTGCCACTGTTTTATATTCCAGTGTGTGAACCAAGAAATAAAATTGATGAAATTTCAGTTAAAAAAATAACAACGTATAAGACATTACAGCAGCTTTTTTCCTTGCTTCAATACCTAGTTATTTACAAATTCATAAATTTCAGTTTCCTGTACCTTTCTATACAACTGGTGAAAGTACGTATTCCCAACACAACACCAATTCTGAGACACCACTACTGCAATGATCTGGCTTGTTGCATGAGTTCCATCAGTGTGCTTGCATTTCTAGACTCTGGTGCCAAATAGTCAATAGACAGTCAGTTAGTGGGACAGGGATACACTTAACACTCTAATTTTAGCATGCTTTGATGATCATGCACAATTCCCAGCACAGACATAAGTCCAATTTCCACCGAGCAGTCTGGTATGGTTCAGTTCAGTTCAGTTTCCATTTCCACTGTGAAAAGTTGTAGATGGTAAAAATGAAACCATTCCTCACTGTCCCCATTTTTGGTCTCTCTGTTGGGGTACCTAGCACATAAATTTGTTACTGCAAGGTGAAGCTAGAAACACTGCAGTCCATTGATTGGTCAATAGAAGCCGTTCACTCTTGCTCGGGGCTGAGTTGTGGCTGGTTTTGAGGCTTATGTAACCACTGTTCATTCAGTTTTACACATATTAGTAAGCTACAACAATAAAATGAAAGGATGTTTTGATGCCTGTCGCAGCAGCTGTAGATTGAGGAAAAAAAATAATTCACTGGGCCGACTGCCCAACAGTTAAGATGGAATGTTTACTTGTAATGTTACCCAATGCATGAGTTAATAATGTGAATCCATCGGCACACCTTAAATTTCAATACAACTTTTCCATTAGTTCTTATTGTCTCTCTTGAATGACAAACACTTTTAGTAATGAGTGGATCCTCAAGCATTTAAAAATATACATTCATTTTGACTGGATTATGTGAACTGCATGTATTCTAATCCTCACTTGGAGAATAAAAATTTTGCAGAGCATTGTTCCTGTGGGCTCCGGCAACACTATATCCCTGAGCTTGCCTGAGAGGGACTTAATGCACAAATCAACATTTTTTAAGCATCCCATGGAGAGAGACTCTCACTGCAGCCTGTTCTTTTTTGCTTTTAAAATGTCATTGAGCAGCCCCATTCTGTGGATGAAAAATGAGGTTTACACTACCCTCTGTGTCAGAGGTGATGAGGAAATACAGCAAGTGCTGGACAAGCAGAGAGTGACAACAACCCTGCCCACATTTAAGTATACCGTCTGCCGTGGAAATGCTAAACGGACCAAGGGTCTATATACCATGTCTGAATGGTTACTTTTGGTTCCAAAGGTACCATACCAAACATGTTTGGTGGAAACGGGGCTATAGGGGTCATCATCAAGATTTTTAAAATCTGTGAAGCTGCTAGTCTTTATACTTGATTATTTAGAAATAAATCATTAATACAAACATAGTATATTAAAAAAAAAAATTGTAGAGCAAACATTTAACAACTAAAGAGTAAGGGACATTGAAAAACTGCTCTTATCTTGATCACACTGTGATGTGTTTTTGCAGTGAGGGCTGTCTTCCTTTTTCCAGCAACACACCATGCTGTGAATTTGAGACTTCCTTCACCAGAAAAACACAAATGTTTAAAACAGCTTTCTGGTTGTGCAAATAATGGTTTTCCTCTTTTGGAAGCAAGGATGTAAGTGGTAAAACCTTGCTATAGGGCTGTAAAACCTCTTAGAGAGGATAGCCAACTAATTTTCTGTGCCTGAACCTAACCCTTTATGATAGCAATGGCAGGTTGTAACAGGATTTGTTGTGTAAATGGCAACTCATGGAAAAAAGAGAGGTGGCACTTTCAAAGTCTTTGGCTTAAAGGAACATGTCATTCCCCAAATGACCATTTGTATATCAGTTACTCCCCCGTGTTATACTGAATTTGTGAACTTTCAAAACCAGAGAAACTTCTTGAATTCTTGACTGAATTCAAGTAAGAGGCAGGAAGTGGGGGGTGTAGGACATTGAAAAAAATAAAAAAATAAAAAAAATCTATGCATAACACAAATTTGAATGAAAGTCTACAAAATTGCCATGGACTGTCAAAATGACAAAAAACTATAAGTCTACTTGACACAGAAAGTTGTGTTTTGAGTTAATATAACAAAAAATTATAAAGCTGATTTTGCCTAATTAGTTTAAGGCTTTGGCGGTCCGATCCTTGGCTATGGAAGTTGGCTTTTGGGACAAGAAATGTCACCTCTCTGGCGGGGAAGGAGCCGGAGCTTGTGGAAGAGGTTGAGATATAGTCGGCCTCACCTCGACACATAGTTCGGGCTCTGGAACCCAAGTCCTTGAGAGGGGTTCGAGTCTCTCCTTTGCTGGAGTTGCTCTGGGTGAGAGGTGGAGGGCTGGAGTGGGCTTTCTGATACCTCCGAGACTCTCTGCCTGTACGTTGGGGTTCACCCTAATAAACAAAAGGGTTGCTTCCTTGCGCCTTCGGGTTGGGGAACGGGTCCTGACTGTTGTCTGGGTCGGGTGCTAGACAGTGCCCCGACCGGGGACTCCATTGTTCTGCTGGGGGACTTCAACACTCACGTGGGCAATGACAGCAGCACCTGGAGGGGCGTGATTGGGAGGAACGGCCTGCCCGATCTGAACCCGAGTGGTGTTCAGTTATTGGACTTCTGTGTGGGTCGCAGTTTGGCCATAACCAACACCATGTTTGAACATAAGAATGTCCATTGGTGCACGTGGCACCAAGACAGCCTAGGTTGCAGGTCAATGATTGACTTTGTAGTCATATCATTTGACCTGCGGCCATATGTTCTGGAAACTTGGGTGAAGCGAGGAGCAGAGCTGTCAACTGATCACCACCTGGTGGTGAGTTGGATCAGATGGCAGGGGAGGATGCCGCGCAGACCTGGCAGACCCAAACGAGCAGTGAGGGTCTGCTGGGAACGCCTGGTGGAAGAACCTGTCAAGATGATCTTCAACTCCCACCTCCAGGAGAGCTTCGACCACGTCCCAAGGGCAGAGGGGGACATTGAGTCCGAATGGGCCTTGTTCCACCATTGTCGAGGCAGCTGTTGTGAGCTGTGGCCACAAGGCCGCTGGAGATATCAGGCTGAGGAAGGAGGCCTACAGGGCATGGTTGGTCTGTGGGTCTCCGGAAGCAGCTGGCCAGCGGGCCAAGCAGAGCGCAGCAGTGGCAGTGGCTGAGGCAAAATCTCAGGTGTGGGAGGAGTTCGGTGAGGCCATGGAGAAAGACTATCGATCGGCTCCAAAGAGGTTCTGGCAAACCATCCGGCACCTCAGGGGGGGAAGGCGACAACTCGCTCACATTGTTTGCAGTGGGAGCTCCTCAATCCCACCAGCACGTATTCCAGTGAGGAAACTGGGGGACTCCGGTGCGGGTTGTCTAATTTCTGGGGTAGAAGTCAGTGAGGTAGTGAAGCAACTCTGCGATGGCAGAGCCCAGGGGCTGGATGAGATTTGCCCTGGATATCTCAAGGCTCTGGATGTTGTAGGGCTGTCCTGGCTGACACGCCTCTGCAACATTGCGTGGACATCGGGGGCGGTGCTTCTGGAGTGGCAGACCGGGGTGGTGGTCCCCATCTTCAAGAAAAGGGACCAGAGGGTGTGTTCCAACTACAGGGGGATCACACTCCTCAGCCTACCCAGTAAGGTCTACTCCAGGGTGCTGGAGAAGAGGGTCCGGTCGATAGTTGAACCTAAGATTGAGGAGGAGAGATGTGGTTTTCGTCTCAGATGCGGAAACATGGACCAGCTCTTTACCCTCGCCAGGGTGCTGGAGGGGGCATGGGAGTTTGCCCGACCAGTCCACATGTGTTTTGTGGATTTGGAGAAGGCTTACGACCGTGTCCCCAGGGGCATCCTGTGGGGGGTGCTCCAGGAGCATGGGGTTGGTGGCCCCTTGCTAAGGGCCATCCAGTCCCTGTACCGAAAGAGCGCGAGTCTGGTTTGGGTGGCCGGTGAAGGTTGAACTCCGCCAGGGCTGCCCTTTGTCACCGGTTTTGTTCATAACTTTCATGGACAGAATTTCTAGGCACAGCCGAGTGGCGGAGGGTGTCAGGTTCAGTGAAGGGAGGATCTCGTCCCTGCTTTTTGCGGATGATGTGGTCCTCCTAGCTCCATTGAACAGTGACCTCCAGCTCTTGCTGGGATGGTTTGCAGCCGAGTGTGAAGTGGCTGGACAATTACGAGTACGAGTTTAAAGGGATAGTTCGGGTCTTTTGACATGAATCTGTATGCCATCCTCATCAGCAGTGTAGCACATCAACAGTGACTTACCCCCGACTGCGTCCTGTGAGCTCCGGCCTGGTTTTGGTGTTGACGAAGGTAGTCCGGCTAGTTGTCTGGGGTCACGAAAATAAAGCGTTTTGCTTCTCAAAACAATATGCGTTCGAAAGAGTGATATATTTGCATCACAAAACTGTTGTCCTCAAAAAAGTCAGACCTCAAAATCGCCTGGCGCTATTTTCTCTCCATTCATATCACTGCGCGCTGCCGCTTGTGGACAGCTGTGCAGGTTTCCGTCACCTGTTCACAGTGTTTACTGCTCGGATAGTTAACGTTAACATGTCTGACTATGACACAAGTGATACCTTTATGAACCTGAATATACAGAAGCCTAACTTTGTCAGCTGGGGTTAGAATGGGCTGAGAGAGAGAGAGGAGGGACAGAGAAGTGACAAACTGAAATTTTGAGAATTTTGAGGTCTGACTTTTTTGGGGACAACAGTTTTGTGATGCAAATATATCACTCTTTTGAATGCATATTGTTTTGAGAAGCAAAACACTTTATTTTCGTGACCCCAGCCAACTAGCCGGACTACCTTCGTCAACACCAAAACCAGGCCGGAACTCCGCTCACAGGACGCAGTCGGGGGTAAGTCACTGTTGATGCGCTACACTACTGATGAGGATGCCATACAGATTCATGTCAAAAGACCCGAACTATCCCTTTAAGGCCAAAAAACAACACTACCATTGTGCACTTTACACATTGGCTTGTTGGGGCTAAATGGGTTGAGTTTCCCAGCATGCTGTGAGACAATGTGTTTAAGGCCATAAACTGAAAAAAAAAAAACTGTTTAAATGGGTTCTAAATCACTCATGTTATCCATTACACAGAGATTAACATTCACATATTTCGCAGTTGTTCTAATGGTTTACAGTTAATGTGATAAAAGACATTTTGCAACATAATTGAAGTCGGATACACAGTTAGTCACCTCCCGCCAATGTGGATAGTAGAGTGCGTACATGAAGTTGTGTTGAGGTGAAATAAAAAGCATTTCCTGGTTCAGAACTCATCTCTTTGCCTTCATCTCTTTGCCTTTGAAGTAGAGCAGGTCAAGATCAGCGGTTTGATCTCAGGCTCCTCCAGTCTGCATGTCAGCATCTTTGAGCAAGATACTGAACCCCAAATTACTCCCAATGATGCTTCCATTGGTGCGTGAGTGTGTTAAAAATTGAGTAGCAGGTCGCACATTGTATGGTAACCTCGGCTACTTGTGTATGAATATGTGTGTGAATGGGTGAATGTGACTCAGAGTGTAAAAGGTGCTTTGAGTGGTCGGATGACTAGAAAGGCGCCATACAAATGTAGGTCCATTTACCATATACCATTTTGGCAAATAGGATTCTTAAGATTACCACAATATATTATTTTTATAATTCAATGAATGTGAATGAAAAACTGTAAAATTTGTACTCAATGTAGTTAAGTTCATATGTAAAAGAATCTAATGCTCAAACAACAAAAAAGTTATATTAAACTGACATAAAATTCCTCTCAGACAAGGGTTGTGTGACACATTTATTTTATGTCTGGTGTACTCAAAACTTTTATGTCACTGTATTGTACTACACTAAAAGTTTTGAGTGCAAGTTGTTTCCAAAAAAATGTTTAAGTTGAGTGAGTGAATTGAGGTTTATATACATAACCAACAAACTGACATTGTGTCCTCTCAACTTATGGTAAACTGCAGCAATTATTGCATTCATGAAAATGGCGATACCGATATATTTCTAGCAAATGGATGGCATAGGTCAGATTAACACTGCAAATCCTACAAGGGATTTGTATCAAAGACACTATTGTGTCTTTGTTTGATTCATCACACTTGTGTATTTGTCCTTTCTTTTATATGAAAAATAAATCCACTAGGAAATTAACAGGATCTATGGGCTGAAATATGTGCCACCAGAAACTGAATTTGAATCATTTATATTTGAATTTGAATTTCTGAACTTGAATAATTGCATTGAAAAACTGAATTTGAATCACATAATTTGAAATTGTGTTGTTAATTTGAATCATTGCATTGAAAAACTGAATCTGAATAGTATAATTTGAAATTGAATTTATTTCTCTATATCCTCACATTCAGTTCTCACAATTCAAATTCAGTTCTCAAAATTCAGTTTCAATTTACTGTGACAGACATCCGGGTAGTTTAAGGATGAAGGAAGAGCAATCGAGCGTAGATACACAGGACTCCTCTTCGGCCAATCAGCACCTACGATTTTGAGCACGTAGGAAGAAGCGCTTGCCTCGATCCATAGACAATAAACTATAGGCTCGTTCGACATGAACTGCGCCTCGTAGATGAGAGCAGGCGGCCACAGTGGGGGACAGTGACAAAAAGTTTATGTGAAGTCGGACAGTTTCCTGACAGTTTCCAGCAGCCTTCAGTCTGTACAGGAAGTCACAGACCATAGGCGTCATTTAGGTATGGCGAGGTATGGCAGGTGCCATACCTTGGAATCGGGAGAAAAAAAGAGAGAGAGGTTCTGTAGTCATCTTACTCGAGGTGCACTGGCTGGTTTTTATTGTATTGCACTTAAATAGGTCAATAATATGTGTTATTGAATCAAATTGTTCGCCACTTCGCTCCTCTGCGAGTTCTGAGTTATGTGAATTACTGTATATTTCCAAATAGTCGCCCGGCACCTAATAGCCGCCGGGGGTTTGACCCCATTTTGCGTATTAAACGTCAGTCCGATTAAACGTCTGGGCGATTATTTCCTCATTCATTGCCTCATGGCTGTCCATCCTTCAACTTCAGGGACTGTTTGTGCTTTTACGCACGGGTCGGTGGTGAAGTGGTGCACACGACTCGTGCTATGGATGGACGGACGGACAGACAGACAGCCACTTATTTAAAACAGGTTATACATCTGGCTACATCTTTCCCACATCAAATATTCGTGATCGCCTTGACCCGCGTGCATAAAAGCGCACACAATTCCGTGTCCTCTCACCGCGAATGCTGTGATTTGATGGCCCAGTACTCATTGTAGCCCACTCTTATAAGACCCAATAATAATAATGATAATAATAATAATAATAATAAGTTACTGTGGCATATGCCAGGCCTTTTAATAAAACTACCAGAAGAGTTCGCTGAAAAACAGATAATATCAGCCTGAATTACTCATGTGCATCCCTGGTGAAAATCGCTGACATGCATGGGAAATACAGATTCTACAGGCTCGCCATAGCTCACTGTCAGGACTCAGGAATCAGAATTCAGGATGGCGGACCGTCGGGATGGCGATATTTTGGTGTGGCGGCCTGTAACTGTTGGTATTTGGATAACTGGAGCTTTACTGGTATAATGCAATAACACCACCCAGCGGTGAAACCCGTGTACACGTGTACACGAAAAAAATGACACTCTAAATGTTTAGAGATTTTTGTACACGAACTCACCCCTACATTATATGTTCTCAATTTTGAGAACTGAATGTGAAGATATATAGAAATAAATTCAATTTCAAATTATACTATTCAGATTCACTTTTTCAATGCAATGATTCAAATTAACAATATAATTTGAAATTATGCGATTCAAATTCAGTTTTTCAATGCAATTATTCAAGTTCAGAAATTTAAATTCAAATATAAATGATTAAATTTCAAATTATGTGATTCAAATTCAGTTTTTTAATGCAATTGTTCAAGTTTAGAAATTCAAATTCAAATATAAATGATTCAAATTCAGTTTCTGGTGGCACATATTTCAGCCCATAAGGATCCAGTTCGGTAAAATGGTCATTTACAAGCAAAAGTGAAATGATGATCGATGAAAAACAGACAATTACTCAAATACAGTGTATAGTCGGAACACTGCTCAGCGTACTTGCCCATCTGTTTCTTCGAATACATTTGATCAAATGATTACAACTGGTAACTGGTTTGATTGTGTTCTAATAGAAATAGAAAGAAATTAGGTTTTTCATACACGTAAATGCAGGTATATAGTTAAACATACTGACAGTAAAGAATGGAAGATTGACAGTTAATAATTAGAAATATAAATGTGCAATCTTGTTCATTTTCGGTTGTTTGAAGCAGAAATTTTATAACTTCAAAAATACCACATGCAGCTTTACATAGAAAAATAATACAGAGAAATAGACTTCAAAATGCAAAAGGTTTTGACAGCAAGATCACAGATCTACTGAACAGGTACACAGCACAATAAATTTCACTTGAGCATGCTCCAAGCTAAGAATAGAGGAAATAGACATACTGTAAAAGCTGGCCATTACATAGTTTTGGCAGCGATCACCAGTAAATTCATTTGGACACCTGAGCAGGAAACAGAAGAAACAGACAAGAGGAAAGAAGGAGTTAGTTTATACAAGAGCTATGCAAAACCCACAACAGTCATCACTGGTGTTAGCAGGAAGGGCCAGCTAGACCATTATGTCTAGCTATAGTCTGTGAGTTTATTAGTCATCTCACCTTAATACACAATTATTTTTGAATCATGATTATATGAGAAACAAATTTATTTTTGTACAGGCCCTCCATCAAACTCCACAAGTTTGAATACCATCTTAGCAGCACACTGAAATTTGCATGTACATACGCAGCCACTCAGGACAAGCCTAGTCTTTCCTGTAAAATAATCCTTTATGGAGGGTGTCATGACCCCAGCCAAATAGCAATAGATGCATGGCAGTCAAACAGCATGGAAACCACATAGAGCATTGACGGTTCTGAGTAATGGATCTGTTAGTCATGATGTGCCAGCAGCCCAACCAGTGATCTCCTCTGTGTAAGACTTATTTTTTAACAACTTAGTCTGGACTTTAACATCAAAGTCATCACCACTTTACCAATCAGACGCTGGTCGATCTAGCACTGAACCATTGGGAATGAGTTCTGATGCAGGGAATACCCATTACAAGAGTGTTCTCTAGGAAGGTGGGGGTGAGGCTGAATGGGAGGAGAAGACGAGACACACCATTTCAACTCTAGATGGAGGCAGATCGCTGCCCTGAGCAGCAAGGATGAGGTGTGATGAGATGTGAAGTACATGCAAATTTCAGTGCACTACTCCACAGGAGAGTGTGCTGAAGGCTCCTAGTTATAGATTACAGCAGGATCAATGCCCAGTTTATCATCAAATTTGTATCCCTGCATCTATAAGGGAAACATGGATTTCTCCACCATTTCTTGGAGAAAACATGACAGGGGTGAAACACCAGCAATGACATGTGGGATTGAATACAGTTGTGTTCACATACGTTTTGGGTCTGAGACTTTCTTAAGCACAGCTTGTTCACATCGGTGCCCAGTGAATCCCGCCAAGCACCTGAGTGATGGGTAGAAAGGAAAAGAGATAAACAGTACTGACATGTTACACACAAGACATGAGAAGACATGGACAAACACAAAGACATCTACTCTACAGCCACAAGAAATGGCTGAATCCAGGATACAAGTCTGGTGCCAAACAACAACGCCGTTTTGCAGAGAATGTTTTTTAATGTCAAAAGCCAATGGGTCTCATTCATGAAAAGTAAGTAAATCTGTGTGTAAATTTGCACATAAAAGCCTACTCTACTAAAAACCTACTCCAGATTCAGGACCGCCGCAGGAAATTCAGATTTGATCGTAAACGTGTCTATGACCATGAATGCCAATCCATCGTAAAGTGACAGCGCGCTCCCGGTAATCAGCAATTAGCATAAATCCCCGCCCGTGAATAGCCAATGACCACCAAATAAGGAGGTGTAGGTGCTTCCTGTCAACCTGTCAGCGAGAAAGAGAAAGAAAGAAAAAAGAATTTTTCTGAAGCGGAGATCGAAATAATTTTGGGTGAAGTGGACTTAAGAAAAAACATTTTATTTTCTTCAGTTAGTAGTGGTGTGACAGGGACAGGCAAAGCGAAGGCCTGGAGGGAGGTAACTGATGCTGTTGATGTTGTCTCTGTAGTACAAAGAACCATGTCAGAAGTGAAGCGTAAATGGTTTGATATGAAGCTGGAGGCAAAGAAACGCATAAGCACACACAAAAATACAGCAGCCACAGGAGGAGGAGGCTCATAGTCACAACTATCTGCTGACGAGCGCATCGCTGGCATAATTGGGGAGACCTCTCTGTCAGGAATTATTCCTGACGGAGACAGCGACATGCCTCCACTGGAGTCAACATCAAACGCAGACGGTAAGGTGTTGTATCATAATACATTCTGAAAACCATCACTGATAGCGTAGTGGTCACCAAACAAATAGAAGATTCATTTGTAGGGTTCTGAATGAAGTGGGAACGGGAAGCCAGAGATGTTTTGTGCGTAATGGATAAACTCTATATCAGTGATGGCTGTCAGAATGTAGAGCTATTTAACATTTATTTCAACAAATGATACAGATAACATATAGCCTACAGCAGTTTTGTATGCATCATCTTCAAATTATTTGAATCTTAATAACCTAAAGCTCTGTTTTATATAACTAAATTAAACATTTTAAAATCACCTGTTGTCTCAAATAATTCTTTCAGCTGCTCCTGCTGCTCCTGCTGCCCCTGCTGAACCCAGGCACCGAGGTTGAAGAGGCTGTTATCCGGCTTACGGATATTTTTATTATCATCATTTAACATGTAGAAAGAACATTTAATCTATTGGGTCGATTTACATAGACAATTCACAATCATGAACCTAATCTGGATCTCAAACCTGCAAATTGCTAATTTAACTAAATGTGTTACATATTTTTAATATTTTGTCATGTTTAGATTACGTGTTTCAAAGGCATCTGTGTATTATGTACATAAGAGAGCGCAATACGAATTAAAATTGTCATTTCCAATAATGAAAAGCAATATTTATGTGCTTTACTAAATTTACACAAGCACTACGAGTGGTCAGGAGCAGGAGTAGATTTTGTTAGTAGCTACAAAAAGATCAGAGCTACTAAAATATTGATGAATGCGGACACGCACGTAAATTTCCGTCTGCGAACAGTTTACACATAAATTTCTTCTGCTCATATTTCATGAATGAGACCCAGTGATTTTAAAATCCTCATGTTCTACTATAATATCTGTGCAGGCTATCTGTAAGGTATGGGGAAAAATGTGGTTGTGGCAACAAACAATGTTCATTGTTCACATGATTAGGTTATTGCAGTAAATAAGGAAATATTGTTGGTGAGTTAAAAGGTACAAATCCATGGTTTCAGCAACCCCAGGGCTGAAAAATGTAGCCATCACAGAAGTGCCATAAACTACAGTTCTTTGAACAGCCACTTGAGGCTGTCTCCTAGAGCGAGTTAACCTCTATAGACCCCAATGTTAAATTGCCCAACTAAACAGCAGAAATAAACGTGTTTTGATCTCTACAGCTAATTTCCCCCCTTGTGACAACTGGACAACTGTACAGGGGGTGATTTTTTTTTAACCATTTGCATTTTATTAAGGCTTAAAGTTACACATAATTAAGTGTGGACATCTTTGTGTGAAAGGCTGTTTGACAAAAGTGTCCTCGGCTTCTCAGTCAGATCCACCTCTTGCTCTTCCACAGCTCCAGCCTCTCCCCAAATACAGTCACAACTGGCTCCAAAAAACCAAGATGGCAATGGCCAAAATGCTGAACTGTAGGCTTCAAAATGGGGGCCCATAACCCAATGGGTGACATCACTGTAGCTATGTCCAATATTTTTAAAGTCTGCGGTTACACACCAATCTACCCTTTGGCCCAACACCTTTACAGACTTTCAGTGCCACTAAAGAGCACATTACTTCCCCCACTGGCATTAATGATGGTTCCATTCTATTCAATGTTCAATCGCTTGTCAAAGCCAGATCTTTGGGGCAGCAGGATGAGCAAAGTACTCCGGACACCTCTTTCCCCAGCAACACCTTCCAGCTCCTCCTGGGGGACCCCAAGGTGTTCCCAGGCTAGACGAGATATATAATCCTTTCCACATGTTCTGGGTCTGCCCCAGGGTCTCCCACCAGTTGAACGTGTCCAGAGCACCTCTAATGGGAGGTGCCCAGAAAGATCCTGATCAGATGCCCGAACCACCTCAACTGGCCCCTTTTGACGCAAAGGAGTAGCGGCTCTACTTCGAGCTGTAATTGGACGTTTGAGCTCCTTACCGTAGCTTCAGGCTCCAAGGCTATCTTCAGCCACCCTTCGGAGGAAACTCATTTTGGCTGCGTGCATGGGTGATCTCATTCTGTTGGTCATTACCCATAGCTCATGAGCATAAATGAGGGTTAGCTTATAGACGGACCGGTAAATCTAAAGCTTTAAATGATGGTAGTGGAGCTAAATCATGAGGTGCAGAATCATCCAATATAAATACTATTCCTGACTGACAGTGTCAAACTAGTGTTTTTGCTACACAGCTAATATGCCAGAGCCCTTCTGCACTTCTGCATCAGCAGTTTATTGACTTAATGTAATTTTAGAGTTTTTAGTTTATACTTTCATTAGGGTTCAAGCCCCAAAGTGGCAGAACCATAACGACTTTGGGCTGGTTTATTATAATTATTCATTGTCTTCCACTGCAGCTACAACTGCCATGAGCCGGAGACATCAAACTTGGCCCAGTAACTCAAAATGATGTACAAATGTCCCAAATCAGCCACATGGTGATGCTGAAATGAATGTAGAAAAAAAATAATTTTGGAAAAGCCAACTGATTTGACGGCAAGTCCAGCTGACTTGAAAAACCCTTTGGGACCATAGAAGGGAAGGGAAGGCAAAGGGAGGGACTTAGCGGGAAGTAGGCCATAACTCAAGTTGTGCCAGAGCAACCCATAGACAAACCCACCACCACTGACAAGGTGCAGCAGTAATGTTTTGACATTTAAATTTTTTGGAGACTTGCGACAAGCCCCTAATCTGATGAAAATGCCCATGGTGCATGATTTAGTGCATACATGTGTATGTGCATGAACATGTAGTACACTTAAGGGTCCCTGTTGGAGATTTGAAGATATGGTCAGCCTATCCCAAGAAGATTCACCACTGTCCCCCACTGTTTACTGTATAAATAAAACCTACAAAACTCATCCTTAAATCCATGCATGGGGCATGATGCTACTGAGATTTCTTCAACTCACTGGAGTCAATGGGCCTGATGCAAGAACCACTTGTACAAACAGATTTGATCTTAAGTGGCATGTGTGAAAGAATTTGTCTAATTTTCTTTTCACAACTGCTCCAGAGCCATTTTATAATTTTACAGTAAATGTACAGTGGGCATTTCTCCAAAACACTTGTTTGGACTGAAAAATCATCTGAATGAATTTGAAATTCAAGTGAGATACTAAAATCAATTAAAGCAAAGTATATAGGACCAAGTAATTAAAAAGACCCCTGCCTGTGCAGACAGGTACCACCACATCCTCCACTTTCCTCCACTCTCAACACTGGAGCCCCTCAGAACTGTGTGCTCAGCTCTTTCATGCACTTCCTGTTCACACATGCCTGTGTGGCCACACACAGCTCCAACATTAAGTTTGCTGTTGATCCAACCACCATAGGCCTTTGTGTGTAAGTATTTGCGGGTGTATTTTTCTTTCCTTTTACTATCTTAACTTGTTAAAAAGCCTCCTGTGGACAGGTGTTGCAAATTATTTTTACACCTCAAACACTAAACACATTGTATCTGGTGCATAAATGTACAATTCTAATGCTACTGTGATGTCCAGATCAAATCAAATACACTAAAGTAAACTAATCACTGACAGCGACAAGATGGCCAAGAGGAAGGACGTCAGAGCCCTAACATCTGGATGCCATTACAACAACCTCCATCTGAATGTCAGCAATGCTAAGAAGTTGACTACAGGAAGTGAAAGGGAAAAGGACATGCCCCCATATCCATTAACAAAGCAGCTTCAGGTTCTTTGGGTTTCATATCACTGAGGACCTGAATTGGAGTCACCACACTAACAATATCAGGAAGACAGTGAAACAGTTTCCTTTGCAGGCTAAGTAGATTTAACATCTGTAACTCCTACACCTGCACCATCGAGAGTATCCTGACTGGCTGCATCACCACCTGGTATGGAAGTTGCACCGCTCTCAGGGGTGCGGAAAACTGCTCAATACATCACCAGGATGGAGCTGCCATCCATGGAGGACCTCTACACCCAGCAGTATAGGAAAAAGGTCATCAAAGACCCCACTGACCCCAGCCACAAACCATTCTGCCTGCTGTTGTCTGCCAGATGGTACCACAGCACAGCAGTGTAGCCTAACGTAATACGCACGTATACACTGAATACCCACTAAAACAACACCAGGAATCCTGTAAGCCCACTTAAAATGTGCAAGAATACATAACATAGTTCTGTGACAGAACTTTCACTTCAGCAACTTGTTTTAGCAAGTATTGGGTCAAGAGATGTGACAGCAAATTGAACAAAGGCTAGAGAAAATGCAGAGAGACAGAGCTTAGTGAGTAGTGTGTGCATAGCAAGTGTTTGGCTGTAAATTAGCAGTCTAGTAGTAAATGAACAATGTTGGTTTCAGGTTGTCCATTAATAAACACTGCAGGTCCTCAAGACCAAAGGAAAGTTCCTGTGTCTTGCTTCTTAACTGCTGGGTAAAGTGAAGCTGGTTAGCATTAACCTCAGCTCTGAGGGCAAAATAAAGTGTCCAAGTTATCCTGCCACCTTATAACACATGGTATGTCGTGGCTTCCCATTCAGGAGGGGCTTTGAGTTTGACCGCGATCTAGACCAGACCTACCGGTACACAATTTTCAGCAATTCTTTCTTTTTTTCAAGTACTGTTTTAAAAATAATTACGTTTGTCAGTTTTATATGATATACACTATCTCAGTCTAAAGATACAGCTGTCACCTATCATCAGAAGAACTTCACCCATTCCAGCATATGAAACACACGATCATATTGTTTATATACATGACAGGATATAATTACACAGTATATTCAGAGTTGCTTCCCCAACACTTAACAGCAAAGTTGCATTCAGTTTGCATGACTCAGTATATAGGATTTCATAAATCACAGTAACTATTTTATAACATATACAGTCAGATGAAGACTTGAATCAAAGTCAGTATTATAACCTACTGTCCATATCATACCTGCAAAGAAATTTTGTGCTGCCTGGCATGATTTCAAGGGTGAAGCATTCCCCTCCATTAACACAGTAGTTCCTCTGGCTGTCACTGCAGCGCGTCACATGACTGGAGGTCTTGGCTGTAGTGGTGGTGCTGGTGGCAGCTGCAGAGGACACCCACAGTTAGTGCAGCAAGAAGACAACACTGGCACAAAAATTACACTGAGTTAGTAAATGAAGTAAGGATGCCGGCTGCATGTTTATTGAGTTTGGAGAAAACATCCCACCATTTGTTCCTTCACAAAGTGAAGGTAAATCTGAAACAGCACCTGCAGTCAGACTGGACTGCAAATACAAATAGTATCCACAGAAACATGTTAATCCACCATGTCACTACTACACTTTCCATTCACATGTTCAGTATGTTCCAAAAGCTCATTTCAAAACATTCTTGTCAATAGCAAAGGCTTTTTCTATTTGTTGCAATAGACCAAAACTAAGAACACAATTGAAATGGAGGCCATATTCAGCCATATTGTTGTGCAAATACTTTTTGGAGCATGAGCAGTAGAATTGCATTATGCAGCAGAAATGTAAGCAAAGAATATACTGAAATACTGGCTTTTTAATGGGTGCCACATTAGATAATGTGAATGGGCCAGCTGCTTCTGGCATCATCAGTTATTAAAAAATCACAAACTAGACAAATGCATTTCACTGTCATGTTTCAGTGAAAATGTATTCAACTTTCCACTACTTCTTGAAGCAACTGTTGAGTCAACACTTCTTTGCTTTGGTCATGTCAGTGTCAGCTGTTAGATAAAATCTTGTTTGCTTGTTTACCATCTATTTATAAAAAAAATGTTAGTTCCACCTGCCTACTTCCTACTTGATGGATGTCTATAAACTGTATGGTACTCCTGCCATCCTGAGGTGAAAGGAAAAATGCAAAGTGATCTTGCATGATTAACCAATATTGTTTGGTGGGCTATATACTGTATAGTATCTTTTGAAAGTCAAGCCGAGGGCCATTTAAAATTGGTCTGTGGGCTGTGATTGGCTTCCATGCCAGACTTTAGACATGGATACTGTAACAAATACACATTTGTGGATAACATGTGAATGAATATACAGTATAATACAAAGGGAGTGACACCTGTAGTAAAAAGTCTGCAAAGCACCGGCCACACCTCTGACTGCTGCTTATTAAGATAATTTCTTTGAGCTGACAATGATGACAATATTCAGGGAGACTTTAGTGAGAAAATGACACCACCCCTACCACCACATTCACCCCTACACAAAATTTAGAGTCTCCCCCTGCATGTCTTTGGACAGCAGTACACTGATGAACAGTCAGCTCACTGAGATCTGTCATGTCAGTGGTCCTAATAACACTTATTCATGTCATGTAAATGGTGAGGCAACAGATTTTGTTTCTCTGTACTGAAACTATTTCCTGATAAATCTTTATCATTCTTCAGGGGTGATACTGCACGCACCAAGATTGAAATATACTCTGGTGCAGCTACATTCCCTGATTACTGAAAATCTGTTCTGAAAAAAAAAAAGAATGCTTTAAGGGGTTGAATGAGTACAGTGAGTGCAATACAGACTATCTCAGCATTACACAGCACATTTCAGCTCTGCAACAAGGAGCTGCCTCAGATAACTGATAAAAGAATGAATGAGATTGCAGAAGAGATTATGCAGCCGAGTAGAGACACACATTGATTAGGGCGTAAGACATATACAGCCTAAGGAAAGCTGAATCAGAACTTTCATTCCATTCCTGTCTGTATTGAACATGATGTTTTTATGACAGCATTTTAATCAGTGTTGGGTAAGGGTTACTTTAAAAGTAATCAAAGTACATTACTGCGTTTTGAACCAGTTACTTTACTGCGTTACTCCCTAAGTAAAGTAACTCAATTACTTTAAAAGTACTTCCAACATTACTCCCTGAGAAAAGTAACTCAAGCACTTTTAAAGTACTTTTGAGTATTCTACATTTCCTACTGGGCAATGAACCACAGGGCGCTAAGCCTAAAGTTGCATTTTTTTGTCTCCAAAATTAAAGTTATGGACCACTTGCCCTTCACTGAGATCCAATTCTCCCATCACAGCCGTCACTTTTAACCAGTAGAAACACAGAACGATCTGCTGCCGTAGATACCGTAACAAATAGCGGCTGGGCTTTTACTCACCACAACTGCAGAGGCTCCCAGCTTCATTTGAAACAAACTACATTATAGGCAGTCCGTTATTTATTAATCCTGCTGTGTGTGTTCATATATTTACTTTTTATCCGCTCCATTGTCTTTATAAAGTTAACATAATCACACCATCATTTCAAACTCAACACTTGTTTCAAATTAAAAGCCCCTTATAACCTCGACTGAGAGAATCCCTCCATTTTCTAAATAGACTTTTATACTGAAACATTTGTCAGAACTTCCTGTGGAAGATACAGTAGCTTGATAGTTTACATATGGCGCTTCAAATGTAGCTCCTGCCATCTGCTGATGCATTTAGGTGACTACAACAACATGTCAGCTGGCACATGAACACACACAATTCTGATAGTGACTCAAATAATAGTCAAAGTAATAAAAACTGGACAAGAATAACCTGATGACATCACACACTCCGTGAAAGACAACCGGGGATACCAGGCATAATGTCCTGAGTCTGAAATATGTCTGTCAGCGAGTCCTACTCCACCCATTTAGACTCCATCGTAGACAACGGCAGCATTTCTCCACCCACGTAGCGAGCCACAATCTCCGTGGCTTCTTTCAAACTGATTAACGTTATCTCCGTTATAAGAACCAAACGAAAGCCGTTGCTGTTTCGGAGCTGAAGGACCAGCGTTCTACAAGTAACGGAAGTAAGTGTTTTGTTTGAAAATGTACTTAAGTATTTGATTACTCAAACAGCAAACTAACGCGTTAGGTTACTCGATACTGCAAAAAGTAATCAAAGTACTCTAACGCATTACTTTGGGTTATACCCAACTCTGATTTTAATTGATGTTGGTGAATAATAAATAAATAAAGATATGAATGGAATCTGGTGTGTAAGTTCTACTTCAAGAGAAAATTGATTGCATTTATTGGTCTTTGATTATTTCTGTGGCATCAAAACATGAACTTGCTATCAAAGCCAGTACTGTTAATGATTTGCTTTGGAAATATTACTCAGTAATCAGTGGATGTATTACAAACAAGGACCAAACTTTAATGAATCAACAGCCTGACATGGACAGTAAATATTGTTATTGTGCAATATTTTAGCCCCAGTAACTGCTCAGTGCAGTGGGGTGTGTCAGAGTTATCACAGCTGAGGGGTTTCAGTTACACTGCTCAAAGCAGAGCAGCCGTTTGTGTCCTCATCATGCCTGATAGAGTGCAGAGAGCAATGCAGAATTCTCAGTTCCGTTTTTGCTGGTGGATCAGAAACATTAAACCAGTGAGCAGTGACACGGTGCTGGAGCTTAGCCAACAGGCTGCCTCACTTTCCTGGTCTTTGGGCAAGGCTCGGGTTGTATATGCAGAGCAATCAGCCAACTGCAGTGGATGGTCTTTCTGTCAAGTGTTGTCAAGGACAAACCATGATGCAGTGCACCAGAAGAAATCTCCTTCTGCATGATTAAGTGGAATCACAGCAGTCACATTAGTGGAGGTGAAAATGGACAAAATGGTTTAAATGTAAATCAAATACTAGAATGCATATGGGCCACACATTTTGTCAACACCGCAACAAAATAAAATCAGTGAAGTTTAAAAACAAATGTGACTAGCACAAAGACTAGAATGTACTCTTAGCAACCCCCCTGAAAAAAGGAATCTTGCCCCTGCAGAAATAGACCATCTCCAGTCTACAAAAAGCTAGAGAACCATTCATTCCATCCATAACATTGATTCTGGAGTGGCAGCACAGTACCCTGTGCTATGCTATGCTTTTCATTACCTTATTCATTCAAACATTCCAGCAGTCATTCTTTCACTGGTTTCACGTAGCCAGCCTCATGTCTATAGCACTATGTCAGTCAGTACGTTTACATACACAGTTAATTTGAGTTACGGTAACAGCTTGACCAGGCCATTTAATTGGAATAATTGGTTTGTCCCAGTATACAAGCACAGGAGGAGAATCACTTATTTGACTGACGGATGTTTGACTCAGCTGCAATAGACGGTGTTATGCTCCCTTTTAGCTTGTTAAGGCCCGAGAACTAGGGGTGCAAGCAGCCTATTGAAATGTAAGGAATTATTATTCTTCCTCCAAATTAATTGCCTTTTTGGTGGCTTAAAATACTCGAAAACTCATGAAACTTTGCGTATATATCATAACTGTTGAAAAATTTGGTATTATAAGGGTCTCCTGCTCAGGTGCCAAAAATTGGCTCAGTAGCATCCCCTACAAAATTTCAACAACATAGCCCCCCAAGCTGCTTTCACCTACATATACAAAACTTGGCATGCACATGTAATAGGCTGACCAAACGTCCTCTTTTGCCCGGACATGTCCACTTTTCACGTCCCGTCCGGGGCATCTGGGGGTTTTTATAAACTAATGATAATGTCCGTTTTTCCGTGTGTTTGTGTGTGTGTGTGTGTGTGTGTGTGTGTGTGTTAGAGAGCGGCACGGGGCGCATATTTCTGTCCAAACCCGAACCGAACCTGACATTATTTAATGACCAAAGCACTGAGTTTGTGTCACACAGTTGTTACGGTTACAGGGTATTTAATAGGACGGGCATAAGCCGTGGGTGCTCAGCCCGTGTTTCAGACGGGAGCAGGAGGCGGGAGGTCTGACGCTTCCAGCGAGAGGAGAGGGAGACATAAACCAAAATAAGATAAAAAAGGAAAAACCTGTCTCTCTCTTTTATTTTATTTTCAGCGTTTAATCAAGTCAGAGGCGGGAGGTGGAAGGTCTGAGACTTCCAGCTTGGGGAGAGGTAGAAACAAACAGCCAATGTGTGTCTGTGTGTGTTATGTTCAGGTGTTGTCACGTAAATAACAGTGCCCAAGCAATAAACAGGACAGACATTCATTCATTCATCTTCTAACTGCTTCATCCTCTTGAGGGTCGCGGGGGGGCTGGAGCCTATCCCAGCTGACATCGGGTGAGAGGCAGGGTACACCCTGGACAGGTCGCCAGACTATCACAGGGCTGACACATAGAGACAAACAACCATTCACACTCACATTCACACCTATGGACAATTTAGAGTAATCAATTAACCTAGTCCCCAAAGTGCATGTCTTTGGACTGTGGGAGGAAGCCGGAGTACCCGAAGAGAACCCATGCTGACACAGGGAGATATGGTCACCCTAACATATAACATTCCAGGACTTTCACCAAACTGTAGCCCCAATACTGCTGAAACTTTAGTCCACTTAAACTCATTACAAATTTTATCTCAAAAACTGAATTTTTGAGAACATTTTGAATTCTGCTCTCATGGGAACAACTGGAGTCAATGTAAGAGTGGCATTTTTAAACATCAGATTTTCTCTTATGAAGCAAAACACTTGGAGTTAAAAACAAATCACCAACATTTCCATGCTGTCAAGATGCAATTTATGCATTATCAGATTTTTGAAAAAACATTTTTGAAATCTGCCTTGACAACAGCTGCCCGGACAGTGACTCCCTGAGTCGACAAATGAAGCTACACAGCAGATCTTGCTTCCAGCCAATTGGCTCAGTAAGTTGGGAGCTGGTTCTTGGTGTCAGGGGTTGTGGGTTTGAGACCCAGCAAGGGTGATGATGATGATGATGATGATGATGATGACAGATCAAAATGTCAGATGTCCTCAACATGAAACACAAGACAATTGTCCTGATGGTGGCATCACAGCAAGCCTCTAAATTAAATAAAAACAAATAGCTTGGACCGGACCATGGCTTACTCAATTTGTAAAGCCACTGTTATATTGCCACTTGCCAATTAGCTCAGAGCGATAGATGACAGTCTTTGGTTCCAGAAGTTGTAGGTTCAAGCCTCAAGTGGTCCAAAATGAACATTGTTGTCATCTGTCTTGTCTTCCTATTCTCCTGTTTGTTGCTCAGAATTGCCTAAATTTGCCAAAAATCAAACCCCCAGTGCAAAAAGGATCATATTAAAGGATTGTTTGACTGGATTTGTTTCAAAAGATGGGATATATCAATTCCGATTAGCTGTGTCAGAAAACATATTAACATTGGGCATAACATAGAGTCCTGTGAGACGAAGTCTGGGCTTTTCTGAGGTTCATTCACAAGTTGTTTTATTTGTTGCAGATCTTTACAACAGTTCACAGAAAGAACAAAGTAGGCATGCCTTATTGCACGATCCAAATCTTTGTGAAAACTTGACATTCCTAATGTGTAAGTTGTTTGCTTAGAGGTTATTGTTGTTTCCCATAGTGAAGAGGCTTTTACAATGGCAACATTCAGGTAACAAAAGGGAGTGAGATTGCCAATGGTAGACTTAAGGCCTCTAACACTGAGCTGACAGTTGTCCGTCAGTTAAAGTTTGGCCATTGGTGTGTCATGCACTATCAGTGCTAATTGGCTTTGTTTCCCATCAGTTCTGCATGCTGAATCTGTGTCGGCACAGCGAAGCCCTTTGGTAAATGAAATCACTCTGATTAGCAGTTCAGCTCAGCACACAAGAAGGGAAACAGAAGTAAGGAATGTATACAAAGAGCTAAAGTTGAAAGGGGGGGAGATCAAAACAAACTTGTTTTGAGATAAGATTATTTTTCTTTACCCACTGAGCTTGAGTTTCCTAATGGTTTGTCTGCTGTGGGTTAATTATGCCCTGTTCTTTTAACATTGAATTGTGTTGATGATGTGCTAAATGGCTAACTAGTGTCAAGACGATCATGCATTTACCTTTTTTGAATGACATTTACTTATGACCGCCGTCTGCTGGTGGAGGGGTATGTCCTCTCATGCAGACACAGAATATATGTGCTTGTTGGCCGTTAGTTTGGTGTGTTCATGTGCAACTTTTTGGCCATGACATGATGACGAGAGGCGATGCAGCAGGAGGCTCTCATTGCCACTAGTTCTCAGACATCAGCTTGTGTGTCTGGACCTTTATAGCCACAGTCTACATCCAGTGAGTCAGACTTTTCTTTCCCTGACATGGCCTTCCATTTTCACAGCAAGAGCTACATTATTTTCTGTCCTGCTCCTTTCACTTAGTGGTGAACTAAGACGTTAAGCTAACATGTTTTAATGGGAGGGTAATCATGAGCCTTTATTGTGAAACAACCACAAGAAGTCTTATCAAGGAAACTAACAAAAACTTGACTCAATGAAATTGAAAGAAATGTAGATATTTCTCTGTACTTTTTGTCTACATGTCACTAATAAAGGAGATGGGTTTCAAATACACCAAGGTTTGACAACAGTTCACCTTTTTGTTGGAAAGAAACATTTGAGTTTTGTTGAGCCAAAATAGTTAACTAAACAGGTGCAGAAGCCTTAAACCTAACACATAATGGAGATTTATTATTTTATTGCAAAGGACATACAGTGGGCAGTGTGCCCACAGAGTGGACTCACAGCAGCTCGAAACTCTTCGTAAGGTCTGTCAGTATATGTACCAAAAACCAGCAATCCTACATTAGACAAGCAGAACACACTGACAAGAGAGTATAACCCGGGACAGATAAATTCAGTTAACAGACAAAGGCTTTTTGGTCTACTGACCCTTCATTTGGCCCTGTGCAGTATATTGTAACTCTAACGTTTTGCTCCTTTATAATGTTATGCTTTTAAAGCCTCTTCTAGTAAAATCTTGTCATTAAACATTCAAATGGCAAATCCTTTGCTTCAGTCCACTTAATGTTAAAAGGGTAAGTTCTCTATAAAGTAAGCTATCACTACTTCTTTGTATTTTCATTAATCATCATTAATTATAGACCAAGAACAAAATCTTTTATGGCATGACACAGTTTGAGAGCATCCTATTAACTTGAGTGAGAGACACACCCTCATCCTACTGCGCCTTAGTGCAGGAAAACTACCACTAGAGGGAGAGAAACTCAACAGCACTGCTGTGCTGAGGCTGTTCTCCTGCAGTGATCTTCCGCAGTTCACCTTCAGAGCTTTTACCTCCTGCTCTCCTCCTGCTCTATTCTGATAAGTATTTCTCAAGGCTAACTTTCACATGTAATATTACACAAATGATAAACCACTTGACCTAATCTGCATTTGAATCTAATTAAACAGTATGATGTCCCCCATGCCTAAAAAGTGTCCAAGGTCAAGATAATGACCACCCAGCTATGATATTATTACTTACTAGCCAGTGAGGAAAAACGAAACCATTATTGAAAGCAAAACTCCCATAATCACCTTGTGATAACAAAATGTTGGGGATTGTCCTTTCACACAGGTAATCATCAAATACCACCACTTTGTCAGTGGACCAACCGTCAAAATATGAAGCACTAGGTACCCTCCTGCATCTGGTTTGGATGTTTTGGGATGGCATGTTAACCGATGCTTGTTACATGCATTGTGTCTTTTCAAAATACACTTCCATTTTCATGGGAAATACACAGTCAAATACTACCACTTGGTCTGTGATTTCTGTGTCAGAGACTACAGAGAAAAGCTATTCTTTCACAGCGGTGTGATACACCACCAGGCAACGTCAGTTTATAACAAGGGCCAGAAAAAAATGTAACTTAAGAAGTTGTACAGTCCCTATTGGGTGGGCAGGAGGGGAGGTGGATGGGTCCAACAAACATCAGATTTTTACCTAGGGGTCAGGTAATCACTTCCTGAATAAATGTTGGGTCAAACCATGATGTTTTCTTTTCATCTAACCATAAGTGTTTGCTGCCTAAACCTAGTCATGTGCTTTTGATGCACAAGTAGATAAATGTTAATACAAGATGTATTACAGATGATGTATTTTGTAAAAGACTGTATGCATCTAATGAGCAAAAACTGTAGATTTCCTGTAAAAATAGAAGTGTATTTTTTAAACGGCACAATACATTGACACAGCGTCCCAGAACACTAACAACAGACACTCCCAGGAAGCCTAGTGCACTGACATCAAAAATCCACTGACCAAGCGATATGTAATGAGTTGGGAGTGAGAATTTGTAAATTTTTACAATTTCTGCATCAGACACAGAAGAGAAAATTCACCAGCTGCTAAGCTAATTTATACAATGTAAAATGCAATAGGCTTGTGCTGAAAACATTAGCATGTCGTAGTTGTGGGGAAAATGTGTCCTGCATAAGACAAGTGTTTTGTCTGTGAATCCTGTGAGTTATAATAAAGCCAATTTGTGTACTTGTCTCTATTAAACCAATGTGTGTTTTTGGTGTGTTTTGAATCAACTGAACTTTACACCACTTCACAGAAACTCCACCCCCTACTAGCATTTTGGAGGTGTAAGTGCAGAGCGTAACCGACACATCATCACAAAAGTATAAATGCACCTTTACAAAATGCTATGTGTCATACTGTTATAAGGGGCTTTTAATTTGAAACAAGTGTTGAGTTTGAAATGACAGTGCGATGTGTTAACTTTATAAAGACAACGGAGCGGATAAAAAGTAAATATATAAACACACAGAGGGATTAATAAATAACGGACCACCTATTGTTTCAAATGAAGCTGGGAGCCTCTGCAGTTGTGGTGAGTAAAAGCCCCGCTGCTATTTGTTAATGTTATTACTTTATGTGCGACCGTGAGTATGTACCATTGTTTGCTAGCTAGATGCTAATGACAATTACGTTAACTCAGCAGGTTGACAAAGTGCCTCTGCTGTTTCACACCATCATTTTCCCCTTTACTCTGTGTGGTAACATCCCTAGAGGAAATATTAAAAATGCTGGGGCGTTGTTGTCATAGGAGTTTCTAGCCCATTTTTGGGGGTGCTGAAGCACCCCTAAATTGAATCCTAGCACCCCTAAAATTTGAGAGATTTAATTTTTTTTTTACTGTATATCATTAACAACAAGCTAGAAAAGTGTCAAAACCATACAGTACTTGGTTGCCCCCCTTGCCTCAAAAATGGCTTGATCCACCCTTGCTGTTTCAGAGCTGACGGACCAGCGTTCTACAAGTAACGGAAGTAACTGATGTCTTGATTGAAAATGTACTTAAGTATTTGATTACTCAAACAGCAAACTAACGCTTTAGGTTACTCGTTACTGCAAAATGTAATCAAAGTACTAAAGTACTACTACAAAGTACTACTTTGTAACGCATTATACCCAACTGTGGTGGCAATATATGACGAGTTGGGCTGTTCCAAAAACTATGGTCTGGTTAGTATCATACTGCTGTGTAGGGTACCTCTGTGATCACTAACAAAAAAGCTCTATTTGACGTGTTGAAAGTGAGAACGTGTTGGTTATTTTGGTTGTTTTTAGTTGCTATCTTTACTTTCAGCCACTTGCAACTAGCCATGTCATTTTCCAAGATTAATTTTGGGCATAGATTGGGTTAGAGGTGGCTTTGTAGGCAACCAGAGTATCCTGAATCACTTAAATGTCATACTTTGACTAATTATACATTATTGCTGCTATAATCTTCTTGGGCAACAAATTGCCAAGTATGGAGCACAGAATGGAGACACACAGGCACACTGGCAGGCAGGTAGAGTAAAATAACTTTGCTGGCAGGTAGACAGGTTAATAGGGTGACCATATTTTGATTTCCAAAAAAGAGGACACTCGGCCACGACATAGCCTATTTAAATGATACTCGCAGTTAACTCAAAGATGCCTTATCATTTTAATATATTTAAAATTTATATGTATGGATAGAAAATTGTTATATTACAAAATAATATCTCTCAAAGACAGAAATTCAGATAGGCCCCAATAGGGACACATACACACACTAGAGTGTGGCGATCCGAGCCCGACGGTACCCGATGGGTCGGGCCGGGTTTGGTCAAAAATGTAGCTATAAATTGTATTCGGGCTCGGGTCGGATTTGGGCAGCTTTCAGTGAAAATGTAGGCCTGGTGTAAAAATAAATAGAATCCTATTGTCTGTCCTGTTTATTGCTTGGGCACTGTTATTTACATGACAACACCTGAACATAACACACACAGACACACATTGGCTGGTTGTTTCTACCTCTCCCCACGCTGGAAGTCTTGGACCTCCAGCCGCCCGCCTCCACCTTGATCAAACGCTGAAAATAAAATAAAAGAGTGAGACAGGTTTTTCCTATTTTATCATATTTTGTTTTATGTCCCCCTCTCCTCTCGCAGGAAGCGTCAGACCTCCTGCCTCCCGCTCCCGTCTCAAACATGGGCTGAGCCCGTCCTGTTAAATACCCTGTAACCGTAACAACTGTGTGACACAAACTCAGTGCTTTGGTCATTAAATAATGTCGGGCTCAGTTCGGGTTCGGACAGAAATATGCGCCCCGTGCCGCACTCTAACACACACACACACAAACAAATGGACAACCGGACATTATCATCAGTTTATAAAAAAAACCCCGGACGCCCCGGACGCCCCGGACGGGACGAGAAAAGTGGACATGTCCGGGCAAAAGAGGACGTTTGGTCAGCCTACAGGTTAACATACAGCAACATAAACGCAAGGTGAAGAAGTCAAGTCAAAAAACGGATGGCAGGGTAAAACACAGGTACAGGCGGATAATCAGGTAACAAAATCAGATAGACTGGATGGCTTCAGTGCAGTGAAAACCTAGCAACATAGAATACACTTGACTACCTGGCTGAGGAAAAATGATTGTTAGCAAGTACACTGTATTTAGTGGGCAGGTGTGGCTTAATGTGAGAATGAGGGACAGGTGTAATGGTCTGTGGTAATGACTAGGTAGGGAGTGACTGGGATAGCGATACAGTCTGGGGGCATACAGTGGTGAATGATGTGGACTTTAGAGCATCATAGAAATGTTGTGTCTGGGGGAAGAGAGAACAGCTAAGGAGAACTGGAAGAGGACAAGGAGACTTAGCGGATAATCACAACACAAACATTATTATTGAATTTTTCTGCATCAATTTATAGTGCAAATATCCAATTTTGTTAAAATAAGGTCTCATTTATACGACAACAATTTCAACTGAAAATGGTAAACTTTAGTAGCGTTTTGGCCGATCGTTTACACGACATTGGCGGTTTGGGTGCCTGAAAACGTAACGTTTTGAAAACGGGTTCCAGAGTGCAGTTTTTTTGGGAAACAGCACTATCTTCGTTGTCATGTAAACTTGCAACATGCAGTTCCTCTGAAAACGGAGACTTTTTGCACATGGGCATTACGCTTCCAGTCACTAGGCATGCGCAAGAAAGTCAACCACCACAACAACAATGGCGGACTCCCGAGCTCTGCTTGTGCTACTCACCCTATGA
This sequence comes from Epinephelus cyanopodus, assembly GCA_026686955.1. NCBI lineage: Eukaryota > Metazoa > Chordata > Actinopteri > Perciformes > Serranidae > Epinephelus > Epinephelus cyanopodus. The sequence continues at coordinate 3,989,829 of CM048932.1, read as the reverse complement.
AATTTATCAAGGCTTCCCCATCATAGTGACGATTTACTGTAGCAACTCCACCTCGTCATCAGTCCAGACAAACAATCATGCGGTTGCCATTGTAAATGTAATGTAAATGTCTACATCGTTGCTCTGTAGAAGGAAGCATAAGTGTCACACCGCAAACTACTTGCCTGGCATAAATACTGCAACGTTTTTGGTCATTTTTGTGGATCCGTGTGCATGGCGATTGTTATCAAAACATTGTCTTCTAAATGCAGAACTTTTTTCAAAATGAAAATGAGAAACGATTCCGTTTTCAGTGAACTGTTTTTGTGTAAACATGGCCTAAAAGTCCTCACATGCTCTAAATATTGAGGGTGACCTTTCTCCTGTGCCCCCCCCTGAAATCTACATCACATCTATGTTCAAATGGCTTGAATCCTTTGTGATTCTGCAGCCATGGTCCTGCACTGGCTGATGTAAATGTCTTGTAAGATAGAGAGTGTGACAGGAAGTGTGCTTTTTACACCTGCAGCCACACCCAGTATGCCCTAGAGTACACTTTCATATCACTGCAGCAAAGTGAAGAGTTAAACCATTTAATCAAAGTGAGTAGTTCCTCTCAAAAGACTGTGCTCACCAAACTGTATGCATTTTTTTTTTATCTGTCTTTCAGAAAATGATTTCCCACAGGAATTATGCACATTGGGACCAATGCCTGAATTTTGTGTTTGTTTGTTTTGATTTTGTCTGTTTTTCTGAGGGAGAAATGCATCAAGACACAAAACTCTTTCATTTCACATTGGAGGAGAAAATTGTTACGACATGCTTACTCTGGAGCTGCAGATTTACATTACAGCACATCAGGATGTCCTTGGGTTGATGAATTATAAATAGGATAGATTACCAAAAATGCTGAAAGCATAGATTATAAAAAGAACAATTTCCACAATCTAGTTGACCCTGTTGTTGGGATTCACTGGACCTCAGATGATTTGCCATTTGTTAAAATCTTAACTGAATATGTAAAGGTTTTTCCTCTGCGTCTTGCAATTTGTAATAGTAGCAGAGACCACATGTTCAAACTTCAGGAGAAGTTCTGCTATCTTCACTCTCTTTCCACTCTTTCTCCTGAGCTGATGACCTTGCCCCTGAACCATTGAAGGAAGCACTTGTTGTCAGACTCCAGCTCTTTTCTTGTGAGCAGCTAACTGGCTCTTGCACCTAAAACTCTTGCTCTCTTTCTCCTGGAACATGACCTGTATGCCCACAACAGGAGCAAAACCTGGAGACCAGAGAAGTAAGTGTGCCAAACACAAGGTGCAACTAACTTTACAGCAACAAGGAGAACCAAGTTAAATTAGCACCCCAAAGTCTAACTCTGTAAGGACCCTGAGTGACCAGCTTTCTCTGATCTGCACCTTCAGAACAATGTCACAGCTAAGACTGCACCTAAAACCACAACTCTTCCCAGCCTTCCTCCAATTTATACGAAATTTGCTGAGCATGATGTGGGGTCAGTCCTGAGGCCAGCCACAAAGTTTGGTAATGATGAAGTGGGCGTGACTTATTTCAACAAACGCATTCAGCCTTTGGCACTTCCAGTGTACTTCCCATTAGTGAATACTACATCTCAGACATTGACCTGCGTCAAGCCTGTCGTCGCCCCAAGCCTGTCGTCCTTTGTGGCCGACTTTCATGGGCTCCATTATGGAGCTTTATCCCTATCTTTATTCAAGAGAGTGGTCTATCAGTTTGAAAGCATTATTTATTGATTTCACGTTCAAAAACCCTGCCCTCACACTCAAATAGCCTCTGCTTGCACTTGGATTCACTCTGTTACTGCTCAAACTGTGTGCTCGCACTCAGATACCATGTTACTCGCACAGATTTCCTGCTTGAGCTTTGGCTTTTCTCCTTGCGCTCAAACTGTTTCTGTGCACTCGTGGAATTTCTGCTCTCAGTTTTCTGCCCTGCGCTTGGATTTTTTTGTGTAACAACCCTGTCAAAATCCCCAAATCAATAGAACGCCAGGTTTACTGTTGACCAATGAAATGATCCCTGCCTCCTTGTGGGCGCGCTCGCTTTAGTTTTAGAGCGTCCCGTCTGGGCGGGTACTCTTCAACAGGGTTCATCCACTCCGACCCTCCAGGGAAAGCCCTGTAAATTAAATGTTCTTCCCTTGCTTTCTTTAACACTTTTGGAATAAAGGGACTATTAATTTACACACGTGTGCCATATGATATCTTTAAATGTAATACTCTTTTGTCCCAGTTCATTAAACGTCTCTGTCACGTCGGCTTAGGGTCGGCCCAGTGCCGTAATATATACCGCCCACATACGGAAGTCGCCACTGAAGGCAGAAATTCATCGCCGCGGTGTTTGTTTGGAACTGAGCTCACAGGTCGCAGCATCTCATCATAGTTGGTTTCAGGTAAGCTAAATGGAATAAATTGGCAGAAAATAGCTAGGTTGTTTATTCTGTGACCGTTAAAAGAGGTGAGTGGTGAGTGGTGAGGCATGAATGGGTGTATAGCACAGGTCCCCACCAGCTAACGTTATCTTTCGTTAGCTGATAGCTATTTTAGCTCATGCTAGCTAACAGGCTAAAACTGTGGTGTTCTCATTTTCTTTTCCCTAGTTGAAGTTATCTGCGTATCTGGTTATCATCAGCACTTGTTCTGGGTTAAAAGTGGAAGTGCCCGGAGGTGCCACCCGTGGTCCCAGGCAGGTCTCGAGACTTGGGATCCACTCACCTATGGTCCCGCCCGGCCGACACTGTGTATCCCAGAACGGGTGCTCAAGTGTGGGTGAGAGGAACAGAGAGGACCGCGGAGGTCAAAGTGAAATTTAAGGATGCCTTAATCTTCGATATGTTGTTAATTTGATTTTATGGGCAATTTATCAGTCGAGGTCTCCTCCTCTGCAAAGCAAACTGACCCGGTGGCTACCAGCGCAGATTTGAAACCACTGTTTTTCCGACATTAAGGACTGATTGTTGAGCTGCTGTTAACAGTTAACGGAGTCAATGCCAGATCCCGTTATTTAACTGTTTCAACACTAAATGAAGCAGAGTGACGGACACAAAGCCTTCTATCTGGCTAAAAGACAGCTGAAATGCTAACAAAAAAAATACAGTGGTGAAGTTGGGATTTGTTTCTTGAAGTTATGTGCTCATTGTCTTTTCTGTCTCTTGCAGGCTGCCAGGAGAAGCGGACTGGCCATCAGATATTGTTTGTGGAAATTTGAAAATAAAGTTTGATTGATTGATTGATTTCTCACATTGGATGGTGAAATATTTGTAGTTTGAAAGGTCCGACCTAAATGAATAAAGGTCGTAGTTAACGAAGCATATGAATATTAATGAAGGAGCGCCCACTGAGCGCAGCTTCTTTTATTGATCATTTGAACGTCGCGTGGTGGTCATTTTCAATTAAAGGCTGATGTCTCAGCGACGTCTTGGCAATGAGCAAACGCTCTCGCTGCTCCATCTTAACCATCTAAACTTGATACATCGGGCCGACATCGGCACTATCTGGGGTGAGTGCTGATAGAGAGTATAACATCACGGGAACTGCCCATTGGTTCGACAGCCCGTTGGTTCGACATCCCATTGTTCCGACCGTATTAAACTCAAGTCCGTTCCGAAATCACCAAAATCACCATGATGCCCTGTGGTTAAGGTCTGGTTAGGTTTAGGCACAAAAACCACTTGGTTAGGGTCAGGAAAAGATCATGGTGTGGATTAAAATGAAAAAGAAAGTGACAAACACATAAGCCGTGAGCCTGCTCCGCCTCAAGCCGGTCGCGGCGCACCATATGCCCGCCGCGATCCATTCAGCACCACGGACAGTCGGACTAATGGGATGTCGAATCAATGGGCTGTCGAATCAATGACATGGACCCAACATCACTGGGACATGTAACAGTAAAATCACTCCGCTCACAGGTGTTATAAATATAAATACAACCGTTAATTGACCAACTGTCACAATTGCTACATTGACGTAAACTGACACCATAGCAAAGAAGATGGATATTTTCCCCAAAATTACATTTGAATTAAATTATGAGAGGTCGTCAGAAGAGGACGAGGAAAAGGAAAGCCAGGACTCTTCTGTGCAGACCTCAAGGTGTGTTTGAATCCGGCCGTGCCAACATCCACGTTTGCCAACGTTTCATCAGCCAAACTGGACGAAGTTACACAGCTGTAGATCAATGTAAATATAAAGTAGTTTGTGAGTTCCTGGCGTGTCACAGTGATAAATAGAACATCTATCTATCTATCTATTGCTCTGGCGTGTGTGCTTTTTTTTTTTCGCGGCGCTACATAACATACTTAAATAATTTATTTCATCACCTTTTGTGAACATTTCCTTACTCAGCATTGCTGTTTAAGCTGCTGTTGAAATGCTGTATAAACGCAATATCACAACTCAAGGTTGTGACGTTGTACTGTATATACATGTAAGGGATAATAGTGAGCCGGTGACTGTTGAAAAATAACTCCTGACAGGGGAAGAGGGTGGGAGTGGATGAACCCGGTTAAAGAGTACCTGCCCGGACGGGACGCTCTAAAACTAAAGGGAGCGCGTCCACAAGGAGGCAGGGATCATTTCATTGGTCAACAGTAAACCTGGCGTTCTATTGATTTGGGGATTTTGACAGGGTTGTTACACAAAAAAATCCAAGCGCAGGGCAGAAAACTGAGAGCAGAAATTCCACGAGTGCACAGAAACAGTTTGAGCGCAAGGAGAAAAGCCGAAGCTTGAGCAGGAAATCTGTGCGAGCAACATGGTATCTGAGAGCGAGCAACATGGTATCTGAGTGCAAGCACACAGTTTGAGCAGTAACAGAGTGAATCCAAGTGCAAGCAGAGGCTATTTGAGTGTGAGGGCAGGGTTTTTGAACGTGAAATCAATAAATAATGCTCTCAAACTGATAGACCACTCTCTTGAATAAAGATAGGGATAAAGCTCCATACATACTCGAGCGTACTATAGGCGTAGCGGACTCCGCGAGGAATGTCCACAGTCATTCGGGCTTTAACAGTCGAGCGCACTTCCGTGTTGTAGTTTCCTGTAAAACTGACCGTGAAAAATCCTCGCGATGTGAAAAATACATGCCGAGCGCTCACTGGTGCGTGGAGCGGAGTCCGCACAGTCGTAAAATCTGAGCTTTGCACGCACAGGGCTTGCAGACGTCCGCTTTGAGTCCGCATGGACCTCCACAGAGTCCATTCCGCACACATTCCACCTGAGTATGTTCGGGCCTTTAGGCTGGCCATAATAAAAGGCCACTCTAAAATGTTCAGTTTTATCACACAGCACAAAGCCACAGATGTTGCAAGTTTTGATGGAGCATGCAATTGGCATGCTGACTGCAGGAATGTCCACCAGAGCTGTTGCCCATGAATTGAATGTTCATTTCTCTACCATAAACCACCTCCAAAGGCGTTTCAGACAATTTGGCAGTACATCCAACCGGCCTCACAACCGCAGACCACATGTAACCACACCAGCCCAGGACCTGCACATCCAGCATGTTCACCTCCAAGATCGTCTGAGACCAGCCACCCAGACAGCTGCTGCAACAACCGGTTTGCATAACCAAAGAATTTCTGCACAAACTGTCAGAAACCATCTCAGGGAAGCTCATCTGCGTGCTCATCGTCCTCATCGGGGTCTCGACCTGACTGTAGTTCATCGTTGTAACCGACTTGAGTGGGCAAATTCTCACATTCGATGGCGTCTGGCATGTTGGAGAGGTGTTCTCTTCACTGATGAATCCTGGTTTTCACTGTTCGGTGAATGTCAACGTTGTGGATGAAGTGGCCCATGGTGGTGGTGGGGTTATGGTATGGGCAGGTGTACAGTATGTTATGGACAACGAACACAGGTACATTTTATTGATGGCATTTTGAATGCACAGAGATACCGAGATCCTGAGGCCTATTGTTGTGCCATTCATCCACGACCATCATCTCATGTTGCAGCATGATAATGCACAGCCCCATGTTGCAAGGATCTGTGCACAATTCCTGGAAGCATACTCACAGGACATGTCACCCATTGAGTAGGAGTATATGACAGCGTGTTCCAGTTCCTGCCAATATCCAGCAACTTCGCACAGCCATTGAAGAGGAGTGGACCAATATTCCACAGGCCACAATCAACAACCTGATCAACTCTATGCGAAGGAGATCTGTTGCACTGCGTGAGGCAAATGGTGGTCACACCAGATACTGACTGTTTTTCTGACCCCCCCAGACATCCCCAATAAAGCAAAACTGCACATTTCAGAGTGGCCTTTTATTGTGGCCAGCCTAAGGCACACCTGTGCAATATTCGTGCTGTCCAATCAGCATCTTGATATGCCACACCTGTGAGGTGGGATGGATTATCTCAGCAAAGGAGAAGTGCTCACTAACACAGATTTAGACAGATTTGTGAACAATATTTGTGAGAAATGGTGTTTTGTGTATAAATAAAATGTTTTAGATCTTTGAGTTCAGCTCATGAAAAATGGGAGCAAAAACGAAAGTGTTGCGTTTATATTTTTGTTCAGTGTACATCCAGAGCCATGCATTTTTGGACAGATAAGGAGACACAGTTCATGCTGTGTCAGCTGAAAGAGGTAAATATTTAAAATACATGGATGGAAGGAAAACACAGAATGGTGACCTGTTAAAAAAAGAGGCAGAAAAGCTGTAAAACACTTGATTATTTGGTCTGTGACTTAAAAGGTCAACTGCATAAATGTCTGATACTAACAAGCTGAAAGGGGACCAGCCACTAGAAAATACATGCAGAGAGACAGCGTTGTCATTCACACCAATGGGGGAAGAATCCCTATACATTTTTATACGTCCTGCGATATATCATCCAAATGTATACTGTATCTACTTTTAAGACCTTGTTTTGTTATCTTGAAAAGCAGAGATAGTCACATATGTGTTTTGGGCTGAAAAAAATACCCTCTAATAAATGGTAAAAGAAAAGTAAAATCAAACATTGAATGTACAGTAGACATTATTGCAAGATCAAGTAAGGAGTGAACTTTTTATTTCAATCATGAGGGATTCTCTTAATCAAATCTTGGCCAAATTGTGTGGATAACTGAAATTGTCTAAAGAGTATATGGCTGTCAACTCTCAGTTTTCCGGTAAAACTCAATTTATGCAATTCCATGATTGTTCATGGAACCCAGTATGCAGAGATATTTAGAAACGCCAGTTTGAGATATGGTAATGTTCCTTCTTTCTTTGCCAACATTTAGCATAACTTTGGAGCATTATTTGAACCCCTTTCCAACAAGATAGCATAATATGGTCCTCTAGTTCAATACGATACCCATGTCTTCACTGTAGCTTTAAAACTGAGCCAACACAGGAGGTTTTATTCACTAAAAGTGAGTCTGCCTCACTTCTCACCTTCAGCTCTATCTGTCATATCTGCTGCTTCTTCACATTTTTTGTCAGACATTTGGCCGTTGCCTCTCTCTTCCTTTCATTTTTTTTGTTTTCTCTGTACCCTAATTTTCCTTTTAGGAGCTCCTGATTTTTGGTGAGACATTGTGACTTAGCTAATCAGGCAGCAGTCCGCCCCACATGTTTACATCAGTGGTACTCATGAGCTCTGTGCATTGCACACCTGACCCATGTCAGATGGACTGCACCATTTCACAATACCTGTGGGGGGGTGGAAGCATCAGATGACACGCTGAAATGTGTTTTCATTACAAAATTACATTTATCATGTAAATATAACTTGTATTGTCAGTGATATAAGCCGGTAAGAAAATTGTTGTACTTGATCCCATTGAAGCATCAACCATAGACCTTTTCATGGGGCTCCCCCTTGACCTTGGGTGGAGGTCATCTTTATGTTTTGACCCTGCCCCCCCGATGGCATGCCTGGTCACCAGCCTCTCTGCTGGAGTGTCCAAGCAGAGTGTTGGATCATTAGCAGAGCAAGGAATTTTACCAGTAGTCCTCCAGTGATAAACAATCCACAGAATGACACTGACAAATCATTAAATCAGGTTTGTCTGTCATTTGTTATAAAGAACTGAAATAGAAATGCTAAAATAAATATTGTATTCATGATAACTTAGACCTGTAGATGCAATATGACTTGTGTCTGTAAAAATGTCCACTCCCCCCGCACAGCAGCTCTTCTCACTACTAACTCTTCTGTTGGCCCAGTCAGTATTTGTAGGAATTATTATTTTGAGTGAGATGATTCAGTAGCTCCCATTTTTTATTCAGTGCCACTGTGTAGCATCAGTGCTGGAAGAAATGTGTCCTTTATATAGCAAAGGGAAAATTAAAGGTGTGGAAGTGAAAAGCCATGTTGTGCATTCGACCGTCATCCTCCAATTCTAAATAGCCTAAAGGATTGAAATTGAACAAATCTATTTTCCATGACTTTAGAAGTAGTACCCTGAAACTAGAAGTAGCATTAACTAACAGCGAAGCAGTGAAAAGGAGGGTGATGGCTGGCTCCATGTACTATTGGCTGTTTAAGAAAAATAAACAGTAAAGGTAAGCACATGATTCTCTGTGCAGTGCTTTTTGAATGACTTGGTGATGGTGATGAGTGTCTATGAAATTGGGAAATATGCTGGCAATCTCAAGCGCTCTGTGGGCATGATTTGCACGCGTGCAATTTAAAAAAAAAAATCACAACTAATTGTGTCCCCCCCAAACTTGTCATCAGATCTGCCCCCATGACTGTCATGCAGACAAAACTCGCCCCAAACTCGTGACCTAACTTTAAAAGGTACCAAAACGAATTGTGTGGCCTTGAAGGTGTGTTAAGGGTATTTCCTTCCTCATAAAACATTTCCAAAGCAAAACTTTTAAATGTAAAAAAAAAAAACAACAACATTAAAGTCTTCTTCTTCTCTGCTTTGTTGGCATATTACTGTAGCATACCGTGGTTGGCATGCACAGATAATATAAAAGGAATTTTTTTCTAAATTGCTGGCATTGGACATTAAAATATGTTGGAAGCATACAAACAGAGGAGTTCTCAAATCATCTCTGCTTATACCAAGATTTGGGGGGGAAGTAGGGGTGACTCCACACTATAGACATATAAAGAGATATATAAAAGTTAAATGGGAAACAGAGTTAAAAATTCAAATATCAGAGGAAGTTTGGTATCAAATGTGTGAGACAAAATCTACATCCACAAACTCATTAGTGTGGAGGGAATTCTGCTGTAAGAATCTAACCCGCTTTTCCCTAACACCCAAGATAAAAAGCCGGCAGCTTGGTTGGAGGCTGTGCAGGAACATGGAGGCCGACCACATATTTTTTGGAGCTGCACAAAGATCAGGTCACACTGGGGAAATATTAATGTGGCTGTTGAAAATGTTTTAAGACATAAAAATCCCAAATACCTGCCTTGTGATGTATCTTGGTAACATTACAGGTGTTGTGATCAGTACAGATATTTACTAAATTCAAGTGTTACTTGCAGAAAGTGAGAATGCTTTGACCAGGCACTGGCTCAACATAAACCTCCAAAACAGGAACTCTGGCTGGAAATTGTCCAAGACATTTTAGTGATGGAAAAGATGACATAGGTTTTGAGAGTTAAAGAGAAGATTTATGTGAGACATGACATTAACTAAAAGAATGCCTTATTAAAAGACACATATAAATACTGAAACAGTCACGGACAACCAATTATTACTTTATATTTTTATTTGGTTTGTTCATTTTATTGTACTACTTTTTGCCAATGCGTTTGTACAGTTGAGTTTATATATCTGTTAAAACTTTACACAGTGTGTAGGAATTTCTCCCATCTAACGTTGAAATTGTATATTGCATTCAAACAGATAACGCACTTTAGCGCCTCACTGTTTCAAACGCGTATTGCAACAACGGTAGCCACTGTGTAACAAAAAGCTATGATAACATTGATGAAACCATGTCATCCGATACTTCATGGAGTATTCATTCAGGCTCCTACACAGACACGTGGGACGTGAGTTGACAAACCCTCTCCTCACCATGCTGGCTGTGTTTACAACGCAGGACTGTTGGGGCAGGTGTAAATCGAAACAAACCAATCATGTCTTGTCTTTGGACAACTGACAAGTATACCTCATCCCTCTCCTCCCATCACTGCGCCGCTGGCCTGTGATTGCATTGGCCTGCCTCTTTGGAAAAAAATGACAGGCAGGCCAGCAGGCCAATCACAGTGTCCCTTTTAAAACCTTTCTCCTTCAGCAGCTCTTTCCACCTGGGAAATGCTACCCTGCTGTTGACCCAACTTTTTTTAATACGCCGGTCACGTCGCCTTTTTGATTCCCCTTTTCTTTTCAAGATGGCGAAACATTATGGAACCCCCCCAAACGACTTATCCACCCAATGTACAAACAAATCCGAAATTCTCCTTTTATGAGAATAAGTCAGATTATTGGTGGAGGTAATACTACACCTATGATGACATATTTATGAATGCAGACATCAATTTTTGCCAATAAACAACTGAAAACGCTACACAATGTCCCTTTAAACATCAACTGGTGTTTTGCAGAATCATCCAATATCACAATCTGTCTGGCAGCAGAGTTTGTTGGCCTGTAGAGGGAGTATACGGCCATGTGCTTCCTACCTGATACATGGTGTTGCTACCTTCTAGCAAGAGGCTTCTCAATGGGGTAACATGTAGGAAGTTCAAGGTCTTAGTATATGACCTTAGTTCCTTGAGACCTAATGAGTTAACAATAATAATAATAACTTAATAATAAGTTGAGAGAGTTTGTTGAATCTGACTTGGAACACTCGTATGAACAAAACTCACACCAAAAAGTAAGAGATGTTTAAGACAAGCTTATAAGACACTACTGCATGAGGCCTATTGATCCCTCACAGGCTTCCCACCAGCTAACACAGCAATTTGTATTTGTTGGAACATATGCACCGCTGTTAGAAATTCTACAGTCAGTATGCTTACATGACATGAGAGAAAATGGATTTTTTGTGTTCGTTTATCTTAAACTTTTTTTTTTTAAGATATTTTTGGGGGGCATTTTTTGCCTTGAATTGATAGGAAAGTGAAGTGTGAGGTGGGGATAGAGAGAGGGAGTGACATGCAGCAAAGGGCCACAGGCTGGAATCAAACCCGGGCTGCTGCAGCAACAGCCTTGTATATGGGGGCACCTGCTCTACCCACTAAGCCACCGACGCCCCTTGTTTATGTTAAACTTAAAATACATGTAAACATGTTAGCATGACTGAAATTCTACTAAATTGAATTTCTTGAAGTCAGACCAACACACCCAGATAATGTGATTGGGAGTGAAATCACACTTGCATGTATAGTCAATCAGACCCAAACTGGCCAAAGTGCTCAGTGCATGCCCACAATTTCTGCCTCAAACTTTGACCAGGAAGCTGAATAGCATTAAATGCGTAACACAGAAAGAAGCCAGTAACGACATAAAGAAATCTACATCCAGAGTCATGCATTTTTAGAAGGACAAGGAGACACAGTTCATGCTGTGTCAGCTGAAAGAGTTAAATATTTTAAAATATTTAACTAGCTAACCTTAGCTAACTTCTTGGTGATTATTTGGTCTGTGATGTAATAGGTCAACGAGAAAAAGGTCCAATACTTACAAGCTGAAAGGGGGCATATCGCCACCTATCATGGTGGAGTCGGTCATACTGCAGTCAGTAAATCAATTCCCCTTCCATGCTTGTATACTGGGACAAGGACAATCAAATGGGGGTAACGTGTGACAAAAGTAATGTGTTTCAGTAATATATGATGTAGTAACAAAGTAATATAACACGTTACCAACAGGATTTCGAGTAATATTATTACATTTACTATGTCACGTAACAAGTTACCACCGGAAATAAACTGTTTATTGTTTTTATATTTCATTCACCCACACTGATCCACACCAATCCACTTTCACAAGCGCACCACCAGACAAAATATCCCCCGACGGTTGTTGTGTGTTGTCATGTCATTATACGCTATATTACAGAGGGGTTCCAGTGAATGGCACATGCTGTACTGTGCATTATCGTGTTCAGTATGTTCCCATTAATATACCTGCAATGTCTACAATGTATCCTGTTCTGCTTTTGCATTCTAAAGCTTCCTGAAAGCAGCAGATATAAGGAACTGGCCTCTGGTTTGTTTTTTCCTTGTCCTGGTGATCAGCACATCTGGGTGATGTTAGTATATGTTGGATGTGTTTCACATTTCCTACAACTGCAGAACAACGCCAGCACACTGTCCTATTCTTATGCATAACTCTCTTTCCCATGCTAATCTAGGTGACTGGTGCACCAGGAATTGACAGTTGTGTCTTTCAGCCCAGGTGTATTAATTTTTTGCGCTCGCCATAATGATTTAATCACACGTCATTCTGTTTGTTGTGCATTTTAATTGTTCTATATAATCACACTATTATTAATATAAACAGGGATTTTAATACAAAGTGGTAACCACTTGATGTGAATGCATGAATGGGTAAGACCTGTGCAGCACTGGATTTGAAATGAATTTTAATAAACTGGAGCTTCTGTGTTGATTACCCGCTGTGAAACAAAATATCCATTTAAAATCAACCTTAATTCTTCTGTGGTCATTCTGGTCAAAATAACATAAAAGAACTGTAATAAGTAACTTGTTACTCTACAAAGCAGGGGTGGCTGGCGAATAGAGGGCGATAGGGCGCCGCCCCTCCTTGAGCCACAAAAGAAAAGATGATAATAAATGTATGACTATCATCATTATCATTATTGCCATATATACACACAATATATTAATTATTCTGATAATTTTCACTTGAAACAGCTTGACCTTCCTCTGAATATCCAATCGGACACAGTGTGAAGTTGCGTTCCGATCCTTTGGGGCGATATCAGCCTTGCTGGAAATCGACCTGATTCACTCTCATAGACTTCCATGTAAAATGCTTTTTTTTTTTTTCTAAATGCAGGCACTCCAATGCAATCTCTATGGGTTCCAGGAGGCAATATGTTTTTTCTTAAGATGGTAGGGGAAGGTACCGCCTTTTCCACCACTGATTGGCCAAAAGGGCTCTCCTCCGATTGGTTATTTGATTTGGCCGTGAAACGTCATCTCACGTTCATGGCATGCTGTCAGGTAGTCTGTTTTGATAGTCTTTACCACCAACAGAAGTAAATGAAGTCAATCCAAGAGTGTGATAAGTGCGTGCCGTTAGGTTTATATTAATGGAAAGCACGTTGCCGAATTCAAGGTTGACACCTAAAGTGTATGTACACACATGTGTTCTCATAGGCACGAAAAGTATCCAAGGGACGAGGAAACGGTAAACTAAGCAATTTCTCAAGGCACTTTGGCAGCACGCTCTGGAGGACAGACATGTGACAACACACGACAGCAACACAGACTTCAAAACAGGTTAGTCCAACGTTCAGTTCCGTTACAATTCCGTTACAATTCCGTTAGCTGGTTTGGAGACTTGACGAGGAGAGCCCTTCTAGCCAATCAGAGGCAGAAAAGGTGGTACCTTCCCCTACCATCCTACGAAAAAAAATATCGCTTCCAGGAGGGCTTGCCCCAACGTGTTTTCGTCATACGTAAACCACCAAGTATCATTCATGTGCTCCTCGGATGGTCCGATTTCCCATGTGGGGAAGTCGTTCTTACTTCGTTGTGTGTTTTCTGATTATTCTGACATCACAGTGCCACTTTGCAGCGGTCACATTCAATATCAACATGGCTAATGTTTCCAGCTGATCCAAGAGGTTTTTTAACCATATAGGTTAAAAAGAAATGAACGACGCATAGTGCGTCCAAATTCACCTAAGTTCTTCTGTATGGATTTTCTCCCCGACCGTGCGTCACAGCAAGAAGCCATGCACATCACGTGAAACAGCAGAACTGCAGCTTTCCAACAAGCACTCATTGGTAGTCCAATGTTTTCACAGCGAAAAAAAAACCCTGATAAAATTACACTAAAATTAAGTATAACAAAGCTTTCAAGCAGCTTTGTACACACATTACTCTTGGATGGATTACTCGCAAATCATTGTGCTTCCATCCCATCACGCTATCCTAGGCTTGCCTGTATTTCTCCCTGTCTATCCACATTTGTAGTCCGGCTTACAAGATGCAAATATCTCCATATTGTCCAGTTGATACTCCATTAAACTTTGTATGACAAGACCAGCACACTTTACCTTTGCGCACCCAGACAACCATAGCCTAATTAGTAGTCACCATATACATTGAGGGGAACATGAACAGAATGAATTTCCACTTAGCTATAATAAAATGTTTTCTGATTAAGACAGTGACTCAGTGAATACCTTACTCAGTTTTATTTGATTAATGGTAAAACAGGTCTCTGTTCACATTCAAAAGGTATTTGTGTAGGAAAACTGATGACAGTTAGTCTGTTGATGACCACAGCAGATTGTTCAGTCATTGTAGAGCCAAATTAATTCAAATTTACCCATTGAATGGGTCACCTCAGCCATCATCACAACAATTGCCCCCCCCCCCGAGAAATTTGGCAGGAGCCGCCACTGCTACAAAGAGAGTATTATTGTAAAGTAACATATTACTTTCAAATGAAGATAACTTTTGATATGTAACATAACATTTGGAGAGTAACTTGTCCAACACTGTTTCAGTGGCAGTTAAAAACTTTGCCCCTGCACCACCAGTGTGCCCAAATGTTTCTGTACCTTTGTTAGCAGGTAACTTGTTATCAAGCATTTACCCACTGTGCATTTACAGCACTTAGTCACAGGCATCATCTGTCCATGCTGCTGATTAAGACAGCAGTATATACCTTCACTTAAACATGAGCTGGAAACTAACCACCCTTCGATAAGCTAATCCAGATACAGTGTAATAAAGCACACACAATGTGACTAAAACAGACACGTCATAGTGGCAGACGTTGGCAGACATACAATATCAGTGGGTTGTTTTTCCCTGCGGCAAAGGGATGGAGGGGGCATCAATTAGCCTCCAGCAGTCTCTGACCTTGAAATGGAGCACAAGCAGAAAACAGGAAGTCTCCCTGTACCACAGCCTGGAGTTCCAGTTTGTGTCCCATATCATTTATTGATTTTCACTTTTTCACATGACTGTAAATGTCAACACATTTTTGGGATCTCCCATATTGTATACTGCCTACCAGCCGTAGACTGTGACATTCAAAATAACACCAACATCTAATTATTGTAGTGTGTCTTTATCATTGTGGTTTAATTTCAGGGATCATGAATACTTTACGAGGAAGGAATGAAGGTTAGAAATTATACACTCACTCAGTGTAGGGGTAGAGTCAGTTTAAATAGAGCTGTTGATTCCTGCATACCTATCTGTGCAGCAGTATTTCAGTGGCTTAGTCATGGGACTCTTTACTACACTCCGCAAGTCCCAACGTGTCTGCTTTCATGAAAAGTCCTGACATTTCCTGGTAGAGCTGACAAAACACACCATTTACAAAATCAGTGTTTAAGTGGGGGAAAAAAGCATCTGAATCCTTTATAAAAACACTGAACTTGATAAAAATCACAGTCCAATGTTAGACATAATTAAGTTTTGGAACAAAGGGACATCCTGATTGACAAGAATTCCCAATCCCAGTGCTTTCTCTGACCTGTTTTAGATACTTACAGATTGTTGGGATGATGATGTTGTTTAATTCCTGTGTTGTCTGAGGGTGGAGAGTCTGCTTTGGGACGGTAGGACGTTCAGCGTTGTATTTCAGTGTAACAGAGGGATCAGACAGAGTCACTCGTGGGGACTGAGGCATGTATGGCCCTCGTGTTGATTTCTCTTCCATTAAAACCTCAGGTCGTCCTGGGGTAATGGCGGTGGTCAAGGAGACAAAAGACGTAGATGTATGAGGAATCGACATAGTTAGTCCCAGTGTTGGGGTAACTGATATGATAATCGGGTCCTGTCCAATGGGTTTAGGATCTAAGTGTGTAGGTGGTTCATATTCAAAGATTTTATCCACAAAAACCCATTTGAGGCCAGCTGTGCAGAGGGCTAAGCTAAGCAGACAGGCCAGGATGGGAAGAATGCAGATTTTCTCAGAGTGAAGGCAATTGTTAATCCGTTCCATCTCTATGCACACACAGCAGGTCCCTGGCAAGGCCACAATTCCCAAAGCCCCCATATGCTCCCCATCACCACCTTCCTCTGCGCCATCCTCCCCGCTCTCACCAGCTGCCTCTGTCTCCTCTGGTTTCTCCTCAGGGACTTGTCCAGTATCAACAGTAGAGCTGGTGGGGGAGGCTGATCCAGGAGGGGGAGCTGGCCCTGCAGAGAAGTCCTCCATTCCCTCAGTCATCCTGTTTAGCTGCTGGATGAGGGGTCTCTGAACACCTCAACTATTAACTTAGAGCATCACACAGTGGCTGTCTGCCACCAATCTCCTCGAGTATGTTTTCCATCATGAGGCTGCAGAGTCAGAGCTGGGATTTCAGAGAGGTACAAATGCTCTTCAGAGTGAGTCCAACCTTGTTAAGAGTCTGGGAGGTATGTAGACAGCCTTCTGCGCATGAGGGAGAGGAGTTCCTTACTCATGCTTTCTCACAGGAAACGCATCAGTCTATAAATAGAATCATTAAATTTGCTGCAGGCAAGAACAAAAGAAGATTTCCAGAGGATTCGATTCCTTAAATGTTCTGCATGGTCTGCTAGGGAGCAGTGGTGTAACAGTCTCACTCACTCACCTGAGCACTAGGGCAGAAGAGGCAGTGTCGAAGTGATGGGCCAGCTGCAGTAGCTGTATTGCAGAGGACAGGACGGCCAGGCACTGCAGTGGCAGGAGGGACATGCTGTCTTGTCTGTGGAGCTCCAAGTAGCTGAAAGGCTGAATCATCAGGGAGCGGCAGGTGCCCTTCCTCTCAGCACAGCCACAGAAACAGATGAGTAAGGGGAAAGAGAGAGAAAGAGAATCATAGAGAGAGGGAGGGGAGGGAGGGCTGCAGTAGCACAGAAGGGCAGAGAAGACGGGATACTCCCCTTTTTCTTCCCTCACCCCTCCTCTCTCAGTCTTTCCTCCAAGTGGTGAGCAGGGCAGCCTCTGGCCTCCTCCCTCTCTGCCTCTCTTCCTGTCTGGTGATGTGTCTGTGGTCTTTCTGTAGGCTGCTCCCAATCCCAACACAAAGCATCCAGCTAAGCAAGTTCCTACTTGATCCAATTAGAGCGCATGTCAGCGAATCACAGGCAAGCAAATTGTTGTAGCCACCCCCTCCAGCACCACTCCCCATTGATTATGCTGATACCAAAGGGTGTGTTTTTTGTCAAGGGGAAGGAGCCAGGGAAGCAGACATACGATCCACCCCAAGAGGATGCAGCCATTGTGTTCTACTCTTCTCAAGTATCCGCATTCATTAGTGTAATAGCAGAAACAGAGGATAATGACAATGAATAAGGCAATGGCATTGACATTACACACGCACATTTATATACATAAATATATATTCAACTTAAACATTACATAAATGTTACACTAGAATCTTCATGATGACTTATCATTAATAATAATAGACATTTTCCAAAGCACAAGACATTTTATCATGTCACAGTAGAAAAAAGCATATAAGTATATATAATAAAATGAATGATGGCTAATTTCAGTTTCAGGCTCCTGGTATAGTTCCTGCTAGTTTACTGGTTTATCATGGCTTTCTGAGATTCTTGACTAGAACTGAGCAAACATTAATATTATCAAAAGTACTGTGCTTGTCCTACTGTGACAAGTAAAAACATAATTGCTACAAAAATGCCCTATGGTAATTAAGATGGTTGCTACTGAACTCTTGTGCAAAGATAAAAAAAACCAGAAAAAGTGTTAAATGTGCCCAGTAGTGGATTATCACTGCAAGGCAAACCAAATATGAGGGAGTGTTTCTAATTTTTAATTTATCTTAAAAATATTCTGAATATGAAGAAATGACTAAAAGGAGCAAAGAACAGATCTGACCCAGCTGGCCTAAAATATAAACACACAAAATGTTACAGCTTTTATTATGGTATCCAATTTGTCAAATATGATACATAGTAAACTGGGGATATTGATCACAAAACTGACACTTCCTTTAATAGCATGCAAGTATAACAGATAGCCCCCAGACTACCAATAAAACTATTAAGCCCCCAACCCCCCACCACATGGGCTAATAAGCTGGCAGGACAATCCATGGTGTTGTTGAGGAGATGGGGCTTAAACAAGAGAAGACTGTGACAAAGGTCAGGTCCCCGCCACACTGAACATTAACACTGCTCTGACCCTTTCCAATCCACGACAGAATTAATACCAGTAATGGTATCTCTGGGAGAGCACTTCCTGTCAGGCCCCTGAATTAGGGACCTGCATATTGATTAACCTCTCAGTATTTTCAGCCTTTATGGGGGCCAAAAAGTGACATGAGAAATAGACAAATGAGTGTGATAGATTAAAAAAATAAATAAATAAATAGAAAATTTTCTTAAAAAAAAAAAAAAAAAAAAACCTACAACAAGCCTTAAAGTATTTATTTATAGCTTTAATTAAAGATCTATTTATTTCCCCATTTATGATCACCCCTGGCTCTCGCTGGCTGATCAGACTGGTTTGGGTAAGGGAATAAAGTATTTTTCACTGTACAGTCACTGAGAGCCAGGAGAGACCATGATGACATGATTTGACACCTTATTATCATACATGAGATGTGAAAAAAGCACTACAATTGATTTCTGGTGTTAAACTTTTCAGTCTCTAGGGCTAATGGTAACGTTGCTGAGCACCACTGTGCACACAGGGATCTTTGTCTTCTGTTTGTATCATATTCATGTAAGGTTCCACACTGTAATTATTTTTTATGAGACAGTAATTTCATAGTTTTGGTTAATGCCATATGTCAACCATTTTTCTCTTAACATGAGAAATTTACTCCTACTTACTCCTAATCTCCTGAATATCACAGATTAACCTGGTCTGGAACATAAATGACAAACTGATCAAATACAATAAAACAAATCAACTCATTATCCCAGGGATGACAGTAGGAGATGTCCCAATTAAATATCTTTTGAGTTAATCTCTGGTTGGACATATTCACAAGTCTATTCCAAAGCTAAAGTATTTGACATTTATGTTTGATATTTGGAGGTTTCCATCCCATATCTCAAAGCAATAAATGTGGAAATACATAAACATGAAAATGGGTGACAAAAAAGATCTCTTTGAAAACAACAAATGTGAAAATATACACATTTGCAAATAAATGTGGAAATAAATGTATTAATACAGAGTCTACTTCTGGAAATATAAATCTGGATAAGTACAGAAAAATATACAGGAGCATTATTTAGTTATTACTCTTTGATCTTTTCTTTTGCAAAAAAGTTCTATTATTTTTCATTAAAGCAGCTGTGCGAACTTTTCATTTTCGTTGATTATAGCGCCCCTTTGGTCGAAGCGGTATGACACCCACAGCCTGGTGTCGTAAAGCCGGCAATTACCGCATGCATTGGTTTTGGAGAGCGAGAGGGTTAACTAACGTCAGGTCAGTCCAAGGAAATAGTGGAAACAGCAAAATTACTCAGTAAATTCTCCTGTCGTGTTTCTGTTCTGATCTAATCTAATCTGTTGTGTATTTTGAGCTACTAAGGCTACTGTAGTAGTGTGAGCCTCAAATTATTCTGGGTAATGTAGTAACCGTTGTTGTGCTACTGAAAACAATGAGAAGCAGCCGTGTACGTTCGGTGTATGGAGGAATAAACAGTTAACAAGTCATCTGCTGAGTCTGCATTATTATGTGAAAAGAATACTCCGACGATTTGGGAGTTTTGCCCTTTCTCTATCATTTTCATATTGAGACAGCGGTTAGCATGGCACTATCAGTACATTTTGCGCGGAGGGATACACCGGTGAGCAACAGCTGCAGCTGACTCTGGGACAGGTACGCTTGGTCACTCAGTAAAAGCAAACAAAGAGACGACACGGGTGATATTACTCGCCCGACTGAAAACTGTCCATCAGCTCTTGCAGGCCTGGAGCGTTTTTTCCAGTTCATCTTAGGAACATGAAAAAAGTTTCAATCACGCCAGGATTAGTGATTGCTGCAAAGTTTTCATTCCTTGTGATGCACTCTCTGCGGCGGTTTTCCTCCTGATGATATATCTCCCCAACGATGGCAGCACCGAATCCCACTATGTGCAGGAAAATAGTCACGGAGGATTCAGCCTCTCTCATCTCTGTTCAGCATTCAACACATGGAGTTCCTCATCTGTGTACTCCAGCTCAAACAGGTATGGCTCTGGATCTGTGTCTGCTACAAGAAACTCTTCAAAATTGCGTACAAGGTCGTCCATTGCAGCTGCTAAAATCCGGAGATATCGCCAGGCTAAATAAACAGCTGAGTTTTGTTTACAAGCTATGTCTGTGCCTGCTCACCGGTGTATCCCTCCGTGGCGCAGGATGTACTGATCCTCTATAAGCGCAATGCTAACCGCTGAGACCCAGCCACTGGATGTACAGACACAAAAAAGATATTGATCATGTTGTCTCAATATGAAAATGATAGAGAAAGGGCATAACTCCCAAATCGTTGGAGCATTCTTTTATGTGAAGATATACAGTGAAGACATAACATAATCCTAACACAGCAAAGCTGTTACCTGCAGCTTTCGCTTGCAAAGCTACTAACGTTAGGTCAGTCCAAGTAATTAGAGGAAACATGCTAACATGCTAACATGCTAACGTTACACACAAATTAGTAGTAAAGTAAGACCTGTTCATAAATGTTCTGGTGTAGCTCTGAATTTCTTATAAACTGAGGACAACTGCCTGCTGTATATTTGTGATCATGGTCACAGTCACAGATAATTTTACATGATGCTCCTTCGTTATCCGCCATGGCATCAAAAGTACAACCCAGTCCTCATAGATACATCTCTGGTAAAACTGTTAGGTGTTATGTGTTCAGCAATGCCCGTTGTGTACTGCTTACTCAAGGAACACTGTAAACACGGCTCCTTCTTCTTCTGTGGTTTAATCACTGCCGGCTGCTGCGGCGAGCAGAATCACTTCCGCCTCAGGTGCCGTATTCTGGTTTTCTGACTTCCGCTGTGTGTCCGACCCGAGCTAGGCTACGCTAAATAGCCATATAGAGAAAGGCTTTATTGTCGCTGTTGGGTTCAATTAAATATGCGTATCGGTATCACCAAGGGGGGGTGATACGAACTAGGGACAGTTTCATTAATGGTAAAAAGTTCTGCACAGCTGCTTTAACCATGTACTTTATTTATTTCCTACTGTGTCTTAATGGTTTCTATACACTCAAGCAGAGCGACATTAAAGTCACGGTACTCAACTGTGTGAAAAATCATAAGTGTGAAAAATTATTAAAATGGACCTGCATTTGTACTGTGCCTTTCTAGTCATCCAACCACTCAAAGCGCTTTTTTTCACTATGAGTCACATTCACTCATTCACACACACATTCATACACTGGTGGCCGAGGTGCCGCACATACTAGAACAAGTTGAAAATGTTTTATCTGGGCAAAAATTGTAGTCATCCGGAGTTATTTGACGGAATGGCTCACGAGCGATCAATGCCTCCTGACATTTTTACACAGCACTTCTGACAGAAAATACATGGTTGAATGTTGGTGAAGGATTTGTGAATTTTTCAGATAAATATACACCACCAGAAAATCTACATGATGCACAACCAAAATTACATTGGAATTAATGTTTCATTGTATCTGATCATCAATTTAGTGGTTGTCATTAGTTTAGTTTAGTTGAGCTATCCTATGGCACAACTTTGTGTTCAACATCAATTGTGCAATGCTAGTTGTTTGAGGGTGGGAGGAGCTGAACCTGCTGAATAGTCCATCAGAGGTAATCATCATGCAGAGTATATCGATTTGATTTTAAGCTTTGATGCTCTAGTATATCTGGGTTTGAATGAAGAAATAGATTTCCACCTTTTTATGAACAACCTTTTTAATTGTAGCTATTGGTGGGACTGCATCATACTGTGCTGACCTCAGATGTATGAAGTAACAGAAATAATCAATCCAATTTTATTTCTGCCTTGATAAAGACTGTGTGAGATTCAAAGCAATTAGCATTTTGATCAACAAAATTTAAAGACACAATTTTGTTTTTGTTCCATTTTTCACCTGATGGTCCCAAATAGACTAATTTTATGGTCGTCACAGTTAGGTCACGTATACGTGAGTGGCAGAAAAACAGTGGACACTGAGAAACGTTTGAGATACCCAGGAGAGTAGATTATAGAGTAGACCAGAGTAGAGTAGGGTAGAGCAGAGTATAGAGTAGAGCACAGTAGAGCAGAGTAGACCAGAGTAGAGCAGAATATAGCGTAGAGCAGAGCATAATAGAACAAAGCAGAGCACAGCATAGTAGAGTAGAGCAGAGAAGGGTAAAGAAGAGCAGAGTATAGTAGAGTAGAGCAAAGAAGAGCAGAGTGAAGCAGAGCATAGTAGAGTAGAGCAGAGTAGAGCAAAGTAAGCAGAGTAGAACAGAGCAGAGTAGAGTAGAGCAGAACAGAGCAGAGTACAGAGAAGTAGAGTAGAGTAGAGCAGAGTAGAGTACAGTATAGCAAAGTAGGGCAGAGTAGAGCAGAGCAGAGTAGGGCAGAATAGAGCAGAGCAAAGTAGAGTAGAGCAGAGAAGAGCAAAGTAGAGTATAGTATAGTAGAGTAGAGCACAGTGGAACAAAGTAGAGCAGAGTAGAACAGAGCAGAATAGAGCAGAATAGAGAAGAGTAGATTATAGAGTAGAACAGAGCAGAGTAGAGCAGAGTATAGTAGAATAGAGCAGAGCAGAATAGAGTAAAGCAGAGCATAGTAGAGTAGAGCAGAGAAGAGTATAGTAGAGCAGAGTAGAGCAAAGTAGAGTAGAGCAGAGAAGAGCAGAGCAGAGTAGGGTAGAGTAGACCAGAGTAGAGTAGAGCAGATTATAGAGTAGAGCAGAGTATAGTAGAATAGAGCAGAGCAGAATAGAGTAAAGCAGAGCATAGTAGAGTAGATCAGAGAAGAGTATAGTAGAGCAGAGCAGAATAGAGTAAAGCAGAGCATAGTAGAGTAGATCAGAGAAGAGTATAGTAGAGCAGAGCAAAGTAGGGCAGAGTATAACAGGAGCAGAGTAGAGCAGAACAAAGCAGAGCAAAGTAGAGTAGAGTATAATAGAGTAGAGCAGAGTATAGTAGAGTAGAGCACAGTGGAGCAAAGTAGAGCAAAGTAGAACACAGCAGAGTAGAGCAGAATAGAGTAGAGAAGAGTAGATTATAGAGTAGACCAGAGTAGAGTAGAGCAGATTGTAGAGTAGAGCAGAGTATAGTAGAATAGAGCAGAGCAGAATAGAGTAAAACAGAGCATAGTAGAGTAGATCAGAGAAGAGTATAGTAGAGCAGAGCAATGTAGAATAGAGTAAAGCAGAGCAGAGTAAAGCAGAGTAGAGCAGAGTAGAGCAAAGTAGGGCAGAGTATAACAGGAGCAGAGTAGAGCAGAACAGAGCAGAGAGGAGCAGAATAGAGTAGAGCAAAGTAGAGTAGAGTAGAGTATAATAGAGTAGAGCAGATTATAGTAGAGTAGAGCTGTAGGGGAAATACGTGTTTTAGAGTAATATGCACTCGTAATAATAAATTCAGGGGCACCACTCGCAATATCGCGAGAAAGCGCATCATCAAATTAATAACTTTGTAAATTATCTATTAATTTGTCTGCACACTTATCAGTAATGAATCCATCTCTCCATGATTTCTCTAGACAGACTTACACAAGGCATATATCACAGACAATGACTTAGCTAGAAATGAAGATTTATTTAACTAAATGGATAACACAGAGTAAATGAATAGCAAATGATGATTATATAACACAACACAGATTAAACAAATATATAGGAATGGAATGAAAAGTAACACTTGTTTGGGTTGTTTAGTTTGGCTATGGTGGGAGAATACTGATACTCAGACGGCCTATGATAAACGGAACCACAGTAAAGCGCAAACCATTCAATTAGACCTAATGAAACCTATTTCCATCAGGATAATTTAACCAAGCCTCCTCTCCAGCCTCTCTCTTCGCATAGCAACTAGCTCAGATTAGAAGTTTTAGCCTACTTTTCTGCAGCGGTGGTCCCAGTGAATCTCTCAGTCGGGGGTCCCTGGACTGTCGCGAACTGCTCCGAGCTTTCCCAGCAGAATAAGCGGTAGTTTCTCGGCCGAGGGAGCAGGTGGGTTCGCAATGTCATGTGGGCACCCGGTAGTTGGTCCACGCTGCGGGAGGCCTTTGGGCTGGATGGTTAACCACTATGGCAAATGGTGGACAGCAGGTTCCAAAGAATCTGGAGCGGAGAGTGGTCAACAGGGGCCGGTCTGCTTCTTCTGATTACCCTTATCGTAAAGTGACAACAATATCGCTGGCCATTCGATATTGATGTCAAATCTACTATACATGTAAAAATGTTGAAAACACTGAAGCTGGAAAACTGGATCAATAAAATTTCAAAGTTCAAAATAACTTTGCCTGTGAGCATGAACGTGTTAAAACGTAATAAAACAATAACGCACTACTGGACAGATAAAGATAAAATGTGCACCAATACAGCAGACAAAAATGAGAAAAAGTTGCAGTAACAGTTAAAGTTGAGAGCACGTAGCTTAAGAGAAATGAACGCAAGAAAAAGCAAGAGTAAGAACTAAGGAGCGCCAGAGTTGAAAAAGTGTAAGGAAAGAAAAGGCGGAAGAGGCGGAAGTCAAAAAGCATAAGAGAAGGTGAGTGCCGGCCGCGCTTCAGTATTTCACTGGATCAGAAATGTGGGTGTAAAGGGGGCGAGCCTGATTCAGAAAGGAGGAGATTTTCCTACCCATCTCTTTACGATTTTAATCAGAGGAAAACTTTCATTCTTTCCTGATACGAGATCGTATACTTTAATATGTTACGTGCAAGCAACGTGGAATCTTCCCACTATAGCTTACATTATTTCTTAATGTCCCATTAAACACACAGATTAATATTAAATCAAAATACACTTAGTATACCATCATGTCAGCTAGCCTACATCAAATACACACACTTTGATTAATTCAATGACAACGTACAATGACAAAGAAGATGAGGGAACAAAATCATGCAACAAGTTGATTAATACCTAACTATATCTTCATTAAAATATATATATATATATATATATATATATATATAAAAATGGACTCCTTTACGGCGACTCTTCCCAACTCTGCCACAAGGTGGCAATATGGCTAAAAGTTAGGGAAATTTAACATTTAGTCATGCCCCAGGCCGGACATTGGTCTTAACAAAAAACTCATTCATATCAAAGCCTAACCATGTCATGTCAAGTCACAGCACGTTACTGGCAATACAGGGGCCACACGGATCTGACACATACTTTTCAGTTTATCACAACAGAACCCTTGACTCTCCCTGAGGTCACGTGGAGACGGCAGGATGCGGTCGCCAAAAGGGTACATTGTCCCGATTCGAGCAGTGTCCACGTGACGTCCTTTGAGACAGACTTAGTGTCTCTTTCTTGATCGGGGTCAGTTCGGGGGCAGAGCAAATCTGGGTTCACCGATATGCCTCTACAGAGCAGAACAGAGCAGAACAGAGTAGAACAGAGTAGAACAAAGTAGACCAGAGTAGAGCAAAGTAGAGCAGAGTATAGTAGAGTAGAGCAGAGTAGAGCAGAGCAGAGTAACTGTGCATTCACACCAAAAGCGTCATGAGCATCATAAGTGGCCGGCAGCCATTCATTTTCAATGTACGCTTGTTACAAAGGCCGTCTGGAGCGTCGGCAGTGGCGAACGACCGCGAGCAGCGCGATGCCAGCAATCGGAGCGTCAAGTAGAAGTTGAGAGAAGCTCAACTTTATGTAAATGAGCAGCGCTGCCGCCGAAGCAGCAGCGAGCAGCAGCCAATTGCAGACCGTGAATATTCTCAAGGTGGGACAGTGAAAGAAAGAAAGAAAGAAAGAGATCTTCTGCAGCGCAGCTTGAAATACCCCACCTCTTGGCAGCCTTCTGCAAGCCCTGCCAGAGCTGCCAGACCTGCCAGGCAGCGCGATGCCAGCGACTGCTTGCGCTCCTGGCGCTTTTGGTGTGAATGCACAGTAAGGCAGAATAGAGTAGAGCAAAGTAGAGTGGAGCAGAGAAGAGCAGAGTAGAGTAGAGAAGAGTATAGTAGAGCAGAGTGGAGTAAATTAGAGCAGAGAAGAACAGAGCAGAGTAGAGCAGAATAGAGTAGAGAAGAGGAGGGTATAGAGTGAAGCAGAGTAGATTAGACCAGAGCAGAGTAGGGTAGAGAAGAGTAGATTATAGAGTAGAGTAGAGTAGAGTAGACTAGAACAGAGTATAGAGTAGAGCAGGGTAGAGCAAAGTAAGGCAGAGTAGAACAGAACAGAGCAGACTAGAGCAAAGCAGAGTAGAGCAGAGCAGAGTATAGTAGAGTAGAGCAAAGTAGGGCAGAGCAGAGTAGGGCAGAATAGAGTAGAGCAAAGTAGAGTAGAGCAGTGAAGAGCAAAGCAGTACAGAATAGAACAGAGCAGAGTAGAGCAGAATAGAGTAGAGCAGAGTATAGTAGAGCAGAGCAGAGTACAACAAAGTAGAGCAGAGTAGAACAGAGCAGAGTAGAGCAGAATAAAGCAAAGTATAGAGTATAGCAGAGCATAGTAGAGCAGAGCAGAGTACAACAAAGTAGAGCAGAGTAGAACAGAGTAGAGAAGAACAGAGCAGAGTAGAGCAGAATAAAGCAAAGTATAGAGTATAGCAGAGCATAGTAGAGCAGAGCAGAGTAAAGCAGAATAGAGCAGAGCAGAATAGAGTAGAGCAGGGTAGACCAGAGTAGAGCAGAGTAGAGCTGATTATAGAGTAGAGCAGAGTATAGTAGAGTAAAGCAGAGCAGAATAGAGAAGAGTAGCGCACAGAAGAGCAGAGCAGAGCAGAGCAGAGTAGAGTAGAACAGAGCAGAGTAGAGCATAGTAGAGTAGAGCATAGTAGAGCAAAGTAGAGTAGAGTAGAGCAGAGTAGAGTAAAGTAAAGCTGAGTAGAGTAGAGCAGAGAAGAGCAAGACTTTGGACCACAAAATTATGGGGTTTAACTACCGACCATTCCATTTTGTCACTACCGAAATGATCATGTGACTACCGAAACTTTACCACAGGTTTCGGTAGTGACTGTTTCGGTAGTGACTAAAGAATGCTAGCAGTCACATGGTTAACAAGCACATGTTTGAAGAGTTGTTCACACAGAAAAACATAATATTTTCCATAAATCCCCCAAATTTTTATTGAAGAGAACATGTATTCGGTAGTGACAATTTTAAAAATTACACACTGATTTTCAGACTTTGGAAGACATTTACTGTAAAAATGATAGGAGTCAGCGACTTACCATGCAGCCATGTGGGACGGGGATGCAGTACTACCCCCCTTCTCAGAAATTCAGGGGTGTGGCTAAAATCCAGACTCAACCAGTGCATTAAAACTCTTGTATTTCGGTAGTGACATGAAAACAAGGGACACTTTTTTTTAGCATAGTTTCTTAATTTAAACTTAATCACAAATATGTTTTAAATTACACTTTTAAAAAAAAATATGAAAAAAAGTGTTATTTACGTGAATTGAATTTTAGAGGACAAGGTTGGGGACAGCTACTTCCCAATAGAAAGTACCCTATAAATGGTGATTTTGTATTTATTTAGCTTATCACTTTTTCATTTAATGTCTTGGGTTTAAATAGGTCATAACATAATCTTTGTAAATATCCATGTCTGAATACTCAATTTTATTATTCTTGTTGCTTTTTTGTTAAGGGACAGCACTTTGCACACAATCTGTCTAATCGGTAGAATGCCCCTCTTTTCATTGTTTAATGCATTTAAGAGCAATGTAAATACTGCTGCCACTAGGTGTATATGAATATGGGCCTAAATATTTTGCATGCTGTAACTGTAGGGCTCTATGAATTTCACCTGTGAATATTATGTTGACTTTTATCAACATCAAATTCGAGCAACGATAAAGGTCGTTGTTTTGCTTTAAACAGCATCCTCAGCGAAGGTTTTCAATAAAAATGAAGGTTATCTTTTTTTGTACTCCTGTTGTGACAACCAGCAGCAGAAGAAGACATTTTTATTCTGGGTATCTCAGTCATTTCTCATCGGTGTCCACTGTTTTTCTGCCACTGGTATGCGCGCCCAACTGCTGTGACATAACTGTGACGTCCACTGAAAACTCGTCTATTGACGCTGGCTTTTTCCACAAGGCACATGACGATGTCCAGCCACTGTAACGTTGGGATTGCTCAGGGTTAGTTTTTAGTGCAAGGCCAAAGACATATTCACATACATACATTACGATCTACGTGTAGTATAAAATAAAGTTTTGTCTCAAGTTAATTAGATTCTCAATATTTAGGTCATAATCACTGCTGGATAATTCATCATCATAAGGAACTGTAAAACTCACATTTGTCAAGCGTGGATTTGTCTTAGTGTCCCTGGTTAATACTTGTGGAGAAATCCCCATATAATATAACGTGGAATTCAGACAACTTTTCAACTAGCTAGCTGACACGGTGCTGCGTCAATATGCCGACAGCCCGCAGTGCCGACAGCCCTCAGCAGGGCCGCCCCTCCCTAAACGCAGAACACGCGCTGTGCGTAGGGCCTCATCTTCCATGGGGGGCCACATATGCGCAATGGATGCGCACATGCGCTACCGTGAGGCGCGCGTAGAATCAGCTCGAGGAAGGAGAGAAGAGACCTGACCGTCCATGCGTCTCTGCAATGATTGACAGCACTCGACATCTGAACAATCAGAGGTGTGCGCCGGCAGGCACTTGCAGAGCTGCAGCAGGTGAAGAGTCGTCGACATATCGTCCAAAAGAGCCTCAGGAGTATGTGCAGGGCGGGAGGTCGGACGCTCCCAGAGAGGGGAGAGGGAGAAATATGGCTAAATAAGATGAAAATAGAAAAAAATGTCTCTGTATTTTATTTCTGTTTTCAGTGTTTAATTAAGGTGGGGAGAGGCGGAGGGCTGAGGGAGATCAGACGCCTCCAGAGAGGGGAGAGGGAGAAATATAACAAAATAAGATTAAATAGGAAAAACCTGTCTCCCTCTTTTATTTTATTTTCAGTGTTTAATTAAGGGTGGGGATTGAGGTGGTGGAAGTTACTGTCTTTTGATGAGTAATTGATGGCTATTTGTGACTCAGATTTGTTTATTTATTTATTTCAGTTTGAAGTTATTTTTTATTTAATATTTATTTATTTATTTCAGGTTGAATTTTTTATTTTATTTGACTCATAAAGCCAAACTACTGTATCTACAGTTCATTTGTTATTGCCAATAAAGGTTGTCAAGTTAAATGGGAAGTTGTTGTACGGTCATTTTGTATCTATGAAACATTTGGGATGGGGGGCCTCCGAATAAAATTTCGCTTAGGGCCCCAATTTGGTCAGCCCTGGCCCTCAGTGACGACAGCCCACAGTGTGGAGACAAGGCCTGCCAAGGTGCGACTGGACTGGCATATACCTTGCCCTGGCAGTCTATGCTGACCAATCAGAAATCATCAGTTAAGAAATTACTGCACTCTGACTTCCCCGCCTTCAGCACCATGGAGAGCGCAGTGGCTGTTACTGCCATAGAGTGCCTAAGTCACGCCCCTTCCGGTAGAGCTCACGGGACCTTAGATCGGAAAAACTATGAATGGCAGTGAATGGTGAGAGCAATATTATCTTTTGTTCCCGTTTGAGTTGCAACATGACATTTAAATATCAATCAATCAATCAATCAATTTTATTTATAAAGCCCAATATCACAAATACAATTTGCCTCACAGGGTTTTACAGCATACGACATCCCTCTGTCCTTTAGACCCTCACAGCGGATAAAAATATGTTGTTAATGAATTTAAAACATAAATTTTAAGGTTAAGAAAGTCATACTTTGTAGTAAAACTGTTGAGATATAAGCTTTTTAATTAGAAAGACTTGAGAACACAGGAGGAGGTCACGTATTTGACGTCATAGCTTTCGCTCTCTTCCTGCAGCTTGGCCTCCCCGGTGAAATTCCACTGTTTTATGATTAATCGATTTATGATTGAAGATGTCTGTGTATTTTGTGCCAGGTTGCAGTCGCTCCAAGCTGCTGGAAGCAAGCAAAGGCTATGACATCACATGCACGACCGCCTGTGTAGTTTTTCTAATTACGTTGGGGTTTTTTTCAAAAGCTTATATCTCAACAGTTTTACCACAAAGTATGACTTTCTTGACCTTAAAATTTATGTTTTAAATTCATTAACGATATATTTGGATTTCATGTCGCAACTCAAACGGACCAAAAGATAATATTTCTCTCCTCATTCACTGCCATTCATTCATATTTTTTCCGATCTAAGGTCCCATGAGATTCACCGGAAGGGGCGTGACTGAACAAAATGTTATACTGTCCCTTTCCCCGCTAGTCCTACACAGTGACATGTTACCATCAGTGCTTAATTTGTAAAATTTGAAGTAGGGGAACACTTTGTGTGCTCTCCTACTCCCATTAGCCGCCTCACTGCACAACTCCGAATGGAATGGTTGTTACATCTAGTCACCTGTGTGCCGCCACGGCTAAGTTGCCCAGGTAGCTACTAGCCTACTGGGCAGTCGTGACACCAACGAAAGAGGAAATTGGGCTACTGAACCTGGAGTCGGACTTCTCTGTCGCCGGGAAGCCGTTATCTTGCGCAGCGGAGCCACCGTAGGCTAGTCGCAAATGCAAGTAAAATGCTCGCACGGAGAGCACTGTCTGAGGCAGGGACGTCACAGAGCTACTGATGATGGAGTTTCAAAAATATGAACTTATATAAAACTTCACTTTGGTCTTTGACCTGTCAGAAGTACATACTATGCTACTGAAAACTGTTTCAAAGGACATGAAACTGTTTCTCACATTCATAATACCTCATGTCTGCATGTAGCCTAATGCAGGACTTGGTGAGAGCAGTGAAAACATCAGACCTATTTTGGTGCATATTTCAGCTCCACGGACAGTGAGCGGACGTTTAAAGCCACAGTGTGTAGGAATTTTCCCAACAGCCTCACTGTTTCATACACGTATTGCAACAACTGTAGCCGCTGTGTACCAAAAAGCTATGATAACACTGATGAAACCATGTCATCCGATACTACATGGAGTATTAATTCAGGCTCCTACACAGACACACGCGACGCAAGTTGACAAACTCCCTCCTCACCATGCTGGCTGTGTTTACAATGTAGGACTGTTGGGGCGGGTGAAAATTGAAACAGCTGATAGTGGCCAGCGGCACTACTGCCGCATAACAAAGTCCCACTCTGTGAGCATAATGCAGCATCATGTATTATGCAGCATCACGGGAGACACAATCCTTGTCGCCAAGAAAGTGCAAAAGGGAATCAAAAAGGCAGCGTGACCGGCAAATTAAAAAACAAGGGTCAGCACTGGGGTTGCCTTTCCTAGGTGGAGAGAGCTGCTGAAGGAGAAAGGTAATACAATCACAGGCCAGCGCTAACGGCGGCTAACGGTGGCTAACGGCTAACGGCGGTCGCTGTTAGCGACTGGCCACTAACACGGGCTAACAGCCAACAGCGGCACTGGCCTGTGATTGCATTACCATCCTCGCTCAGCAGCTCTCTCTACCTGGGAAAGGCTACCTGGACGTGAGCCTTCGTTTTTTTAATTCGCCGGTCACGCTGCCTTTTCTATTCCCTTTTGCGCTTTCTTGGCGACAAGGATTCTGTCTCCCATGATGCTGCATATGCCTGATCCTGCATTATGCTCAAAGAGTGGGACTTTGTTATGCTGCAGTAGTGCCAGGGTAGTAGCGAAGCGCCTCTTGCTCCTCTCCTTCGGCTCCTCAGTCACGCAGTGCTGGCCTGGCTCTCAACGAAAACGCCGAAGGCGGTGCTGTATGTCCCTTGCTGGCGGGTGTATTCTCAAGATGGCGAACCGTAATGGAACCCCACAGACGACTTACCCGCACAATGTACCAACAAATCCGAAATTCTCCTTTTACGAGAATAAGTCAGATTATTGGTGGACGTAATAGTACACCAGTGATGACATATTTATGACTGCAGATATCAATTTTTGCCAATAAACAACTGAAAATGTTACACAATGTCCCTTTAATTATCATTAGTCATGTGTTTAACTTCACAGAAAATAAAGAAAATAAATTAATTACAAGCTCATTTCTAGAAGATACCCAAGGGGTCCGGTGTATGAAACACAGTAAAAAACACTGTATAGGTGAATTTATTGGAGTGAAAATATATTTTCGGTCTCTGGAGACACTCCCATAAAGCTTGTATACAAGCTTAACATGCCGACATGAAGAAAAAAAAAACACATACAACCAGACAGGCTTCAAGACATAATTTAGACATGCTGTCTACAGCAGCAGAGCAAAATACTTTTACAACACATAGGCCTAGATAACTCACTGTGGTAACCCTGTTTATTTGTATGTTATATATGTCTGCCGGTCCACTAGGTGGCACAAGCGTATGGGTTTATCTGTTGGGGGTATCTTTTCAGACAAGAAAAATAAGAGCTGTATGCCTGTTGTTACGAAGATGAGTGTAACTGAGCTACACCCAGTTCGTCAGGAACAAAATAAACTCCCCTGAGTTCAATAACAAGCTTTCCCTTGAGTTACTACATAAATGGCGACAAGGATAAAGTCACAGTGGAGGCCTCGTATGGACGCAGAATGAGTAAGACTTGCTGCTAAGTGGCTAAGTAACATACCAGACCGGACTGTGTAACCAAGTGCAAGAAGGCATGGCGGCTGTGGTAGGAAGCACCGCTCCTTTTGATAGTCAAACCCAGACGTGGGAGGAATATTGTGAAGTGCTCCACCATTTTTTTGAAGCTAATAAGATCGACGATGCAGGTCGACAGAAAGCTATATTGCTCAGTTCAGTGGGCAGTCAGACTTACAGCGTCATGCGGAACTTGGTCAGCCCCGCCAAGCCTGGAGATAAGAGCTTTGATGAACTTGTCAAGTTATTAAAGGATCATTTCAACCCTAAACCCAGCGAGATTGTGCAGTGTTTCAAGTTTAACTTTTTTTTTTTTTTTTACAAAGCAGACTCCCAGTAAGCAGCAGCACCAGCGTAAGGCTTGCTACAGGTGTGGTGGTGAGCAGCACAGGGCTGGGGACTGTAGGTTTATTAAAGAAACCTGTCACAAGTGCGGTAAGGTTGGCCACATTCAGAAAGTGTGTAGGTTCAAGGGCTCAGCTAATAACGCGAAGGCCAGAGGGGGTGGAGTGCAGACAGGCAAACAGGGGAGAACTCAGGGAGCAAATTATGTCAGCCAGGGGGAGGAAGAAAAGGATGGCATAGATTCAGATGAAGTCATGTTCACACTGTACAAGATAAATGAACTTGACATCCCAGCAGAAGCTCCATTTGTAGAGACATTGACAGTTAATGGGACAGACACACAGTTTGAACTGGATTCAGGTTGTGGGGTAACAGTAGTGAACCACACAGTGTTCAAAACCCTAGGGGGAAAAGAGGCACCAAAGCTATGCCCATGTCGGGTTAGGCTCAAAACATACACAGGGCATAAGGTCAAAGTCTTAGGAGCAGCTGTGGTTAAAGTGCAGCACAAAGGGCGAGCACTAGACTTACCTGTGGTAGTGGTAGGAGGTTCAGGCCCCAGTCTAGTAGGCAGGTACTGGATTAGGAGGCTAGGGTTACAGTGGAGAGCAGCACCCCAGGTCCATCATGTCCAGGTAGAGACAGCAGAGGAGGTCCAGGATAGTACAGAAACCCAAATCCACAATGTGGCAGAAGTGACTTTGGAGCAGGTACTGGGGGAGTATGGGGAGGTTTTCAAAGATGAACTTGGGCGATTTAAGGGGCCCCCAGCAAAAATATATGTGGACAAGGAAGCAGCCCCCAGGTTTTTTTAAAGCCCGGCCTGTCCCATATGCCATGAGGAGGAAGAGTGGAGGCTGAGCTTGACAGACTCCTTGCCCAGGAGATCATCGAACCTGTAAAACATTCCGAGTGGGCTGCACCTGTGGTCCCTGTGCTGAAACCTGATGACACAGCAAGACTGACTGTAAACCAGATCTCAAAACTGGAGCAGTACCCAATTCCCAGAATTGAGGACCTGTTTGCCACGCTTTCAGGTGGACAGAAATTCTCAAAATTAGATCTGAGTCATGCCTATCACCAGATTCCCTTGGACGAAGAAGCAAAGAAGTATGTGACCATAAATACTCACAAAGGGTTGTTCACATACAGAGTGCTACCTTTTGGCGTTTCATCAAGCCCAGCGATATTCCAACGGACAATGGAGGGACTGCTACAGGGCATCCCTCATGTGACCATCTTCCTGGATGACGTCCTCCTCACAGGGAGAGACGACCACGAACACCTGCAGACTCGGCTACAGGAGGCTGGTCTCAGACTCAAGAGGGCCAAGTGCCTATTCATGAATGAGGAAGTGATGTTCCTGGGTCATAAAGTGGACGCAACAGGACTGCACCCAGTACATGAGAAGGTACAAGCAATCAAAGAGGCACCCACACCTGCAAATGTAACAGAGTTGAAAGCATACCTGGGACTGTTAAACTATTACAACAAGTTCCTGCCCAATCTTTCAACTGTCCTTGCACCAGTACACAAACTGCTACAAAAAGACACAAAGTGGCAGTGGGGTGAAGCACAACAAGCTGCTTTTGACAAGTCAAAGGAAATGATGCAGTCTGCTGAGGTCCTCGTGCACTATGACCCAGAGAAGGACATTGTACTGTCATGTGATGCATCACCCTATGGAGTAGGTGCCATGTTGTCGCATCACATGCCTGATGGAACGGAGAGACCCATAGGATTCACCTCAAGAACCTCAAACACGGCAGACAGTGTTTCCCCTACATAGACTTTACTTGGGTGGCCCGCCCAAGTAGATTGACACCCGCCCAAGAAGATGAATTAAAAAAAACCAAAAAAAAAAACCAACCAAAACAAACCACGCGGTCATAATTACTGGCACAGCATAGGGAAAACTCAGTCCACCTGTCTGTCTCTCACTGGGTTGTCAGGCGCACACACGCACACACCAACACGCGCGCGCGCTCGTGTATTCCGCCAGCCCGACCCACCTTGTTAAGCGCTCATTAGCTCAACACCACCTGCAGCGTTGCACAGCCCTGCTTGCTTCAAGTGTCTCTGAGGTAAGTTAAGTAACTTTAATACATTTTCATCCCCTAAATTGAAATCACTAAATGTCTGAAATGACGCACTGTTGTGTTTAACAGCAACGATATCTTAAAGGTAGGGTCCAAAGTGTTGTTCGTTGCGGTTTGTAACGTTAAACAAAATATTCAACCTGGGTCCCTCCTCTCAGGCTAAGCCTACTGTGCAGCCTCCTGCCCCTGACAGCAGCAGCAGCCGCAGCCGCTAATGTACAGCAGCAGTTGTCAGAAAAGCAAAATCAAGAAACAGTCCAAGGAGCTGGGGACCGATAGCCGGCAGTCACTGACAGCGGGAGCCTCGAGCGTTAACAAGCAGGGAAGAAGGTGTTAGCCGTGGCGGCTAGCATCCGCCGCTAGCATTAGCTTCCCAGTTCACAACAACAGCGCTCCTATTTGTTATCGCTCCGGTTCGCGGCTCCAGCGGGTTATGGTAATGCTAGACTGGTTATTGGACAAGGCATCGTAAAGTAAGTCGACTTGGACACGTGGCCTTGCAAGAAAGTTCTGTATTTCTTCATTTAAAAATACATGCGACAGAACAAATAAACAAACTCACTTTCCTAGTGAAAGATTCCAGTCATTGGCTAATAGGGCAATCACTTGCACTTCATTTTGCTATTAAATATTCATAAATAAATATTGTTGAGTGGGGAAAAGGTGACTGAAAATTTACCTATTGTAACTGTTACTTGTTCATATTTAGTTTACAATTTTAATAATAAAATCAGTTAATCAGTTAATCAGTTAATTTTCTTGTGCTCTTTTGCATTATGGTTATGCAAGTTTTTTTTTCTCTTTTAGATCAAAACTGAACTGAGGAACAGGCTGCAAGGAGAGCATCTTGCTGCATGCATGCGCATCAGCATAAATGGACCTGACCCCCAATCCTTTCCATACAGAAAGGCATTGGAGATCTTTTTTTCAAAACAGAGAAAAATACACTGCTCTGACAAAAACTGTCAGCTTTGCAAATAGCTTTAAATAGCTTTTTTTTTTTTTTTTTTTCATTTTTCTTTTGTTTTTTTGGGTTAAAGCAAGTCTGCAGCAGGCTTAAGTTGTATCTATGTGCAATAAATAACTCATGGTTCATAAACCAGTTTGACTAGATTATTTTGAATGCACTTATCAAACACCGCGACGTCCCCCTCCACCGCCCGGCCCACCACCACAAGTAAATTCTCAACCTAGGGGAAACACTGCGGCAGAAAAGAATTATTCACAGCTGGACAAGGAAGGACTAGCAGTGATGTTCGGCATAAAACGGTTCCACAAGTACATTTACGGAAGGAAATTCACTATCGTGACAGATCACAAGCCTTTGTTGGCACTCTTCAGTGAGATGCGAGCTGTGCCACAAATGGCCTCACCCAGAATACAGAGGTGGGCAGTAACCCTGAGAGCCTACGAATACACAATAGTGTATAAAGAAGGGAAGTATCACTGCAATGCAGATGCCCTGAGCCGCCTTCCCTTACCAGAGGAAGCAGAGGAGAAGCGTGAAGAGAGGGTTCTCATGCTGGAGAGCTCTGACATCACGCTGGTGACAGCTGATCAAGTGAGAGCATGGACAGACAAAGATCCAGTACTCTCAAAGGTGCGGGAGATGGTACAAAATGGCTGGTCATCAAAAGAAAAAGGGGAGGAGTTTGCCCCCTATGAGGTGAGAAAATATGCACTCAGCATCAAAAATGGGTGTGTGTTATGGGGTTCGAGAGTGATTGTGCCAAAACCAGGACAAGAAAATGTCATGAGACAGCTTCATCAGTGCCACCCAGGAGTGTCCAGAATGAAATCACTGGCTAGGAGTTATGTATGGTGGCCAAAGTTGGACAAAGAGGTGGAGGATACGGTCAAGGGCTGTATGACCTGTCAAGAGCACCGCAACAGCCCTGCACCAGCCCCATTACACCCGTGGGATTGGCCAGACAAACCTTGGAGCCGTATTCATGTTGATTATGCTGGACCATTTATGGAGAAAATGTTTTTTGTGCTCATTGATGCACATTCAAAATGGATGGACGTGTATCCAGTGAACTCTGCCACTTCAGCCACCACAATTGAGTGCCTGCGTACCAGCTTTAGCAACCATGGACTGCCTGAGTTGTTGGTGTCTGATAATGGCACTTGTTTCACCAGCACAGAGTTCAAAGACTTTCTGAGCAAAAATGGTATCCGTCATGTGACCTCTGCACCCTACCATGCTGCCAGCAATGGGTTGGCAGAGAGGGCGGTACAAACTTTCAAGAGAATGATGAAAAAATGTCCAGAGGGCACACTGACAGCTAAAGTAGCCAGAGTGTTATTTAGCTACAGAGTGACTCCTCACACAACAACTGGTCTATCTCCTGCAGAGCTACTTCTCGGTAGGAAGCTACGTTGCACCCTGGACTCAATTCACCCAGACCTAAGCAGGAAAGTAATGAAAAAACAAGAACAACAGACAAAAGATCACAACAAAAAGGCAAAGGGACCCTGGTTCAAAACAGGAGACTCAGTGCTGACCCAGAACTTCAGTCTCGGACCCAAGTGGATCCCGGGAATTGTTGAGTCAGTGACAGGACCGGTGTCATACAAAGCGATGCTGGGTGATGGGAGAGTAGTGAGGAGACATGTGGATCAGATTCACACTCATCACCAGAGACCAGAAGAATGCAACAACCCTCCACATACTGTCTCTATTCAGCAAAGTCAAGCTGACGGAAGAAATGAAGCATGGCTGGAAGCTGAGGAGGTGGTACTCAGTGATGACAAGTTGGAGGAGCCAGCAGCTACTGAAGCTGTAGGAAGCTCAGAGACTGAACTAAGAACTGTAACAAACACTACTCCAGTGAGGAGACAGTCAAGAAGGGAAACCAAGTTGCCTAGTTACCTTAAGGACTTTAAATTGAACTAAGAGAGACTCAAAGAAAAAAAAAAAAGTCACAATGTTCCATTGAGTTGTATAAAAAAAAACTTAAGGGGGGAAGGATGTGGTAACCCTGTTTATTTGTATGTTATATATGTCTGCCGGTCCACTAGGTGGCACAAGCGTATGGGTTTATCTGTTGGGGGTATCTTTTCAGACAAGAAAAATAAGAGCTGTATGCCTGTTGTTACGAAGATGAGTGTAACTGAGCTACACCCAGTTCGTCAGGAACAAAATAAACTCCCCTGTGTTCAATAAGAAGCTTTCCCTTGAGTTACTACACTCACGTAACTCATAACTCGCGGAAGAGCTTAGTGGCGAACAATTTGATTCAATAACACTCATATTCACTGATGAGCAAATTATTGACCTACCATATTTTTCCAAGTAGTAGCCCAGGCGTTTATTTAACAAAATCAATTTTTGACCCCAGGCGTTTAAAAGAACCAGGGGGCTATTTGGTTACTGTTCCTGTCCAGTATGTTTTTTAGAGCAAAAATACTGTATAATGTAGGAATTTGTGTACAAGAATCTCTAACCGTTGAGAGTGGGTCATTTTTTTCGTGTACACGTGTACACGGGTTTCACCGCTGGGTAGTGCTATTGCATTATACCAGTAAAGCTCCAGTTATCCGAATACCAACAGTTACAGGCCGCCACACCGAAATATCGCCATCCCGACGGTCCGCCATCCTGAATTCTGCTCCCTGAGTCCTGACAGTGAGCTATGGCGAGCCTGTAGAATCTGTATTCCCCATGCATGTCAGCGATTTTCACCGAGGACGCACGTGAGTAATTCAGGCTGATATTACCTGTTTTTCAGCGAACTCTTCTGGTAGTTTTATTAAAAGGCCTGGCATATGCCACAGTAACTTATTATTATTATTATTATTATTATTGGGTCTTATAAGAGTGGGCTACAATGAGTACCGGACCATCAAATCACAGCATCCGCGCAGAGAGGACACGGAATTGTGTGCGCTTTTATGCACGCGGGTCAAGGCGATCACGGATATTTGATGTGAGAAAGATGTAGCCAGATGTATTACCTGTTTTAGAAACGTGGCTGTCCGTCCGTCCGTCCGTAGCACAAGTCATGTGCACCACTTCACCACCGACCCGTGCGTAAAGGCGCAAACAGTCCCTCAAGGAGGGACAGCCATGAGGCAATGAATGAGGAAATAATCGCCCGGGCGTTTACTTGGACCGGCGTTTAATATGCAAAATGAGGTCTAATCCCGGCGGCAATTAGGTGCCCCGCAGTTATTTGCCACCGAGCGACTATTTGGAAACATAAGGTATTTAAGTGCAATACCATGAAAACAACCAGCCAGTGCGCCTCGGACTATCTAACATACAGTATCACATCTGATCACTTGCAACAAAAATGAAGGACACTCACAAGTAAGTAAGTAAGTAAGTTTTTTTTCTCCCAATTCCAACATATGGCAGCTGCCATACCTCGCCATACCTAAATGACGCCTATGGTCTGTGGAAAACAAATCACTGCCGACAAGTATACAGAAATAAATAATAACTTTTACTGCTCAAAGATACTCACATGTCTGGAAAACAAACCACTACAGCAGCATATTGAGTGCCAGGTGGCCAGCGTGCACCGTTATTGGATGGCACATGGACACTCACCCTCACGCAACTGGACTTTGAACTTACCCCACAGTAGTGGTACGTGAGGCACCGTAGTACTACATGACTCCACCCTGCAACACTAGTGACATCAGCCAATACTGCATGTAGTTTTTTTAGATGTGACAAGTTCTAGACCCATGCAGATTAGTTCCGGAATGCACCAGGGCCTTTTCTGAAAAGATCTTGTATGCGTTCCAGTACGTACCGGCTCAAATTAAGCAATGGTTACCATGATAAATAAAGAAGCTATAGCCATAATAGGCAAAATGAAGCCAGTACCAATGTTTTCTCCAAATCATGTCCTGTCAATAAATATTTTGTTTGGAGTGGACTATTAAACTTAGATTGCCGTAATTCTCTCTCTCTCCTCTTACCTTGGCTGCGCCAGGAAATCCAGACCTGTCACTCAGACATCCTTATATATTAATTTATATAATTATTCATATAATATAGTATTATATTATCTTATATTCCAGGGGTCAGAAACCTTTTGAATGTCCCGTGCCACTTAAAGGGCCAGTGTGTAAAATGGGTTGAAAACCGTTGAAAACAGTGACATCAGTGGTCAAATTCTAGATTGCAGGGCTCACTCGCTCACCCCTCCCATCGGGTAAATGACGGTGGCCTCGTAGGACCAAAAGCCTTGCGCAGACACAGGTTTTCCTGGAGTAGGTATCTAGCCACGAGGTGAATGTTTCTTTAGAAATCTAAACCATGTTACGATATTGTAATGAATCCCTCACGAGCAGGAGACCAGAGTAGCATTCGGGAAAAAGGCCTGTTTATTTGAGCACTCCAAAAACTCCGGTAACAGTCCAGAGGTCTGCCGTACATACATGGCAGCGCAAGATGGCAACCTCTCTAAAGCAAGGCCCTTGCTATAAATATATATATATATATATATATATATATATATACATATATATATATATATATATATATATATATACATATATATATATACATATATATATGTGTATATATATATATATATATATATATATATGAAGCATAATTATAAGGCTACGAAAACCAAACAAATTTTATTTTATAGCGATTATACACTTATATAAACATATTAATGGGTAGAATATTCAGATTCAGATTCAGATTTGATAATAAACCATGCCAAATATTACACACTGGCCCTTTAACAATGTTTTTTAAATAAATCACAGACCTGAGTGCCAGATTGCGTTTGAATTGTGTGTGAGATGCTGAATTGAAAAAATGTTAAGAGAAAATTTTTGTAAAAAAGTGGTAACATTTCTGGAAAAAGTCATAAAATTTCCATGAAAAAAAGTCAAAATTTTGTATATAAATTCTGCCATAAAATTTGGATGAAAATGGTGAAATGAAGCAAAAAAAAAAAAAAAAAAAAGTATAAAATTTGGCGTCTCTGTGTGTGCCCTCTTGTCAAAAACAACAGTGTACTTTGAGACTAATTAATCTCAGTATTATTTTAAAATTGAATTTTTCATTTTGTGTCAGTCTCACACTAAGAATTGACAGCTCCCGTCCACTGATTCAGGACTGCAGACAGCGCAGGGAGGGAGTATTTTTATTTAGATATGAGTGGATATAAAGAGAAAACGTTTGTTAAAGAGAGGGCAGAAACAGAAAGAGAGAGAGCAAATCAGAGAGAGAGTTCGGTAGAGCGAGTTATAGATGGAGTGAAAGCCGACACGGATTGGTCACATATGGGCTCACTATCAAATGTGAGCGAGGGAGAGAGCATTCACATGCAGGGAGTGAGCTCCCCCCTCCCTCAGAACTGATCATCACACGGATATTGTGTGCGACTGTGCATGCGTGCACAAGGCCGTTGGTACAACGGACCATCGGCACCATGGACTGTCGGCACAGTGGGTGGGCCCCAGCTGACAATGTCTGCTTAACTCTAACAAACTAACACTTACAACTGCTCATTTAAGAAATGACACCACAAGAAAACATGTTTCATACACTGTTTCTACCTGTCAACAATCAGCCATAGCTAGCATGCTAGATACATTAGCTACATCGCTAACATTAGCAAGCCTTCCATTTTCCCGGAGATGGTAACCGATCTAAGCACACATTATAGTCTCTACGTTAACATAGACAAGAACGTATTTTCATGTGATGGCCTTTCTAAAGTACTTTGACATGATTGAGGTGTTAATAAGCAGGCAGTGTTAGCTAGCTAGCACAGCTAGCAAGTTGTTAAGTTGTACTGCCACATTAGATTATTAAGTATGGGACTTCTCCACAACTAAGGAATAAGCCAATTCTATGCTTGACAAATGTGAGTTTTTACAATTCCTTCTTCTCCCGGGCCCTTGGGAGTGATTCAGATTACCTCCTCAAAAATACAACTGTAATCACATGAGAAGTCGTGTTAAACTGTAGTGCCATGTGATACATCTTGCCCTCAAAAAGGCCAAGAAGACAGAGTCAGTAGCAATCTTTAGCAAAATTATATGCTCATCAGTGTTTCCTCTAGGATTTTTTTCAGCAGCGGTGGGTTCTCGGTGGGTGTTGACTAGGGCCAACACCCACCGAGAACGTGGTCGACTTCACACCAAGTATACGGACACAGATCTCACTTTGGTCATACAGGGACTGGATGGCTCATAGCAACGAGCCTGGAACCCCTTACTCCCACAGTACCCCCCACCAGAACCCCAAGGGACGCGGTCGTAAGCCTTCTCCAGGTCCACAAAGCACATGTAGACTGGATAGGCAAACTCCCGTGCCTCCTCCAGCAACTTTGCCAGGGGCGCCGCCCCTGCCTGCCACCTGGCACACAATGCACCCCACCCCAATTCTCTGTCCCTATGAGTGGTGGGCCCACAGGGCAACGGCTCCATGTTGTTTCTTCGGGCTGAGCCCGACTGGGGCCCATGGCCTGAGGCCCGCCTCTCCGGCTGGCAAGCTCTCCCCCCGGGTCTAGCTCCAAGAGGAGGCCCCGGTTAATTCTAAAACTATAAGTTAACTACATGTATAAAAACACTACTCAATTAAATAAGCCATTTCTTGTTTTCTTTGGTATTTTTTGTCCTATACTGACGATACAAAGAGGACTACTGGGTAAAATGTATGTTGATGCTGTTCCATGTAAAGTCTTTATTTGATCATGTGATGAGATACAGGATAGCCTATATGGGACTAGTTCAGAAACATTTTGGCACTGGGGCCCATCATAATAACATGCACTGGGGCCTGTCATAACTACCTTATGCCACTGTTTTTTGTTTTTAGTATTATTGATATTATATGGGGGGAATTGGTCAGGGGCATGATTTAAGAGGTTTAGATCAGGTATGACAATACAAACACAACATTTTATAAAGAAAACTGACTCAGTCATGTAGACATCCCAGTTAGTTCGTAAATAGACTTATCATTTTAGTTGTTTTTGTAAAGTCTAGTTTTTATTTTTATTTCAGTTAACAACTGTTTTTTCGCATCTAGTTTAAGTTGAGCTTTAGTTTATTATAATCATGTCTTTTTTTTTTATTTGCATTTTAAAGATTATTTAACATACATAAAAAAGAAAAAGAGAAAAAAAAAAAACGTAAGCACATACATTAACCCTAAAAAAATAAAATAATAATTATAATATAAAATACTTTTACATTATTTCATAGGATATAATTAAATAGACCCATAAGTTTAAATTTAAATTAGATGATACATTATATAACAGCTAGGTGTATCATAGATTTGAACACACGATGCCCGCATTGCTTATCACATGCTCACACACACTAGAGTGTGTGTACCCAAACATAGACACATGATTACACACACAGTCATGTGAATGTTAAGAACAAGAAAACACATGTATGCTATCGGTCATATTACTTCAGCTATCATCTAGTCAAACATCGTTAGGAACATCAACTGTGATATATCTCAACCATTTTGCCCATCTTTCTTCAAAAATGTGTACTTGATTTCTAACTCTCATAGTAATTTTTTCCATTTCGTATATCTCCTTCACAAGTTCCTTCCATTTATCATAGGTTAAATTATCTTTTAACCAATTCCTTGTAATCTGTTTAATCATTGCTACCCTAATTATTAAAAACAAGTATGAATCTTTCTTATCAATCAATTCAGGAATTTTCCCAAGTAATAGAACTAGTGGGACTATATGCAGACTATAATCATGTCTGGTCATGAACAACTTCAGCAGTAAATAAAACTGCACAACTTGTTTACCTCAAGCAGAGAGCTAGATATCAGAGACATGCTGTTGAGAGTCCAGCTTTCATTCCAGCTCTGTTCCACTGATCTCTTTCCCTCTCTCTCTGGATTACTGTCTCTCATGGATTACAATCATTTCAACGCTCTAATACAGGGCATAATGTGCAATATTTGGACATTACATGTAATATCACGGACATAATCATGAACATCCAAAATTACACATACACATTTACCTGTAGGCCTACTTCAGATTTGAAACGATACATACATATATGCAACCCATGAAGACTGATCCTTACTGTGAACC
The DNA here is from genome assembly GCA_026686955.1 of Epinephelus cyanopodus. Taxonomy (NCBI): domain Eukaryota; kingdom Metazoa; phylum Chordata; class Actinopteri; order Perciformes; family Serranidae; genus Epinephelus; species Epinephelus cyanopodus. The sequence continues at coordinate 3,945,512 of CM048932.1, read as the reverse complement.
TTTTTAAATTTTTTTCGTTGTGTATATTTTGAATGTTTAATTTTATAACCTCACTCAATATGCGACCTTTTCTACTTAATACTGCTACTGTTGCCTAACAAATTTCCCTCAGGATAAAAAAAGTTCTAATGTTATCTTATTTAAAACAGAAAGAGGAAAACAATTCTTGTAGGCTGATATGGTTTATTTTCCCACACATATTCCCTTTGTCTATCCTATCATTAGTAAAATACAGGGGCGCAGTAACTCAAAAATAACCATCATGTAAACATGTCAAATATGTAAATCAACACTGCTCATAAAAATCAAAAGACTATGCCAAAGGTTTCTTTAAAAAAAAAAAAAGGACATAAAATGTCTCTCCTCAAAACAGATACAACAGTTTACATAATCACAGAGTTAGTAAAATGATTCCATGGTGTCAGCACAACAATATATGATCATGAAATCCAGCTGTAAAGCTTCTCATGTAACACATTTAAACCTGCAATAGCAAGTAGGGAAATAGCTCATACTCTAAATATTCTGGCCAGCTTGCTGCTAAAGTTATCAAGGAGCCTGAACACAGCTCACAATGTGTCTGTATGACTTGGCTCAACAGGTCTGGGATCAGTCTAGGTAGAAATAATCAACGGTATTATGTAGAAAGTTATAACGGAGATTTTATCATGGAAATACCACTGACTGGATTGCTTGTAGAAAATAAAAGACAATGCTGTAAAACCAAGACATTGGATTCTTGTTATGCCCCTGAAAGATAAACCTTTACCAATCCCAACAGTAACTCTTCCTACAGAAGGTGAGAGATAATGAATTTTATACCAGAGAAACAGACATTCTGACTGTCTGGGGGTTTTTGTGGCTTATCTGGGCATTATTATTATTATTAAGTGGGATAATACACACTGTGTGGTTACATACAGACAATCTAATTTCAGAGATGCCCATCTGAAATCTTCATCACACTTTAATGATCATATCTTGATCAAACCTTGCTATTGATCAGTTTAGAGTGGCTGTGTCTGACTGCTTCTCTACATGAAGAACTGAGCCAGAAGGTTGGCCCCACCCAGCACGATCAGGAAACTGTGGAAGAGGGCTGACGGCCAGCGGAGCGCCCCCTGTCTCTTCATCGAGATCATGTGGACTAAAGCAGGAAAGACAAACACTAAAGCCAGGCCACATGTTGCCCCAGAAAACCTGCCCAGGGAGACAAAATTAGCATCAGTACAAAGCATAGTTTAAAGTTTCACAACAGCTCAAGTAGTGCTTTTAACTGATGACTTAGAGTGTATCCTATGGGCAACCCTAAACTAGAATAATAGCCCTGTGGTTGTATGCCTCCACCCCAGTCAAATTTTTCTCACAGTTTACATCGATGTCTGTGAAAACACAGATGCTTCACACCCGTCTTCCCTCCAACAGCACATTAGATTTATACAATCAGCACAGTTTCAAGATGGACTTCAGTGTCTGACCAAATGTCTTCCCTTCTGTTCCCGAGATATGACGTTGACTAAAATCCAAGTAGGGTTGGGCGGTATGACCCATATCACGGTATAAACTGAATCCCTTCCCAAGTCCAAATCACCGATGTAGCACCGTTTTTTTAACCGAGCTCCTCTTGCTCCGCTGTCTCTGTCATTTTCACACTGAGGCAGGTGCGATGACATCATCAGCGATAGGACGGTAAAGCGCAAATCTCTACTGTGGGCCAAATTTATATCATTTCTACCGTCTACCGCATATTCCGCGCAGCCCTACATCCAAGTGTTTTATACAAAATATTATGATGTCACAGTAAAGCTGGCCTTTTATCTTTTGGATATAAAATGTCAGCATTTCATTATTTTATCCTATTAGACATTTGTGTGAACTTTTGTCACAGTTAGCATATAATTTTTTGAGTTACAACCAAAAACGTATTTTGTGAGGTCACACTGCCCTTGACCTTTGACCTTCCACCACAGAATTCTGATCAGTTTATTCTCCAGTCCAAGAGGATGTTTGTGTCAAATTTCAAGAAATTCCTTCAAGTTGTTCTTGAGATATCCCGTTACAAGAATGAGATGGATGCAAGGTCACAATGACCTTGACCTTTGACCACTAAAATCTAATCAGTTAATGAGTCCAAGTAAACTTTTGTGCAAAATTTGAAAAGATTCCCTAAAGGTGTTCTTGAGATAATACGTTCATAAGAATGGGATAGAAGGATGGATAGACAGACAGACAACCTGCAAGCATAACACTGGTGCAGAGGCATAAAGATAAACATTAAGGAACAGCTTGGATGCAGAGATTTTTTTAAATGCATTACAGAGCTATTAAGTTGTCAAGCATAGGCTATACATTAAGCCCCATTTCCAACGAGCCGTACAGTACAGTTCAGTTTGGTACGCTTTTTTTCTGTTTCCACTTCGAAAAGTTGTGGATAGTACCAATGGAACCTCTACTGTTCCCATTTTCTGTCACCACTCTGTTGGGATACCTAGCACACAGATCTGGTACTAAAAGGTGAAGCTGCGAACAACGCAGTCAGTTGACTTGTCAATACCGAACGGTCACTCTGCTCAGGGACGGGTTTTAGCTGGTTTTAAAGCTCATGTATCCACTGTTATTGTGGAGAGTTTTATTAGCAGACTGTAACTATAAAATTAAAAGTTGTTTTGCTGCCACTATAGCTGTAGTCAGAGAAAAGAAACACTACACCGGGCCAACTGACGGCAACTTCTAATAGGGGATTTATGATTGTGCGTAGACCCTATGCACATAGCCTACGTACGACGCCTATGTTGTTGTGAGCATTTTCACTTCTGTGGTGGTGTGTCTGCAGTTACACCTCCAAAACGCTAGTCGGCGGCGGAGGTTTCTGTTAAGTGCTGTAAAGTTTAGCTGATTCAAAACACACATTAAATATGGCTTAATAGAGACAATTTCAAACACAAGTACACAAATTGGCTTCACTATAACTCGCAGCATTCACTGACTAACACTTGAGTTAATCCAGACACATTTTCCTCACAAACACAACATGAGAAAGACTAAATGCACAAATACACTATTTTTAAATATCCCATAGAGAGAGATTCTCACTGTAGCCTCTTTTATTTTGTTCTGAAAATGGACGATAAACAAGGTGCAGACTTCCATCTGTGTCACCAGTAATGGGGAAATACAGTGAGTGGTGGATGGAGCAGTGTAGGTGGTCTAGGTACCATGTCTGAGGGGTTACTTTTGGTTCCAAAGGTACAATACCAAATGTGTTTGGTGGAAACAGGGCTTTAAAATGATTTTAATAACTTTTAAGTACTTAAAGTGTGTACTGTGAAGCTGTTTTATCTAGGGCAATCATCTGTATCAATTTGGAACTTGGTATCAGCAGATTCTTAGATTAAATGACTTGGATCGGAATCAGGACCAATAAAACTTTATCAGGACATCCATGACTATTAGCTATCATACTATGTATGTCAATAAGAAAACACTGCGAAACATACCTTATGATGGATCCAATATTGGGATAAAACTTGGCCATCAGGACACCAGCTCCAACGATTAAGATGTTCAGTGCCAGAACGTGAAGGAAACTAAAGAAAGACAACGTGAAAACCATTGCTGAAAAATAGCAGACTTACTGCACAGGACACTGACATCTTTTTACAGAGTTCCTCTGTAAGCACTGTAAACCTTACTCTGAATTCCAAGAGAGTGCAGGTTTATTAAAGCCAAATTAAACATATTTAACACCTTTTTTGTTATGTATTTTTAATTTTTGTTAGTTCTATCCTGCTTATTTGACATTAAATGCTTCACTAATTCACTATTCATTAAGCTTCACATAAAATGCATAGCTGCCCTTTGTGTGGAAAATTACTCTAATGTAAATCTGTTAATATTTGGATGACCCAGCCATGCATTAGGATACATGCATTAGAAAGAATACTGTGCTACTGCCATTCAGTCTGAATTTTAGGCGGGTAATATTTTACAATACTTCAAGACTTTGTTAAAATTCAAAGACATTGTTGTGAAAAAAAAAAAAAAAAAAAAGACCAGTTACCCTTTAACAGTCTTGTGTGCAGGTATGCTGCCACAGAAATGACAAGACAAGAATTTCAGTGATAATACCCTTCAGTGCTACCTGGGGTAATGGTTGCCAAAGATCTGGCCCATCACCTGGACCCGCACCAAGTATCCCAGCAGGGGGTAGACTGTGATCATCTGGAATAAGAGGAAAGTCCGAGCCACAAACACCATCACATCACTGCTGGGGAAGTTATCTAAGAAGTTCTGTAGGAGAGAAGAAAGCAGTGAAGGGGTTGAAATGTGGGGTTGGTCTGACAAATCTGTTGGAAAACTACAGTCAGGGTAAATAATAATGTGACTTATAGCCACATTTGTTAACATTTCCCTTTGTTAACAAGACTATATTATCAGAATTGCAGAATTAAGTTACTGTAAAGTAAATTTAATCCATTTGATATTATATGTAATAGCTTTTTACAGCTTTAAAGTCAGTATCTAAATCCAAATGCGCATCCAAAGGCACACAGGTAGAAAATTATGCTGACTGACTTTTTAAAGTTATGTTCTGAGAGGATGCCTTAATCCTGAAATACAAGAAAAAAAGAAATCTGCCTCTCTGCCTCAAGCAGAAGTTAAATGGTGAAATAGTGGTACTACTGGATCAAGATCTGCACCAAAACCAACTCTTGATTTTGGCCAAAGTCAAGGGAGTTCAAGTTTATTTTACAAAAACATAATGAAAACTACAATTACCACCCCAAGGTTGTATGCCTCTGTGCACCAGCCAAGTCTCTCTTACATTTCACATCCATGTCTGCAAAAACATGAATACTTCTCACACATCTTTCCCCTGACAGCACAGGAGATCTGTACAATCAGCACATTTTCAAGGGGGCACCTAAGGCAAGTGTCACCAGTTCAGCATCTGACCAAATGTCTCCCATTCTGTTCCTGAGATATGACGCTGAGTAATGACTAGAAAGGTGTTTTATGCAAAACATTACATGTTACAGTGAAGTTGACCCTTGGCCTTTTAGATATAAAACGTCACCACTTAATTATTTTATCCTATTAGACATTTGTGTGAAGCTTTGTTAGCATATGAATCCTTGAGTTATGGCCAAAAACGTATTTTGTGAGGTCACACTGAGCTTGACCTTTGACCACAAAATTCTAATCAGATTATTCTTCAGTCTAAGTGGGCATTTGTGTCAAATTAAAAAAAAAATCCTTTAAGGTGTTCTTCATACATCACATTCACAAGAGTGACACAGAAAATGTCACAGTGACCTTGACCTCTGACCACCAAAATCTACTCAGTTCATCGTTGAGTCCAAGAGAACGTTTTTGCCAAATTTGAAGAAATTCCCTTAAAACCTTCTTGAGGTATTGCATTCACAAAGATGGGAATTATGTACATGCTTACGTATGGATGGACAAACAACCTGAAAGCATAATGCCTACAGCCATGGCCATTGTTGGTGCGGAGGCAAAAAAAAACCCCATCAAAATAAGACACTGGAGAAAAAAGAAAAGAAAACTAAAGTGTAAGTCTCACTGGTTCAATGCAGTCTTTGGAGAGGGGAGGTGAGGGAAAGGCAGCAAAGATCAACACACCCACATACAGGTAGGTCAGCCCTACTAGAAGGTAAGCCACAGACAGGTCTCGCACCTGAAAACACACAAACACATCCACATTAGGCTCAGCAGCACTGTACTTACTATTTTCTGAAGTTTATAAATGTAGTTGATTTTTTATATTTGAAGACTATTTCCTTCCTGTTTGTAACATCAAAACATACGAACTCATGTAATTCACAACAAAAACTTGTGAGACTTAAGTTATCTACACAGAGTCAGCAGAGACCAGGTTAGTGCAGTTTAATGAATATGTTTGCAGTGTGTGAAGTTGTGTAGGAGTGTGGGTGAATAAAGCTCACATTGTTCTCTTGGTGTCTGTTATTCTTCATTAATGTGATGATGCAGTTGTGAATAAAGAAGGCCAGAGTGAGGACACCAGTAAACTGAGGGAAGAACAGTCTGAACTCTGAAAGAACCGAGGAGACAGAAATTATACATTTGTTGCTTTTTAAAACCAAAAAATACACTAGTGCTCCTAATGGTTGCAATGTTCATTACCTCCAACAATCAAAAGGGTTTAAGCTTTGTGTTCAAATTTCATAGCATTCTGATTTTCAGATTATGAGGTGAATTGCATGCAAACATTTTTTATTTTGGCCCTGGGGCGGTAAAAGAGGAAAGCTCAAGGAGAGGCCAAAATGGAAAAGGTTCATCCTGTGGGCAAGAAGAGTACATTTTAATGTCAATTATTATGACAGTCATTAATTGAGGGAGAGGCAATTTTTCGGCAAGATGGTAGAGCTGGGGGAAAAGTAAGGAAGATATTAGTCACTATGATAATATCAAACTGCATAACAATCTGGGTCAGTAATAGTAATCTGTCTGTCTGTCTGTCTAGAAGAGTTGGGCATCAACCAAAGAACTGACAAAATCAACATACTTATGCCAGCAGGCCAAAAACACTTCATCCAACAATTACATCAATGGGTACAGTAATAAACTCATCAATGTAAATTCTGATCACAGTCAAATTCAATATCCTGATCAATAAATCAATCAATCAGTCGACTGATCAATATCGATCTTGATACATATAATAATATATAAACATTTTCAGATTAGAATTACTGCCTTGTTGTATGTCTCCCCAAACCAGTCAAGTTGCAGTTACAATTTACATCCATGTCAGACTAATATGTAGCCATGACAGTAGAAAAATATGAATGTTGCTGCAACAAAGCTACAAATTCTAAACCTGGATGCTTCAAACACATTTTTCAATCCAGCAGCACAGAACATCCATACAGTCAGCACAGTACTTTATTCTGCTTGCAGGTACTGCAGCAAAAAATGTATTCTGAAAGACTGGAAATCTGAAAAAATCCCCAGCACCCAAACACTGGATCAATGAACTCATATCATATAGTAGTCCTGATAGAATACTGTATTCTGTTAGTAAAAAAAAAACAACAACATAGAAGTTTGATTGTATCTGGGGACCTTTTTTGGATTTTGGACTCTAACGGCTGACCTATCCACACTTCTTATATGGATGAGGTGACATCATTTTGTTGAGGTTCCACTGTATTTATTTGTCCCCTTTTTTGTCTTCTGATAACATGCTGGGAATGTGATTATGGATAATGGACTCTGTAAGAAACACGACTATATAGGCTGTTTGTATTTTTTATAGTTACAATGTTAAATAATGGCAGGGAAAGTGTTTTTTGCAGAACATTATGCTGTCACAGGGAAGTTGACCTATGACCTCTTGGAGTGAAAATGTCATCACTTCATCATCACATCATTTTATTCTATAAGACGAAAATGTGTGAAAGTTTGTCATGATTACTGTATGAATTCTTGAGTTATGGCCAAAAACATATTTTCTGAGGTCACAGAGACCCTGACCTTTGACTGCAAAATTCTTATCAATTCATTCTTAAGTCCAGGTGGACGTCTGTACCAAATTGAATTCCCTCAAGGTGTTCTTGAGATATTGCATATTACAGATATTGTGAATGGGATGGACAACCTAAAAACATAATGCCTTCGGTCACGGCTATCACTGGCATAGAAAAAAATTTAAAAAATCTACAGTTTGCACAGCCATAAAGCAGTTCCGCTCATCAATCAATCAGTAGAGGTGGAAAGAAAAGACCAATTCAGCATAGTATCACAATATTTTTGAGTGCCAATATTGTATCGTCACACAGTGCCAAGTTTTTCTTTATATTCTATAAATCATCAATATTACAAATCAAAATTAAACTTTAGTTAGCCAACTTGAGTAGTATAATCAGTAGCTTTTTCAGTCTACCAGATACATTTTGCTGGGGGAAAAAATGGCTGAAGTGATATGAACAGGTTGAAACGACTGAAAATAGGAAATAAATGTATTTTATAACTATAATGAGCATATTAAAACACGTTCAAAATTGCATTAGTATTGTATCATTACTTAAAGTATCATGATAATATCGAATCATGGAGCCTCTGGTGATTCCCACCCCTATCAGTCAGTAACCTTGTCTACAAGGGGCTTATACATAAACTTGTTAAAGGGATAAATACTACAGTGTCACAGGAATGGCTATGTACAATCTTAACTTCAAGCAATGACCAATATCTGCCTACTTGTGAGGGCTTACCTGGAACATAGAACTGGCTTGTGTCAAACCAGTGGAACTCAAGGTGGAAGCCGAGGCGGACAGCTTTAACAGTGACCAGCACAATCAGGTAGACCACTGAAATGGTGCCTGAACGAGATGGAACAAGACAACAATTATTCACCCATTCAGAAACTGTGTGGGTTGATGTTAGGTTTGACCTGATCATAGCTCTAGTATGCTGGCTGATTTGCTTGCTTACCTCGTACACCTGCAGTCAGTTGTTAGATTTCTTAAAAGACGAATAAGTATGTTTCAATCAGAAATCCAACAAACTGGCGGCTACCTGGCTGCCAAAAATCAATTATGGCAGCTTACCCTTGAGCTAGGATTCAAAGAAAATCAAATATCTAAAGAGGAGCACCTGGTGTTCCCCAGGTCACTGCTGATGTTTCAAAACTCAGCTGTGAACTGTTTGAAAACACCAACAGTGAATTAGAAAGAAAATTTGGTGGCACAAAGCCCAAGCTCTTTGACTTCTGACATACACTGCTACCCACTGTTTATGTCATTGCTTTTGTTCTGTCTTACCCAAGAAGGTGAACCTTGCGAAGAAGGAGGCTGAACGGAAACAGAGCAGCGGCAGCAACAGAATGATGAGGTAGAGAGGGATGGTGTTGGTTTTACTCCACCAGTGTTCAAAAGAGCTGACATCAGATGTATCGTTTCCATTGGTACTAAGGTACAGCGTGCAGACAGTGTAGTTCCCTTGAGGGTCAGTGTTTGGGTACGGACAGATGACTGTTGAACAAATCAGCAAAGCATTACCAGGACAGTCAATTTAATTAAAAAAAAGGTTTGGGGTTTTTTACCCCTACATGTGATTTAGGAAAAAGCCTGTCATTTCTTCAAATATAACAAGTGTGTAGTCCAGAAATGTGGGTGCAACAAACATACACAAGTCTCCTTCAGCTACATAAAATAAAATAAAAATCAGAATTTACTAAGTGAATCTTAAAAGATAGTAGTGATATCTTCACTGACAGAGAAGCATAAAAGAAAGATGGAGGCACCAGAGAAAGAAATAAGAAATGCACCATCACTGTTTAAATCAAACGTCTGGACTTATTTGGGACTTTTTAACACAGAAAGTAAGGAGGACTTGGATGTGACACATGCGATTTGCAAGCAGTGTCATATGAGAATAAAATACTCTGGGAATACTACAAACATGAGGGCTCATTGCACACTCCACCATCCAGAGATAGTGTTAGCTACTGACAGCCAAGCTAATGCTACACTGAGTCCGCTGAAAAATAAACTTACACTGGACACACTTAGCTTGACAAAACTACCATCCAACTCTGAGAGAGCTAACAAAATAACACAGTCCATCACCATGTACAAAGATCTGCATCCATACAGCAGTGTTGAAAACAAAGGCTTTTGTTTGTTACATGGAACCCAAGTATGTGACTCTGTCCTGATGTTTTTCACCAACACAGCCATACCCAAGCTTTACAGAGAAGTGAAGCATAAAGTTGAGGAATCTTTAAGTACAGCAGGAAGGGTGGCATGAATTTGTGACGCCTGAACTTCAAGGTCAGTGGATTCATATGTGACCATAACAGCACATAATCTCACAGAGGACTGTTGACTGCTGTCTCACGTTCTCCAAACAAAAGCAGTACACAAAAGTCACACACCGGAGCAAATATTGCAGACCTCCTACAAATGCAGCACAAGAAGACTGTCGTGTGAAAAACTTAATTCATTAGCAAAACACAGTGGGCAAGTAAGAAAAATTACTGTCAGATTCATGACATGTGAGCACCAGCTAATTTTGTTCTTACCACTGTACATATCTCAGTGATCAGAATCATTCTAAACTGACAGGCATCTATCTGCACTATCTGCAATCAGCATACTGTCACGCCTCCATTTCTCTACATGGAAAATATGCCCAGTTTGTCCACAGCTGTGTCATGGAAAAGCAGTGAAGTTGTTTGTAGGTAGGGTTGGATCAGGGGTGGGGAAAAAAAGTCGATAGAGCATAGTTCTGTGATGTTTTTGTGTGGCAATATCATATTGTCACACAGTGCCAAGTTTCGATTTTCTTATTATATAAAATATCAAAATTATAAATACAAATGACACTTAAGGTGGCCTTATAGACTGACTGAAAACTTTATCTTATTGGATAAAACAGATGTTGACAAAGTTTTCCTTTGGGGACATTATTTGCAATTGAAAACAGGCAATAAATTGCAATATATTTCATTGCAATACTCAGCATATCGCAACATATTTAAAATCCCAATAATATTGTATCAAGACTAAAGTATTGTAATATCGTATCATGGAGCCCCTGGTGATTCCCACCCCTGTGTTGGGCCAGTGTAAAATTTTCAAACCAGTTTGATATTAAACCACCGGACCGGACCGGTATACCGAATTTTACTATGTGTCACAGCTCCCTGTTCACACTGAATCCATTACATGTGCACTTCTGTTACTTCATGTAAACAAACCACATAATTATCAGCTGTTTGCTTGAGATCAGATGTAACCACTTAAAACATGAGTGAGTAGCCTACTTGCTATCTTCCTTTTATATTGTGATATTTACTAAAATTGACATACAACATAGCTAACAGAAAGTAGCATGGCTTGTTATAAACGATGTTCATTTAGCTCACCAGAAACTGTCAGCCCCCGGGCGATCTTTTTTCAGCAAGCCTCCACCTTATTTAAGTTTTTGCAGTGAAATAAGAAGTTATCAGGTGGATAATTCCTCATCTTAACTTCATTAATTAGTCATTCCTCAGTCATTGTCGACGAATATAAATATATATATATAACATGCTGTCCGTCAAAATTTAAGCTCACAATGGCAGTACTGCCTCACTCGTGTTTATTTTGGACACCCCCATGTTGGCTTCAAAGTGCTGCCATGTTGGTGCAATTTTAATTTTCTTGCTACATCTCCTCTTGTTGCCTCAAAAAAAAAAAAAGAAAAAGAAACATAGCGTTTGAGCTGATTCCTTTCATGTTGCTGACACTGACCTCGGCTCACTGCCAGTCAGACACTGGTGACTTTTTTAGTCCATCTACAAACATAATATTATGTAAATCACATGATTATATTGGTGCTGTGGCTCAGAGATAGAGCAGGGCCCTGTTTCAGAAAGCAGGATTAATGAAAACTCTGAGTATGTTAAGCCTGATATGAGGGAAACTCTGAGTTTTCCATTTCCCAAAGTCAGTTCAGCGTAACCCTGAGCCAGTTACTATGGCAACATACTCTATGAAGCAAACCAGCTCAGCAGGTGAGCATATAGCAGGAGGGGGAAACATTGCATGTCCTTTTGTGAATTAAGTCAATGATGTTGAGGCACAAATAATTCAGGGGCTGCTGCATATGGAGATGGTGATTAGACCCCGTTTGGATGTCTTATCGTTCCTGGAGGAGTGTCAGTATGAAAGATACCATTTCACCTCACACTCTATCACTTATCTAACAATCTGTTCCACCCAGATATATCAAATATTATTCATCGTGGATTTGCATTCATCGGAGCAAATTTTTTGCATTGTCCTGTGATTCTTAAGCAGCGGCAGTTTTCTTTCTAACATCAGAGATACTGAACACATCAACGAAGCAACGGTTTGTTGGGTCGTAAGAAAAGTGACTCTGGCTCTGAAAACTTTTGCCCGTTTTTGTGGTTTTCCCTGGGCATAAATCAGAAAGGATCATCAAAGAATGAAAGGGTAAATGTGACCTGTAGTGTAAAAGCTTTTTGAGTGGTCGGAAGACTAGAAAATACATAATGACGCCATCAGAACAGACTGCCAACTACTTTTTAATTTGCCAGAACATGTCATAGGGAAAAATGTCAGTTCAACAGTTTCAGCTCTTACACTCTACCAGACCAGCAAAACCAGAAATTGACCCAACTCTGCCTCTAAGCACATATTAGTGAATGTCTTGAAAGTCAGAGACAGCTTATTAGCTGTTCGTCACTCTCTTCAAATATGTTATGTCTGTCTCTGAAGATGCACTCTCTCCTGAAGGCACAGACTGCTCTATCTTCCATCAAGGCTAGATATGCCATTGTAACACCTGCTTGGAGATAAATCATAATATTTTATATATCCTGAATAGGCTAAAAACTAACATTGGCTACAAATTGAAATCGGCTACAATGCAGTTTCATGTCACTAGAAATTAGTGTGAATGGCAATCATTATCATCCAAGCAAATAAAAACAATCAAAACCAAAGTTGTAGGATTTCAGTAAGGACATTTTCATACACTCCATTGTAAGCTAGGACTGGGACACTCAGTTTTTATGGTTGAATGTTAGTTATGACAATAACTCATGTGGATAAAACGTCAGTTTCATAGTTATTTGATATATATAGCCGATGCATTATTAAATTAAGGGTTGGAACTATTATCAATTAAAGCCTTTTTTAGTGAATGTGGTTTTAATATGCTCTGCAGTTAGTTAAAAGGTGTGTTTACATTCTCTAGGACAGTTAGGCCTTAATCATCAGTTCTAAATGTGTTTGCAGAATACGAACAAATTCAAAGTAATAATGACTCCCAGATTTGTGTGTAAAATGTTCATGCCCACAGTTTAATCACAGATTTGTGCAATCAAGAGTGTTTGTATGTAAGGCCCAATGTGACCACTGCTAAAACCCACATCTACAATGAAGTTAAAATTGAAAGTCAGATAGTGTAAGTGACTTACCTCTATCTGAGCTGTTGGTTCCAAACTCTGAATCTGACATGTTGATATTGTGAGCATAGTCTGTAGACAGGAGAGGAAAATATCAGATCAAGCAAAAGCTCTTCCTGCACTTTTACTGGTGCAACCACTAATAATTTACCTTCAGTATCCACAAAATAACCATTATCTATAAGCAGGCTTTCTGATGTGTACTCTTAACAGTGCTATGATATCACTCTCTTGACAGACAGAGTCACCCATCTACTCCCACCAGCCTGCTCTGCAATGGGTAACTCTAAGTGAACATCACTGCAGAATTTAAAAGGTCAAAAGAGGTTTGGACTTTGAAACATACAGAGATATGTAGTTCCATGATATTTGCAGAATACATTAAGAATATATGATGTACAGTGAATTTGATGAGATGAACTAGTTAGCTGCTTAACTAGCTAGTTAAAAAGGTACACTATACAGGAATTGTGTTTGTAAACACGATCCTCAGTGAAACTGAAGCCAATCCCAGAATTACTCTTGCTTTGGAACAAGCTTTGTCCTCTTGACATTTCACCTCACAATATTGTGTTTTTGGTGTTGTGTCCATGATTTTTGTAGTTTCTTCTGCACTGGCTGCCAAGGCTGCCCACCAGGTAAGCCACAAAAAGCTGTGTAACAGGTAAAAATATGTATATTTATATAAATTCACAGGTACGGTCACAGGTAAAAATGAACTACACGTGGGCAGGGAGCAGGTGAGAAAAAAAAAAGATTTTTTATTTTTCAGAATAAAACAAATTAAATATGCAGTATATGTGTAATATTTTGACATCTAAATCACTATTATCAAGCCGCAATTCCTTTTATTTGGTAAGTCAGTGACACAACTGTAACCTCTGACTCAGTCGTCACATTCGTCACTAATGTGGAGGACTCCACCCATGAAACCTTTAAGCCTGAGAATGAGGTGGTAGCACACATTGGGTCTCATTCATGAAACGTGAGCAGAAGGAATTTGTGTGTAAACTGTTCGCAGACGGAAATTTACGTGCGTGTCCGCATTCATCAATATTTTAGTAGCTCTGATCTTTTTGTAGCTACTAACAAAATCTGCTCCTGCTCCTGACCACTCGTAGTGCTTGTGTAAATTTAGTAAAGCACATAAATATTGCTTGTCACTATTGGAAATGACAATTTTAATTCGTATTGCGCTCTGTTATGTACACAATACACAGATGCCTTTGAAACACATAATCTAAACATTACAAAATATTAAAAATTTAACACATTTAGTTAAATTATTTGGCAATTAGCAGGTTTAAGATCCAGGTTCCTGATTGTGAATTATCTATGTAAACTGACTCAATAGATTACACGTTCTTTCTACACGTTGAATGATGATAATAAAAATATCCGTAAGGACAGCCGGATCACAGCCTCTTTCGCCTCGGTGCCTGGGTTCAGCAGGGGCAGCAGGTGGAAGGAGGACGATCGTTTGAATGAATAAATCTGATTTGAAAATGATTAATTTACGTTGTATCAAACAGAGCTTTAGGCTATTAAGATTCAAATAATTTGAAGATGATGCATACAGACTGCTGTAGGCTATATGTTATCCGTATCATTTGTTAAAATAAATGTTAAATAGCTCTACATTCCGACAGCCATCACTGATTTAGTTTATCCATTATGCACAAAACATCTCTGGTTTCCTGTTCCCACTTCATTCAAAACCCCACAAATGAATCTTCTGTTTGTTTGGTGACTGCTGTATTTTTGTGTGTGTGCTTATGCGTTTCTTTGCCTCCAGTTTCATATCAAACCATTTACGCTTCACCTCTGACATGGTCCTTTGTACTATGGAGACAACATTAACAGCATCTGTTACCTCCCTCCAGGCCTTCGCTTTGCCTGTCACACCACTACTAACTGAAGAAAATCAAATGTTTTTTTCTTAAAGGGATAGTTCGGGTCTTTTGACATGAATCTGTATGGCATCCTCATCAGCAGTGTAGCACATCAACAGTGACTTACCCCCGACTGCGTCCTGTGAGCGGAGTTCCGGCCTGGTTTTGGTGTTGACGAAGGTAGTCCGGCTAGTTGTCTGGGGTCACGAAAATAAAGCGTTTTGCTTCTCAAAACAATATGCGTTCGAAAGAGTGATATATTTGCATCACAAAACTGTTGTCCTCAAAAAAGTCAGACCTCAAAATCGCCTGGCGCTATTTTCTCTCCATTCATATCACTGCGCGCTGCCGCTTGTGGACAGCTGTGCAAGTTTCCGTCACCTGTTCACAGTGTTTACTGCTCGGATAGTTAACGTTAACATGTCTGACTATGACACAAGTGATACCTTTATGAACCTGAATATACAGAAGCCTAACTTTGTCAGCTGGGGTTAGAACGGGCTGAGAGAGAGAGAGAGGAGGGACAGAGAAGTGACAAGCTTCAGTGATTTTGTTTCGCAAATACCGGGTAAATAACTGCAATAAAATACATTTTGCAAGGGAATGCGTCTCCTCTTTTCCCCTCCATTCATAAAATTCAGGAGCCAGGATGAAGTTACTGAGGGGCGCAAATCTTTATAATGCAACATAGGTTCACACAGTGAGTTATAAAGAGCGCGCAGCCGTGCGTAATTGTCGCGCGTAATGACAGCTCGTCGCCGGTGAAACACAATAAACTGCACATCTTCATTCATGTTTGTCTCATGACAGATGGAGCTGACAGACAGACAGACAGACAGACAGGTGGAGCAAGCGGTAAATTGGTTTTCTTTCTCTGTCTCGCAACATACAGCAATAACAGGTCATCAATATCCATTTTATCCATCACCATGCTCCCCTGCCGACCGCACCGAGCAGTGTGTTTGGCGTAACCCAGCAACACAACGATATCGTTCATTGGTGTGATGCTGCCATTGTTATCGTTATAGTTAACGTTACAGTTATCTTTCTTGGTGTGGACGGCCCTTTAGGCTTCTGTATATTCAGGTTCATAAAGGTATCACTTGTGTCACAGTCAGACATGTTAACGTTAACTATCCGAGCAGTAAACACTGTGAACAGGTGACGGAAACCTGCACAGCTGTCCACAAGCGGCAGCGCGCAGTGATATGAATGGAGAGAAAATAGCGCCAGGCGATTTTGAGGTCTGACTTTTTTGGGGACAACAGTTTTGTGATGCAAATATATCACTCTTTTGAATGCATATTGTTTTGAGAAGCAAAACACTTTATTTTCGTGACCCCAGACAACTAGCCGGACTACCTTCGTCAACACCAAAACCAGGCCGGAACTCCGCTCACAGGACGCAGTCGGGGGTAAGTCACTGTTGATGCGCTACACTGCTGATGAGGATGCCATACAGATTCATGTCAAAAGACCCGAACTATCCCTTTAAGTCCATTTCACCCAAAATTATTTCGATCTCTGCTTCGGAAAAAATCTCTCTTTCTTTCTTTGCGTCATGACTGACAGGTTGACAGGAAGCACCTACACCTCCTTATATGGTGGTCATTGGCTATTCATGGGCGGGGATTTATGCTAATTGCTGATTACCGGGAGCGCGCTGTCACTTTACGATGGATTGGCATTCATGATCATACACACGTGTTTACGATCAAATCTGAGTTTCCCGCAGCGTTCCTGAATCCGGAGTAGGTTTTTAGTAGAGTAGGCTTTTATGTGCAAATCTACACACAGATTTACTCACTTTTCATGAATGAGACCCATTGAGTTTAAGACACCCAGGAAGGACCCTTTTAAGGTTTTATAGTAGTGGAGGGAGCATACTAAAATGTTTCCGAACCTGGCAGTGACTGTGCAGAATGTTCTCGCCATCCCGGCATCAACCACAGACAGTGGAAGAGACTTTTAGTCCACTGGATTTATAATTCAAAAATGGAGAACCCAGCTTAATGTGATTGACTGTAGCCTGTGAGTGTTTAATCATGAGTACGGGTTGGGTCACAAGACTTTTATTAACAGGTGTGGGCAGGCATGGCTTCAGCACAGACATAATGAAGGTAACAGGTCAGTTCTGGTACTGAGATTTTGGGTATGGACAGGTACGGGTTTTCAAAAAATGGACCAGTGCAGGACTCATGCATGCAGCTTACAGTCTGGCACCTGGTCGCTACCATTTTTTATTAAGTCCCAGCCTCGCCTGCGCACAGTGACTAGGAATATACCCAACACAGCAATATAAGAAGAAAGAAGAAAATTAGGGATGCACAATAATACTGGCATGTCGTCGATATTGGCTGATATTGTCTGTAAAATGAACCATCAGAATTGGCCAACATGTTTTTTCTTATTTTGTATAATGACTGAATATTACATACATTGAAAAGCAATGTATTTCATGTCTACATCTGCTGGTGGGCCATCATGTTCAGAGTATGCATGTATAAAAAGATGTTAATTCCACTATAGGAGAGACCTGATGATCACTAAAATTAGCTGGGAAAAAAAGTTGATATATTGTAACCGGTATTGGTTATCGGTCAAATGAGTTGTTACATAACGGCAAAAAATCCTATATCTAAACTCCTTAAGAAAATTCAAGCAGAGGGCAGAGTCTTTGCAGATAAATACACCAGCATACACTGAGAGTGGGTCAGTAGTGATGACTATGGGGGAATACTCCTGTATGATTCTATTTTTTTTTTTTTTTTAAGGAAAACCCTTGATAGAATCATTCTCTAAGATTCTGCAAATATTCAGTGATACCGCAGTTGTGTCTTGCCTTGCCGGGTATCTTAATCTTTGTGGTTTGGAGTTCAGTTTCTCTCCTGCGTCCTGTTTATACTTAAGATATCTGCTTCATTTTACTGTTTCATGTTCGCTATTAGCCATATAGAAGCTGCTTGAAAACTCAACATTTCCTTATTTTGGTGCTTCACAACAAAAATATATACATAAGAAATTAACAGGGGCTTTTATTGTGAATAATCTATAAGAAATGAAATGGCTTAAGCACTAAATTAGAGGAACTTTGTTCGCAGTTTTTCTTCAATAAAGGCAAGTCTAATGCCCCTTTTCAACAGTCATGGGCTGGCTTGGCTTGGCTCACTTTGGTTTGGGCCGTCAGCCCAGCATAGCAGGGATCTGCATTTCCATTATAACAGGGCTATCTGCTGGAAGGTGTCTCTCCAACTGATGATGGCTTGTCTTGGGTGAAGACATTTAAAAGCAGCGGGTTGCTCCACAGCTTAATAGTCAGGCGGCCTAAAAACATATGTGAAAATAATGGGGATGCGTCGGACAAAAGCACCATTTTTTTTTATGTGTTCTCCATCGCCATAGCTTTCAATTTAGAAGGGGAGCCGCTTCATCACAATGGTGGAAGGCGGCCATTTTGGATTTCCAAGATGGCTGCCATGTAAAATCTACAAGTGCCAATATCTCAGCTTCCAAGCTACTTAGAAGGTCAATTCTGGTGACAAAATATACATTTTCTGGGTCAAGCAATGGATTGAAGCTATTGGGAATATCACTAGAAAGTGGTGTGCACAGGGGGGGAGGCTGTCACCCCCCCCCTCGTGGCCCAATTGTTGAAAAACACTTACTTAAGTGCCCTCTTTGGAGCCAAAATAAAGTGCCCTCCTGGGAGCCAAAATGCACGCTAAAGTGCCCTCCTGGGAGCCAAAATGCACGCTAAAGTGCCCGCTTGGGAGCTAAACGCTCGCTAAAGTGCCCTCCTGGGAGCCAAAATGTGCACTAAAGTGCCCTCTTGGGAGCCAAAATGCATGCTAAATTGCCCTCCTGGGAGCCAAAATGCACGTTTAAGTGCCCTCCTTGGAGCCAAAATGCACGCTAAAATGCCCTTTTTTTTTTCTTTTCGCCCCTGCCCTTCAAAAAGTCTGTGCACGCCACTGTCACTAGATAATTGTTCATGCCAAGATCAAATAAAAATATTAATTCTGGAAATGTATTCACATGATTTTCAACAAAAGCGTCTGGAATGGATGACATGAATGATTTGAATTCAACTGAACCTTATTAGCTTCTTTTTTAAACACTATAAAATGTTCTTTTGCATGTACAGTATAATCCAATTATCTATCACATTTGCAACTGCAAAGCTCTATGCATTTCCATTGTGCCTTCTTGCATGAGCACTTTGTACCACAACCACTTGTGCTTTTACAACCACACTTCACCAGCTCACTGCATGCTTTTGAAGCCATTGACAGAAGAGTTAAGGTTAGGGTTAGGGCCAGTACTCGAGTTGAGGGGGATGAGGGGGGATAGCATCCCCCTTGAAATAAAAATGGTCAAAATCATCCCCCTTCTAAAACTGCCATCCCCCTTTCCATCCCTTGTGTCATTTTTTTGAATGAATGTGGTATTACTGCTATTTCAACATTTAGTTTTACCTTTGGTTCCACTTATATTGAGTAAAATACTGTGGGCAAGGGCACGCATGCAAAGATATTTTTTATATCATCCCTCAGCGAGCTGCACCATGGCTGTTATGCCTGTGCCCTATAGAGCGCGCCCAAACAATGCATAGTGCGTCCAAATTCACACTTGTTCTTCTCTATGGATTTTCTCTGCAACCGTGGGTTGTAGCGAGAAGCCACTCACATCACGTGAAACAGCGGAACCGCAGCTTTCCAACAAGACCAATCACTTGTCGGTGGTCCAATGTTTTCACAGTGAAAAAAAATGATAAAATTACACTAAAATGATGTATAACAGAGCTTTCATACAGCTTTGCACACACATTACACTTGAATGTTGGGCGCTATCAAGAAAATACGTAGTTTTCTTAAAAATCAACTGGAAGAGTAATGTCATGTGCTTGCATAAGATTTCTGCTCAGTCATTCTAACAAAACCATAATGAGCTTGTTTTCTTCACATAGAGGATAACTATGACCAGCAAGCAAGGGCAAGAAATGTTGAGAACAAAAAGCATGACTATGAAAATCTCTGGAAACTTTTATGAGATAGGGGAGAGTGGGGTAGGCAGGCTTAGAATTGGTTCTATGTATTTTGTATTATTTGTATTTTTAATATATTTTCATATTTTAAGTTTTAATTTGCTCTCCATGCCCTAAAGTTGGGAATTTTAACTTACAATATTTGTATTTGTATCATTAAAGATCAACATTTTTCCCAATTTCTTTTTCATTTTTTTTCATGAAGGGGTTCTTGTTTAATTTATGATTTAATTAATCACAATTAAAAAATAACCCTTAGATACCAGTTTGATCATATACCACTAACTGCTTATTTGAAAAATACACTATAATTCAATACTCTAAAAGCAAAATTGACTTTGATTATTATTAGAATCATCGGTTGACCCAAGTAGAAGAAATGATTTTGCACTTGTCCTGTGCATTTGACCCTTACAACTGTATGTAAGAGCAGTGGTGCTATGTCAGACCCTCTATGCTGTCATCAGCACAAATTATGTCCCCTTGTGAAAAAGTCCACCATCCAGCCTGATTTTTTTTTTTTTTTTTGTTACAACTTGAGTACTGGTTAGGGCTAACCTTAACTCGCTGAAACTGGCAAGCTAGGTAGCCTAGTTATTAACCTGTACTTGCTAGCTACTTACAGCAGTGTCATCATCCAAAAATAGCATTCTTCTGATAGAAATGTTTTTGGGATTTTCTTTTTTGTTTTGTTTTTAACCTAAAAACACTTGCTGGTAAATTTCTCTGGGAGTTTGTGTCAATAACTGAACATCTAACTGTCTAACTGAGCATGTGCTGAGTGAGTGGCATCACTCTAGCTTACTTCATCAAATGCATATTGTTGTCTCAAACGATGTTTGGGTAGGAGTAATTCCTGGACTCAAAATATTTCTTGGAGGTGCTCTTTGGTTAGGGATACATGTAGACATCACAAAGAAGTTTCAAAGCAATCTCTTTAAAAATGTCAAATACCTTTATAATGGCATGATCATATTAGACATAGAAACAATCTCCAGCGCATTTCAGCACCAGTCTTTCGTGAAGGAAAAAACAAATTATTTAATATTGGCACAAACAATAATCTAGTGATATTCCTAATAGCTTTAATGCATTCATTGACCCAGAAAATGTGTATTTTGACACCAAGATTGACCTTCTAAGTAGCTGAGATATTGGCACTGATAGATTTGCCCTGGTTACTGTTATTGTGATTGTTATTGTGAATGTTTGAAGGGCTGGCCATAATTAGACACCACTGATGTGTGCTGATCAACCAAATGAAACTGCATTGTGACACCTTTTTTTCTGATGCTAACTCAGTACTGTGACTTACTGTAGATAAACTGTCCGGTGTTGTAGAGGAAATTGGACATGAGGACCCAGTAAACCACCATGGCTCCAATAAGTGACACCATGGAGAAGACCAAGCTGGACCACTTGCCAAACTTGCCAAAGTAGTACCTGCAAACATCAGGGAATTCCCAGTCGGATGTGTCAGTGTAGGCTGGAGAGAACACAGAGAATGAACAGATACAGGTGGGATTATTTTTGCCATGGCACAGACCATATGTTTAAAAAGCAGTACATTTCACTGTTCTCAAAGTCATCTACAGTTTGAGTCCTAGTCACTAGCTTTCCTTGTAGCCTTTGGCTTTCAGAATTACAAGTCCTTACCCTGCTGTGTGTGGATGGGAGGATAGCCAGGTCATAGGGATGTAAAATAGGTACAGGCATGTGGACATAAAAACTTACTTAACTTTAATTTCCAATGGGTGTTAACTGAGAAACATCCAATCAGTGAGCTAAACTTCTGTTAAGTAAACCTTTTAATAAATTCAGCCGTTTAAATCAGTTCACTTTCAGATTCAGGGTCAATTTTGAATGGATTCAGCAGCAATGACATTCTATTCTGACAATTCTAAGTCAGTTACAACTGTGACTTACATCTCTGGTAGCTATCTTAACCAAAGCAACTGCCTACACATGGATAAATGGCTGTAGTATTTAGAGCCCTTTACCCTACCAAACTGACAGGAAAAAAAGAACTTGAATGTTGATTACTTATTGCCATCACGCAACACCTTTGTGTCATTAAATCATTTAGGACATCCCCAAGCCTCTCTGCCAACTAACTCTGAGAATGAACATTTAAAAATTTGCTTGTAAGTGCAGGGAAAAGATGAAAATCAATAGAATTTCAGCTACAATTACAGATGTTGCGCAGCAATGGTCGGGGCTGGGCAATTTTAGGCAAAATTAGGCAATTCTGAGAAACACACACACTAAAAGTCATTTAATTATGGCATGCCCTTCATATTGTGGATGAGTGGCTGAAGTGATCAGACTCATAATATACAAAGGAAAGAAAAAACTCAAGAACAAGAAAGTAAGAATAACATTAACTGCTAGCAATTATGAACAAACTGGCGTGATCTAGCTTATAGCTAAACATTATCCATGGTGACAAAGATGAAAACATTTTTTAAAATGTAAAAGTAGCTATTGGATAGACTCTGCATATTGACTGATAGCTAAGCCAAATAAACAGGGAAAAGAGACAAGAGATAACAGGGAAAAGTGTTGATAAAGAGTATTTGTCTCTCCGTGTGGCTTCACAAATTGACTAAGCCAAGCATCAGGGTGCCAGACAGTAGCCATCCATGCCATGGAAAAGCAAATTTCAAAGTGGAAGTTCCAAAGCTGTATAACATATGGTTGCTTTGTTATGAATTTTCAAAGTTTTGAAATTTAGAGGCTTGCTGTAGCGCCACCATCAGGAATATTGTCTTGTGTTTCCAGTTGAGGACATCTGGCATGGGACTGGACCTTTATGAAAAGTTTGGCTAGATTTCTCACATGGAAATGTTGCATGAGCTGAGGCTTGAACTCACAATCTTCAACACCAAAAACCATCCTCTATCTCACTGAGCTAACTGGTTAGCAGAAACATCACATGTAGCTTCACAAATTGACTAAGCCAGTCACCTGTGTGCAAGACAGCAGCTGTTAGTGTGTAAAGGCAGATTTCAAACGGCTGTCAAAAATTCAGTTATTAAGACGAAAATCCGCATCTAGACAGCATGGAGATGTTGGTAATTTGTTTTTAACAATGATTTATTGGCTCCATAAGTGAATAACTGATGTTTAAAAATGCCATTTTTGCACTGACTCCAATTGTTCGCATGAGAGCAAAATTCAAAATGCTGTAAAAAATTCAGTTTTTGTGATAAAATACTGATATTTTCCAAACATCATCTACCATGACTCCAAAATTTTGGCATTTTTTAATGAACATTGAAAATGTATTTAGCAAGAATTTGCAAGTATATGTTTACATAAATCAAAACTCTGTGTGGATCGTTTGTGTAGGACAGTCTGAAGATGCTCTGTAGCAAGTTTGGTGTCAGTTGAGGAAAAATTGTGGGAGGAGATAGGTTTGAGAAGTTTTACAGTTTTTTGAAAAAAAAACAGAGCGATGAACTTCATAATTTGCAATAGGTTTAAATGTACAAAAGTTTCTTCAGTATTGGGGCTACGTTTTCGCGAAAGTTGCAAATCTGTAGCACATATGGTTGATTTGTTGTGAATTTTCAAAATTTTGAACTTTAGAGGCTTGCTGTAGCACCACCATCAGGACTATTGGCCTGTTTTTGCAGCTGAGGCAATCTGGCATGGGACTGGACCTTTGTGCGAAGTTTGGTGATTTTTCACACATGGGAAGTAGGATTTCCTCAGAAGAAGAAGAAGAAGAAGAACATGCAGCAAAACAATAGGGTCCTGGCAGCTTAGGCTGCCCGGCCCCTAATAAAGTCTAATCTTAAGAACTGTGATGTGATGTGATGTGTTTGCCTGAAAGGGATGCCAAATACATGTTAAAGGATCCACTCCTCTGCAGGAACAACGGTATAAAACAAACACACATTTTAATTAAAAACTGATTACTATTAGTTATGTACAGAAGGAAAATTTGTTGTAACAAAAAACTGACATGCAAGCAGGTGTACCCAGGGGTCGGAACCAAAGTTGCAGTGTTTTGGGGTACTCAGGAGGCAGAGGCTGTCACTAAATAGTGGATGAAAAAAAATCTGCTCCAGCCTTAGATAAGAGTCTGGAAGTGCAAGTCTGAGTTAAAACTAACCTCAATAAATCATTTCGTAATGTTCTCTGTGATAGACTGTAATCCCAAAAAGCAAAATACAAATGTATATGTTAAGTTATTTTTTCTGTTCACTGCTTTATTACTATAGAGAAACTCCTGAATCAACCATAGCATGATAGACAAGTATATCCATTATCTCCTAACTACGTAGAATACGTAGAATTATGTGCAGAAGCTCAGTGATAGAAGCAGATTCTTAATTCATAAATCAAATCCCTATTAGTTGCCGCTAATGTAGCAGCTACTCCACATACGATAAACATAAAACAGGACATGTAATCAGTGGAGGCTTCTATTGTAGCAAGGCACTAACTTATAAAAGGAACATTTAATTGAAGCGTTTTTTCAACCACACTCATGCCATAGAACCACAGCAAAACACACCTCGAAGATTTTCAGATGGGTTTAACAATGAAAATGAGCTATATGGCTTAAGGAAATAAGGAACTCAGGTCGGCACTCTGTCAGAAGACAAATATCGGCATAGGACTGAGCTCAGAATGCGAAGCGCTGTCAGTCACAAAGGGGTTCAGCCTTTAGACAATTCCTCCAATCGTCATGCATACACCTAGTGTCCTCTACCACCTACAGCTCCATTAGGTCCCAGGGAAGCTGAGCCTCCCTGGAAGTGACGATTTTGTCGCATTTATCAAATGACCATCTCGCTTTGCAGCATGAAAAAAACCTGCTCAGGACTGTCTCATAGGAATGCTGGGAGGCTCTGTGTCCACCGTGCTGAGAGTGTATGACAGGGAGGTCACATTTGAAAACTGGTGATAAACAGCTGATGTTTGAACATCATAGTCATGATGTGAAACGCATCCTAGTGCATGTCTAATGCAATGTAAATTCAATAGTGCATATTTTACCATTTCTTCTAAGACATTTTAGGAGACAATCAGCCTCCCTTGTTGTCTCAGAGCAATCGCCCCTGCATGTAACCCATATGAGAAAGTCTTATTTTTTATTTGTGCTGCAGGGTACTTTTAAAGGACTTTTAAAGGGCACTTTAAAAGTACCCTGTGAAGTTTTGACAACTGCTAGCGCTACAGAGCAATGCTTTCTACCATGTACTAAGAAACAAACCTATGCACCAGTGAAGGTGGGGTCGAAGACTGCAAGCAGGTCAAAATGGATGTGAGCAATGCTGGTTTGAAATGTATTAGAAAAATCTGCTTTATGATGGTGTGTTTTATGAGGAAGCAAATGCACTCAACATATTTATTAGATCTCAAGGACACACACAACTGGTTTTGGTGAGGAAACACTTTATGGAAATAGAAACTTTGTTCACAAGACCCCCCATCGGATACCTTTAATTTGAGTCAATGGATTGCATAATGGAAACCCTCACCTTTCCTAACAAACAGCACCAATAATGTTCTAAATATTATCTCATATGATGTTAACAGGGTTGCCAACTCTCAAACTTTCAGCATGAGAAACCCACTTACAGGCTCTGCCTCACACTCTCACATTGCTCAAACAAATCCCACACCAAAAATGAGACAGACACAAAGCTACTCCCTAATAAAAAATACAGCTATGAAGGAGAGTTCTCAATCTCAACCTGAGCCCGACAACTACAGAAAAGCCTGACAGGTTGAACCAGGTTAGGGACAAAACTGTGCGCTGACTGGCCAGGTGACGTGGGGCTTGAGCATTGTAAAAAAAGAACTGTTTCATGTTTGTTTATTTTTTAAATAATTAAATATAAAATAATGAAAAGTGCAGGCAGAGAGAGAGAAGGAGCTAGAGCAGCCAGGCTCCATGCTGGTCTCTCTGTCCTTCCTCCCAGCCAGAACAGGGAGGGTGCATTTCTCCCAAAGCAGCTGCTCTGGGAGGGAAATACAGTGTGGAGAGTTGGTGATCGACTGAGCTGGTCCATTTTCCACACGCATGGCTTGTGTCGCCATGTAGCTGAAGCATCCCGGGTGATAGGAACTGACTGCTGCTTTTTGTGGGTGTCAGGCTTGGTAGGGCTCAGGGTCACTATTTTAGACTTTGATTCACACAGGTTGGTTAAATTTGGGTTGTACATTTTTCGGCACATTGAGAACTCTAACTTCCACACACAAAACAAACAATAAAACATGCAGCAAATACAATGGGGTTCCAACATCGATAATGGTAGGACCCCAAAATAATAAAGCTCTCCGGAGTTTACAAGGCTAGTAATATCAGTGTTACTTTAACATTCATCATGGGGGTATGGGTAGTAGTCACAGCTGTTGCGTATTCCCATTATCTCAAAACAAAAACACACACAAACACACACACACACACACACACACACACACAAATAATGATAATAATAATAATAATAATAATAATAGTAATAGTAATAATAATAATAATAGTAATAATAATAATAATAATAATAATAATTATAATTATAATAATCATAATCATAATCATAGTAATAACAACTCGTCCATACCTATCGAATGCACAGTTGCCCACGTACAATTTCACATGGTGTGTGTTTGGGATACAGGTCATAGGGAAATGCAGATTAAATAGTCAACTGAACCCATTAAGAAGAGCAATGTATTCAGACAGACTTTTTGTGAATTTGATAGTACGATTGCTTTATTGAAAGTACAGTAGTACCATTGCCAATAGCGGGATAGTTAGTTGGCTAAAACTGTATATTAGTAGTTGAGGTAGGATGTTGACAGGCAGATAGTTAAAGTGTTTATATGTTCTATTGACTTGAAAGTGGGGCGCACTGGAAGTTCACATGGGAAAGGTGCAGCTAGCCCTTGTTGCAGCAGCATACCATACCATGACATTGGTATGGCCACAGGGGCCACAATCGGCCACAGGGGGAGCCACAGCAATCTGTCGCATTTTAGCCATTTCTAAGCATTTTTCTGTTGTTATAGCGCCACCCAGTTGCCAATTAGAGTTACATTTCTCCAGTCACCTTGAGGCATCCTGTTCTACATATCTACCAAGATTAGCAAAAATCAATATGGCAGTTAGGCCTAGGTACAAAATTAGCTCTCTAGCGCCCCCATTTTGTTTGATCGGATCAATAATGGAGGGGTCCTCTCAGATTATGTGTGGTCATATGCCTACAAAGTTGCATGGTGATCGGTGAAACCCTTGAGATGTTATACACCTTGATGTGATGAGCCACGCCCTCCGCAATATTCATTGCTTTATAGAAGCTCAGCTTTAGTAAGTTTTCTAACTTTTGCCAAGAGGGAACTTTAGATATTGGTCCCTAGATTATGTTCACCGAGTTTCATGCAGATCGGTTAAACTTCCTAGGATTAGACTGATTTTAAGTGTTTTTCAAATAATTCAAAATGGCGGAAAATCTATATAACCATAAGTTATGGGTTCTTGAGGCATTTGTTCCTCATGAGAAGATTTATCTCTGTGCAAAGTTTCATGTCTGTACAACATAGGGGGCATGAGATATGCCCATTCAAAGTTTGCAAATTCAAACAGTTCCTATAGCGCCCCCCTTTTGCTAACTGATGTAATATTGCACCATTCACATCCTCCCATGACCCTCTACACTGTGCCAAATTTCACATGGATTGACAAAGTCAGTAAAGAGAAAAACATGGAACAGACACACAGAGACACCCACAGAGACACCCACAGACAGAGTTTTCATCACTATATAGTAAGATAAGATAATAATAATAATAATAATAATAATAATAATAATAATAATAATAATGATCAGGGGAGATTGCTGTACCAATATCTACAAAATTACACTTAATTCTATGAAATTATGGAAACAAGTTGACTTGTATTAAACATAAAATAATGGATGTTCACATTAAAGGATAATTCCAGTTTCTTACACTTAAAAAAAAAGCGTTATCGTCAAACGTGCTAACTTTTTAGCCACTATCAGCAGAATATTGTTGCTGGACTTACGTATTGCCTTTGGTGATTTGAGGACAATGTAACAACAATAGAGCATCAGCAGGCCTGTGAAGATGAGGATGAAGATTCCCAGGGTGAAACCAGCCTAAATGGACAAAGACAACACTGACTATTCAGATTTTAGTTTTTGTCCTGTCAGGCAAATTTAATGAGCAAATGTGCTGCAAGTCTGCATTTCAAGATTAACTGAGGTCAGTACAAAACTAGTCCTTTTAGATGCGGCTTTACAGGGCCCAAGGACTTGAAGTATGTGTAATAAGGCAAATCACCTGCTTTATACCCCAGGGTATGCTGAGTATAGATGTACCCATCATTGTGTTCCATATCGCAAATCTGTGAGTGGGGAAAAGCAAGGTTACCATCAAAGCAGTCAAAGACAGTCACAAATATAAATGCAACATTTAGCTCAGGTTGATTTACTGACTGATGCTGGCAGGGCTTACATGGTGATGATACTTGGGTTTTTAGAAGAGTGGTCACTGCTTGTAACCTTGAAAGCTGTCCCCAGTGGACTGTAGATGTAGATCTCCTCTGGTCGGGGGATCACATGGTCTGGAGGACTCTGAACGAAACAACAGTCAGATACAGAACACGAAGTCCTTACAGGTACATAACATGAGCCGTTAAATGGGCATTAATAAAGGAATTATGTTTGTGTTACAGTGGTATTATGTTTATTTGTAACAGAGACAAGAAAACATATCATAGGGAGCACATTACGACGACATACAAATTATTGACCTGATAGAGGTCTCATGAGATTATAATATACAAATCTTCAACCCATGTATGTGCTAAAAAAATAGTAACTTGGAGGTTATTTATTATTTTTATTTTATTTTTAAATAGCAAAATGGCTTTTGGGTGTATTTTCATTATACCATGGACAAAGGTTTTTATAGTTCTAGGCAGTGCGTTTTTTTTCATGTAAGTTTTATTCCCAATATATTTGAAAACCTTGCAAAAATATGGCAACCTGTATGGCAAAACATTACTTGCAAAAAAAAAAAAACAGACCTCCCTTTCTAAGAGGAGTACTAAATGACAAAACTGCTTAGTGTTATTGTAAAAACCTCCAAGGCAATTCCTGCAGAGGGTGCTGTGGGTATGCTCAGGGCCTTCACCAGCTCAGACTCATGTAAAAGAGATAACATTGCTATTTAGATATTTGTTTTCTATCTTCTACTTTTGCTGCTTTTTACTTACTATTTGTTGCTACTTATTCCTCCTGTCCGTATCGCTCTTGTCTTTTCTTACGGTCCTTTCTTACTTATGTTTAAAAGGCATGACTGCTCACTTGCCTTGCAGGTGTGCACAGCTTGTCAATCAGATTTTGCACCTAAACTAGCTACTGTGGGTCCTATCACATGATCAAATAGAGACTTGACATTACATACAAGTACATACAAGTTACCCCGAAACACTACTGCATACCTGGGGTCCGTTTCACAAAGCAGGTTTAGTGAAAACTCAGAGTCTGTTAACCCTGAAATGAGGGAAACTCTGAGTTTTCCGTTTCAAAAAGGGAGGTAACTCAAACCAGAGAAAGAGGGGTAACTCTAGCCTGTTTCAGAGACAGAGGTAACTTAAGCTCTCGGTCAGTTACCGCAGTAACAGACTCTATGAACCTAACCTGGTCGGGACCAGGTTTTTCTCAATGAACCTCGAGTTTCTCTCTGTCTCCGCCCTCTTTCAGAGCCACACACTCTATTTGATTTCCTCATTCATTCAGTCAGCAGGCGGGTTTTGGCGTAGCCTAGTCCTGCCGTCTGTCATTTAAAAAATTCATTAAGAAAATCAGAATCAGTGTATTAGAAGTCCATTAGGCACAGTAGGTGGCGACTTTTTTCACTAATATGGCATGTCCTTTTGATAACGATCCCGTGGATGCAGGTGCAGCATTACTGCGCAGAGAATTAAATATTCGTCGGGAGATGGTTATCAGACCGCGCATAGATGTTCTAGCATTTCCACACAATTATCTTTTTGAGCTGTACCATTTAACGTCACAGTCCATCATCTACATGCACAACCTAATCCGTGCTTACATTTGCACCAATCGCAGTCATGCTCTCTCATCCCAGCAGATAGTGTATGTTGCGCTGCGTTTCTTTGCAAATGGAATTTTTTTGTACAATGTAAGACAACTGTATGCAGGGCGGTCAGAAAAGTGTGCTCATTTTACAGGCTGCCTTCTTTCTGTTGGCTGACTAGAAGTCTGTGTTAGTTTAAATAGGCTTAATTATTTAACAGAACATGATATAGATGAGAAGACATTTATGTGTGTGAAAACAACATTATGTTGGGGATAAAACAACTGCAGAGTCAAACAGCCACTTAATATTTACTTGACAATGTAAAACGTGATCAAAATGAGGTACCCTCATGAGATTATGCCGAGGTCTTACCTGTTTGAACAATGTTTTTATATTTCATCATAAGCTGCTGCCAAGTGCGCTTCTCCCCCGCGGGATTGCACCTAAATGACATAAATGAATAGACTACCATTCAAGCAGTTTTCCCCTGTTATATTATTGTGATTGCAAAGGACTACATTTAAACTTATGCACTTCTTTTTGAAAACGTGTGCAAACTCGCCGTATGAGCGCATTAAGATTTCTAATTCTAGTGAAAAACGCAGCCCTCCTCTTCCCCGTTGCCATGGTGACTTGTCGAATCGGGGCTCCATTGATGCTGGCTTTTAATAGTTGTGGTGCACGCGCTTAACTCCAGGTGAAACTACTCCGAGTTGATTAAACTGATTCAAACCAGCTGTTCTGGAACTGGAAACTCAGAGTTTGCTATCTCAGAGTAGATCAACTCAGAGTTCAGGATTAGACTCAGAGTTTGTTGAACCTGCTTTGTGAAACGGACCCCTGTTATTGTCAAAAAAAAACAAACAAACAAAGAAAATAAGAAATTATTCATTTAATTGAATAGTTTTTATATATACAGTTTATTCATGTTTTTTCTAGTTCATGTAGAATAGGCATATAATTTTGTTATAGATTGCTATTTAACAAAAAAAAATAAATCATGACAGAGATGGGTTTGCATTTTTTAAACATACAGCCTATAGTAAATGGCACTAGGGCATTAACAGAAAAGTCGATGTGTCGACGTGTCGACATCAGTGGCACAAGTCGAGGAATGTCCACAGTCATTTAGGCTTTCATAGTCGAGCGCACTTCCGCGTTGTAGTTTCCTGTAAAAATGTCCGTGAAAAATCCCCCGATGTGAAAAATATATGCCGAGCAGTCACTGGTGAACGGAGCGCTTTGCACGCACAGGGCTTGCAGACGTCTGCTTTGAGTCTGCGCGGACCTCTGCAGAGTCCGTTCCGCGTACGCTCCGCCCGAGTATGTTCAGGCCTTCACAGACACACATCACATGTGTGGAGATACTTCACTTTCCTATCTGTCAATGTGATGACGTCATCAAATGACTTGTTGACTTGACTTAGACTTTATTGACAGATAAGTCGACCTGAAAAAAATCAAAGTCGTTAATGCCCTAAATGGCACCATTTTTAATTTAATGTGAGTTCTTCTTTGAACACTTTGAATCTGAATCATTCGCAATTTGTGTTGTGGAATACAGTCAACATTTCCTGACATTTATATTGTCTTTAGAGTAGAGTAGTAGCAGCACTGTTGTTTTGTGCTGTTTAGCTGTGGCTATGCACTATATTTGATTGCACATTTGAGAGAAATATCGAATGATATACTATAAAACTTTAATTAAAAGCCTTGTCCCAATTAAATGCTCAGTTCCTTTTCCTATCCCACTGTGGCTACACATTTTGACAAAGAAAGGCCTGTCTCAGTTGAACGCCTGATCTGGTTACCAAGCAGTTCATTTTTATATTAGTTCTTTGGATGTATAAAACAGGTTGTTGGCTACCCACTTGAGCTAATGTTAGTTAGCTGCTTAAATCGCACATAGACATATACATGTTTAAACTTTGGTCAGTTTGGAGATGCTACATAGCATTAGCTCAGTTTGATTTTCCCTAATTCAATCGTTCCATTAATTTTACTACAACCATGAGCACCAAAGAATAATTCATTCAGATTCACCGCCATGAACCAAAGAACAAGTGGTGACTCCCTACCTCTGAAGCTGTCGTAAATCAGAATGTGTCCATTCTTTAATTACCCTGTAAATTATTCATATTCCATCAGTCTGTAAGGGTCCACTTATCAAAAGAATCAAAAGGGTTTTTCATAAAATTAATCCAAGTTATGAATATCATTTTAACAGGATAAAAAAACAAGTGTCATAACTCTCTGATGCCCTGTCTGTCGGAGCTAAATCAAATTCATAATTGATATGTTATTTGAAGCCTAGATTTTATACAAGTCAGGGTCCGACGTTCTCAAATCTACTTGCCCCATCTAAATTCTTACTTGCCCTGCTTAAGAGGTTCTTTTTCTGGCTGTGTGGAGCATATTTTCGCTCATAACTTATATCTTACGTCAGCAGAGACAACAAGCCAATGGAGGCAGCAGCACATAAAAAAGCAGCGCACTGCAACTGGCCCCTCCGAGGACAGAAACAGGAGAGGAAATACATGATACAGGCCTGGAATTAAGTCATTTTTAGGGCAAGGCCAATTTGGCCTTTGATAAATACAAATTTATTGGGGCATCACGGCCAAAATGTAGGGCACCAAGGCCAAAACCAGTGGCGCAATAACAATATGTGCTAACTACATTGAATGAAGACGAAACAATATATGTGTTGAAAAACAGTACTGAGTTTATTAAAACTGGGTGTCCTTTCTTGTTGTTTTGATTCATGTCCCTTATTTTTTAAGTCTTTGAAATCTCTTTATTCTTTTGTTATCTCCTAGTTATTAAGAAATTATTATTAGAAAAAGATTCTTTATTGTCCTTTCTCAGCACATAACATACATTGAAACGAAATTTGACCTCTGCATTTGACCCATCCTACTGTATACACTGGGAGCAGTGGGCAGCTGCAGTGCAGCGTCCGGAGACCAACTCCAGTTCTTTTGCCAATGCCAGTGCTCAGGGTCACTGACAGGAGTATTCACCTAACATAGCCTACATATCTTTAATTATATAATTATTCATATGTCTGTATGTATATTTTTACATAAATCCCCAATATTTTATTTGACTTTAAAAAATCCTCTTCCTTCATTTAATTAGACAATGTTTATTTTATTGTATTATATGTATTAATTCTCTACAGGATCTTGTATGTTCTTTAATGTGTGTTCAATTTATTAAAAGAAAAAAAAAACATTTTGGTGAGCAAAGTGAACCCTCTTCCTCAGAGAGGATCTTTGCCTCCCAATTTGTTCCTGGCGGCAGAGCAGAGTGAACCGTCTTTTTTCCTCAGAGGATCTTTGTCCCATGAGAGCACGCACTAACAGCTCTGTGTCCACAGTAAACAGCTTTCGCTGGAGATTTGACAGTCACTAGAAGCACATTATGACCCTTTGTTAAAGTTTCTGTGTGGTACCTGTGTTGTACATGAGCTAACGTTAGCAGCTAAGGACTGAGAGGCTGTCCGGTAACGTTATGTGTGTGCGTGTGTCTCGGAGTGTCAGTACATTAACTTAGCCGTAGCCTTGCTATGCTGTTTGTCATAAAAAAACAGGGAATGCTACACTGGCCGTATGGGTAGGAGGGGCATTACGGCCACACACCGGGGACTCCACGGCACTGGCCGTTTGGCCTTGGTATAATTCCTGCCCTGCGATTAGAAATAATAAAAATAAAAAAATGCGAGTCGGTGCTGCTTGCCCGATCAGGGCATGTCTGCGCAAGCTCTGCTGGCCCACCAGCTATTTTTACTTGCCCCGGGCATTTGGGCAACCGTTAACCCGTCAAGTAATATTCATACTGGTTCAAATAAACAATGAGATCATGTTTCCCATCTTTGCTGAGAAACAGTTTTGTGTAAAAGGAATTAAAGGCCTGTCCCATATAGATGCCTGTCCCAAATATAGGCCTGCTAAGTTTAGCGATTTAAGCAAATAATAGCCTGGGCTACTAATGGAAGTTTTACGGTACATGTTATACATACATATACATACAAAAATGTGGTTGATGCAACATACCAAAATAATCAAAATACACTGACTGCAACATTTCCAATACACGGTGTGTGTTTGGGCCATTTGGCCCCTTGCTACTGTGTGTCTAGTGTAGTGCATCTGTGCCATAGTCATGATAATGTGTCTATGGCTACACAAAATAACTAAGTAGTGATGTGACCTACTAGCAGTCTGTCAGAGGAGCCTGTTAGTCTGCCGTAGTAATGGACTCTGCTGTTGAGGATGGCAGCCTCAGCAGAGACTCTCTCCTGTGGCTCATCAGCTACAATATTCCTGGGCTCTACATGGAAAGGTCTGGAAGAAGCAGACAAAAAAAATCATGTAATATGTAGCAATATTCAACTCATTTTCACAATCCATTAAAGTTTTAAGTCATGCCAAAGTGCCATGCATTCTCTGATTCCAACATCTCCGGTATGAGGATTGGCTGCTCTTCTCTATTTCATATCATTCTTAACTGAATATCTTTAGGTTTTAAAAGTCGGTCGTACAAAATAAGCAATCTATTTTTAACACCTTGGGATCAGGCAACTAGTGACGGTCATTTTTTTAATATTTTCAGACATTTTTTGGACATGCAACTGATCAGAAAATTAATTGAGAGACTGAAAATTAAAACTGTCAGATGCAACTTTAAATTTAAATTTAACAGCTGAAATACAAACTTTGTTTTGTTTTGAACCTTAAACATGGTTTGACTGACGGAATTCATACATACTCAAACAAACATACACGTGTATGTGAGTTGCTGGAAGGACGTGTTTGTAATGCTTTATGTGCTAGAAAGCTAGTTGGTCACTGTGAAATACCTAACTGGATTAAAACTCACACAAAGTTCTTATATGTGCCACACACACACACACACACACACACACACACACACATTCGCTTGTCAAGCGAATTCCAGGAAGCTTAACTTGTAAAAAAGCACCTTGCTTATTATCTAACATACCATGTCAGAAAAAAAGACACAGGCAGGATCCAGGCCAGCTCAGACACCCAGGGTCTATGCTCGATACAACCTTTGCGTAAAAGCTACTGTACTGGCACACACACGATTAAAGATCAACTTCAATGCAGCTCAACAAAACATTATATGAGCAAAATGCGAGATCTGAAGAGAGAAATAAGCCCGAAAAAAATAATTGTGCGTATTGTAAGAGCCAATTGACATAGTTAATCATATTTTTCAATACCAAAATGTATTTCATCACCATGATAGCATAACAACCATGCAAGAGATCAAGTTCCTTTTAGAGTTCACATCCATATCAGTGAAAACATGGATGCTTTACACCCCCAACAGCTAAGAAGATCTATACAATCAGCACAGTTCCAAGATGGACACCTATCATGTTGAACATCCAGAAATCATGAATATGATAAAATATAAATCTAGTGTGTGGCTTTCTGTTCCATGGTATTCACTTATTCATTATGGCTCTGCATCTACTCTGAGTGTGCCATTAAATGCATAGAGCTCTCTGAGGTAATCTACTGAACAACATTGACCTGTGTGCAGCCTTTCTCTGTCATGTGCATGCAGGCGTAGTATTGGGAAGTACTGCGTATTGATCAATGTGGAGTTTCAGTGTACTCTACCTTTTAGCCTTGAAGTCCAGTGAGTCTGTGGATCCTCTGTGTGAGTAGCCCTCTCCAGTCTGCTCTGAGCACAGCAGAGGCCTGCAGTCGTCCTCCATGATACTTCTGACTGTCAGCTAAAGCCTCCCAATGCTCATCACCTGACTGAAGGAAAATATGTTGTAAAGTCTGATCAGTGACCATCCCAGAGCAAGCATAATACATTATTTGTGCAGTAAAGTCCTTAACTGCAACAACAGCTGAGATTACAGCTACATTATTCCCAAATCTTCCTGTGTGTCATGAATCTGACTAAATTCCAGGTAACCACTGGTTACAACTCACTTCAGCACATTACAAAAATCAACCTGTAGAGACTTGAAACCAGGGTAATCCATACAGTGATTGTGTCTGCTGGATTATCTGTCTCATGCAAGTTTCAAATCTCCAGAAGCTGATTTCCATTAGGGCTTCTGGTCAGCTGGTCGACTGGTTGATCGATATGCTATTGTCGGACCAAATTCTCACTGGTTGGATGGTTGCTAGTGTTGCTCTAACAAGGCCTTGTGACCACCAAAGTGTTTCTTTTCCCAGCTGAAAAACGACATTTCAGTGCTTGTATTTGTCCTTTGTGATGACTGGTCTATGCTTTACTTGTCCCAGCCCTGCTCCACTGTTATTGGACGACTGGTGACAGCATATTGCTCAACTGTCATTTTTAATAAAAAAAAAAAAAATGGTTAAATATTTACAGTACTCTGTTTTTAGCCTCATTGTAACCTGGTCACGTGCTTTCGCTGGTCTCGTGCGCAAGCGCGCACACGTGAGCTCGGTGTACACAGAGGCAGAGTTCAAATGACGTTTTTACAAACAACATCATATGTCGGCGCTTCAGGACACTTGGATCACTACGGACGAGCAGTATAAAGATATTTTGTGGTTTATGTGTTTTTGGACGTTTGAATCTGGTGCGCTGTAAGCATGATTGGGTGGAGTTGTGTTGCTACCCACTCTCCCCTGGGATCTCCGCAAGGGATGTGAGGACTCTAAAACTTCACTTGAGCCTCCCTCAGCATATGGGTGAGTAGTAATGGCTGAATTTTCATTTTTGGGTGCACTATCCCTTTAAATCAGAGCTGGCCAACATGCTTTTTCTTATTTTGCATAATGAATTCATATTACAAACATTGTAATGTATTGTATTTCATGTCTGCATCTGCTGGTGAGCCATCATAATAAGAGTATGCGTGCATAATATAATGCTAATTCCACAACAGAAGAGACTTGATTAACACTAAAACTAAGAAAAAAGTGGATATATTAATATCGGTATTAGTAATCAGTCAAATGAATTGTTATCGGCATATCGGCAAAAAATCGAATATTGTGCACCCCTACCCTGAACCACACATAACGTCATTTAACTAGAAGCCAAAGATCTTTGGTTGCAGAGCTGAGAGCTGGTGTTCTTCCCCTGGCCACTGAGGTTGGGACAATCAACAATAGTCAAGAGGAAACAGAATATGTGAGTTGTGTAATTTGGGTAAGGTGGAAAATTAGTCTCACTTTCATTTATATCGTACAAACTATGATGAATTAAGAGAGATAGTGTTCCATGAAAGGGCTCATCTAAACTCTGACATCCTCTGGTGCTCAGATATTAGAATGGTTGTTTAATTTTTGTTTGTTTAAGTTTGCCAAGTTTGTCACAAAAGCCTGGAAAAGAAAGCAAGGTTTGTTTAATTAGTACTTATTTTGCTTTTTCTCATGGTAAATGCCTTTAAAAGTGATCCATGAACTCCATCCTACACTATGATAATCTGATTATGTGTGATGCTTTTATTGCTTTGCTCCATTTTCTTTCTCTTTAATGTTGTATGAAAATACGTACCTTGGACTCTGTTCCTGGCTTTTGATTTTATGGTGTCTTGTGAGCCCATGCGGGCTGGGCATAACCGTTTACTTGACACAATAAAAAAATTGTTTAAAAAAAAATCATTCAATCATATGTTACAAAGCCTCTCAGGAAAAGTTGTTCAGTGCCAGACCAAGATACAAAGTATAGACTAAACACTGGATCCCTCCAAAAAACTATCATAATTTGGGGTGGCAGTAGCTCAGTCCTATGGACTTGGTTTGGGAACACGAGGGTTGTTGGTTCTGGACTGGTAGCTGGAGAGGTGTCAGTTTGCCCCCTGGACACTGCTAGGGTGTCCTTGGGCAAGGCACTGAAACCCCAACTGCTTGGGGTGCCTCTCCAAGATAGCCCCTCACTCCAACATCTCTCAGTTTAATGCATGTATAGGTCCTGTTTGTGCATGTGTGTGTATCTCAGGTATGTGTGTATATGACAACAGAGTAAAGAAATTGAATTTCCCCTCAGGGATTAATAAAATACATCTTCGTCTTCTTGTTCTAATGAACGTAATTCTATAGTAAGAATAAAAATGGTTTTTTTTTTTCTCTAAAGAGGGTCTTCTCTGTTGCCTCACAGAGCTGGGCTATATCTAAAGGTAAGGATCATCAACATAACATTATTCATCTGGTAGGCTTTTTGTATGTGGCTCAATGGCAGGTTTGGCAACATCATGTAATAGGTTGTTGACACTGTCAGAGCTGACTTATACACAGATATGACAAACATGAAGCTTGAGCGCTTCCTCATATCTTCTCTCTCATCAACCAACCACAGAAGTGTAGTCAGCCTGCCACAAACACAGCTGCTGCTTCAGCAGTGACACATTACCTCATACACAGGCATTAAAGCAGGCAACATGTGACAACACTAATAAACCCCTGTACACTTAGTTACCTTCAGTTCAGTTCAGTTATTTCACAAGTCTGAGGTGTTGACTTCAAACTGACATCAGTACCTATGGAGATAGATTTTTCTCAATGTTATTTGTGAGAACAGATCAGCAATCAGTGTGTTAATGCGTAATCTGTAAATATAAAACATCTTCCACAAATACAAAGAGATCTGCCACTTCAATAAACTGTTTTGCAAAATTGAAAAAAGCTCTGCCAAAAGACAGAAAATCCACAAATTAAAAAAAAAAATCAGAGAATACATTTAATTTACAAATATATTTAAAGCATTTTTGAATATCTTTCTAAAATTTACAATTTTTGAACAGATATTTCGAAATCGTTTCATTGTTTGAATATGCAGATCTTTTTGATATTGGACAAAAAAAATTCAATTCACAAAATCCTTTTTTTGTATTTATGGAAGTTGTTTTATGTTTAGAGACTACACATTTACACACACACAGTAAATTTTCTCACACAAATAATTTTTGAGACAAATCTATTTCCATACTTAAGTATTTCCAGATCTGTTTTATATTTCAAAATTGTTTTTGCAGTTTCCAAAATCTTTTTTTTTTTTTTCATGGAAGTTGTTTTATGTTTACAGATTACACATTTACACACAGATCGTAAATATTCTCAGACAAATGATTCTTGAGACAAATCTATTTCCATATTTGAGTATATGCGGATCTGTTTGATATTAGAAAAATAGTTTTTAGAATTTACAAAATCTTTTGTTGGATTTATGGAAAGTGTTTTAAATGTGTTTACACATAAGCACACGAGTTGTCCATCAGTTCACACACATACTACTGAGACAAATCTGACTCCATACATTCTACTCTTGATGTACAGAGGGGACGTTCACGTGAAACTGAGTGTGAAGCAGGATTCCTGTGGAAATATTAAGTGCTGAGTCTGCAGAGATTGAGGAAACTATACTAAAGTTTGGTAGGTTGTTCTTACCGGATGGCGACTTTCTGTTTCCTTAGTTCCCAATTTTACCTAAACTAGGTTACCTAACCGATTCAGGTCAACTGAGGTCAGACCTTTAACAGTGTAGACTGTGTCTCCTGCTGTCATCTGAGCAGTTAAAATTAACACAGACAGAAGTTGAAGTCCGTACCGGAGTGTGTAGTGAAGTTTTCCTTCCTGGTGTCTTCAGCTCATCTCATGTTTGCTGTGTCAGCGAAATGTCACAACAAACAGCACTTAAAATACTAAAAAAAAAACAAAAAAACCAACAAAAAACAATCAAATGTCGACACACAGCGGCTGGCATTAAAATACTGTTCCAACAAAAAGAGGCAGTCAGACTAACAGCTGGCTGATAGAGGTGACAGTCCGAAGGAAGAGGAAGTAAGATAGTAAATCAGACAGTAGGCTAGCGTCACCCCTGATAAGTGCAGAGCCGTGCTGCTCTTGTTATTGCTAATGATGATGGTCTTGTTCTTTTCCTTTTTCTTTTCTTTCCTGAGTTTAATGGCGGTTAGCGAACCAGCTGTCAGATGGATGACCGCCACCTACTGGAGTGGAGCAGTAGATTGGCAGAAAACAAATCAACAGCAACAACAAAAAATAGGAGGCTGTTCCTGTTAATTTTTTTTTTTTAATTTTATTGTACAAACTAAACATAAATATTACAGTAGTCATGTCAGCTTAAAATAAAGGTGTGAATAAATTTATCTGCATCTTTTTCATTTAGAAATGGTTGTACCTTAGCTATTTTTCTGAGGTGGAAAAATGCTGTGTTGGTCACCTTGTTAAAATGACAAAGCGTAAGACGGGAGAGCGGGAGAGCTAAGTGCATACTGGAATTTCTCTATTGTGGGATCAATAAAGGTGTATCTTATCTTACAACAAAACAAAGGGATACAAAAAAATAATACAAAGGGAACAAACAGAATAAGAAAAAAAGGATAAATAATTAGATTTGTGGGGGGGTGTAAGAATTATAAAAGAAAGAAAGAATTGTTGGATTGTGAGTACATAGAGGACTACTTTAAACGTGGATTTACAATGGATGAAATTCTTACTTTGCTTGTAAATTCAATTGGGATTACGCTAAGCAAACGCACCCTGGAAAGGATTTTAAGCAACAAGAGGCTCTGGCATCGAAAGGATAAAACCAATGTGGCTGAAGTGGCAACTTTCACTGAACAGCAACTGGAAACATCTGGTCAGTCTCATGGTTACAGATGGCTGCACCAAAAATGTTGGTTAAATGGAACTGTGCCTGACAGAGAAACAGTTTGAATATTACTACAGTTACTGAATGATGAAGGTGTGGGTCTGAGGTCAAGAAACGTCTACAGAAGCATGTATACCATAGCCGCAGTCCCAGTTATGTCTGGCACATTGATGGTTATGACAAGCTTAAGACATTTGGAATTGCAATCAATGGATGCATTGGGTGTGGTTACATGATGGCTTCTCATTTGGAATGAAATAAATCTGAATGAAATCATTCAGAATTAAAGTTTTTCCAGGCAGTTTACATGGGAAATATTCATTCTGAATGAGGGTTTACACGGGAGATCAATTTAATTGCCTTTTAATCGCCTTTATTCGGTCCGCACAAGGTTTGGGGCAGGGAAGGTTTCTGATTGGACAGGGGCGGGGCGGATGTTACGTGTTTACATTTACCGGAAGAAAACACTGTAGTCCTCATTCCGGATAACGAGATACTT
This sequence comes from Epinephelus cyanopodus, assembly GCA_026686955.1. Taxonomy (NCBI): domain Eukaryota; kingdom Metazoa; phylum Chordata; class Actinopteri; order Perciformes; family Serranidae; genus Epinephelus; species Epinephelus cyanopodus. The sequence goes on along the minus strand of CM048932.1, from coordinate 3,904,380 downwards.
GAAGACGTTGTTTTTAGTGCCTTTTTCAGGCTTGTTTTGCTTATATTCTTGAAGCAACAGTACGACAACAACCTTGTTCTGCTAATACTTTGCTTAATATTGGAGTCTTCTAACATAGAAATTAAAAATAATGTTTCCGCTCGGGACCATCTCTTGTTTTTAGAAGCTGCCATCTTGTTGTGCGTGCGCTATATGCCTCATTTACCTCAGACTCTTCGAATCCAGTACCTCCTTCAATGGAGCGGCTGCCTGGATCTCAATCCTCCCTCGGATCTAACCACCTCGTCTAATTTATTTGACTTTAACCAGGGTTGAAAGATACGTAACAAAACGGACGAACTTCAAGCACATTTACGCTTCTGTCATGAGTTCAGAGGCACATGTATTTTGGCCGTGACGGAGACTTGGCTGGCTGAGAGGGACCCGGACTCAGAGCTGGTGATTGACGGATTCAGGGTGCCTTTATGCACGGATCGAGATGCCCAAACGACCGGCAAGATAAGCGGAGGTGGGGTATGTCTCTACTTTAATGAATGTTGGTGTAAAACTGTTGTGGTGAGAGAGAGTCTGTGTACTAAGGACATGTACTAAGGACATCTTTGCATCCTCATTACCTGCCACAGGAGTTCCTGCAGGTATTTGTTACTGTGGTTTACATTCACCCCAAGGCGAATTAGAGTGACGCTGCAGAGACCCTCTCTAACGTTATGTACTGTCTCTGTCCCCCGATGCTCCCAACATTATACTTGGGGACTTTAATAACTGCACCATGTTGATGTCTCTGAGGAACTTTTATCAATACCTCACATGCCCGACGAGATATAATAAGACTCTGGACTTGTGCTTTGGGTCAGTTACAGGCACGTACAAATCCATACCGCTACCCCCGCTGAACACAGCTGACCACAACTGCGTGCACCTTATCCCGGTGTACCGCACTGCTCTGCAGAGGGGAAAAGTGATCACTAAGCGGGTTAAGATCTGGACAGAGGATTCCTCACTGACTCTGCAGGGATGTATTGACAGCACTACCTGGAATGTGTTTGTGGACTCCAGCAGGGACACTGATGAATTAGCAGATGTTGTCAGTTCATGGGTGTCATATTGTGAAGATTTTGTGCTTCCTGATAAAATTGTAAAAAATTTACCCAAACAGCATGCCCTGGGTTAGTAAGTCCTTGAGGATTTTGTTGAACAAAAAGAGACAAGCCTTTAAACAGGGTAAACTCTCTGAATTTAAGAGACTGCAGAAAGAAGTTCACTGCAAATGTAAGACTAGTCCTGGCCCTGATAACATTGGGAGCTGTTTGCTTTCCAGTTGTGCAGAACAGCTGGGTCCCATTTTTATCGGATTTTTATATTATCACTTTGTCAACAGAGGGTTCCACAAATATGGAAACAGTCCATTATAGTCCCTGTCACTAAAAACAACCATCCCAAGGTTCCAAATGACTATAGGCCAGTTGCTCTTACTTCCCTGGTCATGAAGTCATTTGAGAAACTGATAAAACATGAACTTCTGGTTAATACACATCTAGATCTGCTAGATCTTTTATTTAAACACTTGGAGGGCAGCAAAGCGCACACTAAGCTCTCATTTGTGGACTTCTCGTCAGCGACGAGAAGTCCATCCAACACCATCCAGCCACACCTGTTGGTGGATAGGCTTCTTAACAACTTTGGTGTTGACTCCAATCTGGCTGGCTGGATTCTAGACTTCCTCTCTAATAGATCTCAGAGGGTGAGGGTGAATGGGTGTATGTCAGGAGTGATGTCTTCATCCACTGGCTCACCTCAAGGGTGTGTCCTCTCACCACTCCTTTAAATCTTGTACACTGATGACTGTAGGAGCCAGTTTTTCAACAGACACATCTTGAAGTTCGCAGATGACACAGTTATTGTTAGTCTCCTCCATGATAATGAATCTAGCCATGGCCCTGTGATTGACTACTTTTTAAACTGGTGTAAAAATGATTTTCTTAATCGACATGTGCATTGACTTGAGACGCCATGCTCCTGCAACTCAGTGCACTGTTATTGATGGCCAAGAGGTGGAATCTGTTGTTGTTGCTGTTGTTGTTGTTTTTGCATTGTGACTAGCGCAAGAGTGTGTTTCCTTGTGTGTTTTTTTTACTGTGGCTTTCTGCCTGTCATTGATATAGTGCTGTTGTGCTTGTTCTGGTGTCTGTTTCTTTGTCTTTCTTTTTATGCCAGTACCATGCTGCAGCACAAATTGCCCACTCAGGGACAATAAAGTTTAACTTGAACTTGAACTTGAAGAGGAATGGGTGTATACAAGTGCGAGAAATTATTTTATTCCGAATTAAAAACGGAATATTCCAGTCCCTTACATCGAAATGAATTTTCAATCGCATTGGCCATTTTCATTCGGAATTAGGTGTTCACAAGATCACTCCATTCAGAATGAAAAGGGAATTAAACTGTCCATGTAAACTCATGGGTTTTCCAGAAAGACGATATGGCTTGAAGCTTACAAAACAAACAATTATCCAAAGATCATTGCTGGCTACTTCAGTGATGCTGTGATCCCTGCTGTTGGGTGCCCTACTTGATTCAGAAACAGAAAATGACCACATGGCTGAAATGCAGCGTTTTATGCAATTTTCTGAGAACCAAGCTGAGGCACTGTAAACTTTGGTCCAAGTACTGGAAACCAGCCCATTGAACAATAGTGGCTGATCCTGCAAAGTGAGTGTCTGCAGTTTTGGATAGACTTATCTGACAAACTGAAAGGAGATGATGACTTCTCAGACACTTTCTTAGACAGGTCCTTGATCCAGTTTTGCTTTCTTATACTATACAGGTAATTGACACATTATGAGATGAAGGACTGCCCATTGATATTTTACGAGTCACAAATGAAAAAAAAGGTAATTGTCTGTGGATAGAATGAATAAACCAAATTGTTTCCGGTAGCAAAGAAACAGTCATAAATTCAAATTTTAAAATTAAAGTAATGAATGTTTGCATGGATCCTTCTCTCTCACCCTGAAACCACTCTTACGTAACATCATCGACACTGCTCTCTCCTGGCTTAATTCCCACCTCTCCGACAGATACCAGTTCATCAGCATAAGCAATTGCAAATCCCCCACTGCTCCCCTCTGCCAAAGTGGTCCCCAAGGTTCAGTTTTCGGCCCCCTCCTCTTCATCCTGTACATTCTCCTCCTCGGTCACATAATCCGCTGTCATGGACTTAAATTTTACTGCTTTGCCGATGACACTAAACGCCACATCTCCACCAAAGCCACTACTCCTGCCACTCACTCTACCTTCACCAGTTGCATCACTGAAATAAAATCCTGGCTTCAAACCAACTTCCTCAAACTAAACTGTGACAAATCAGAAGTCATCATCATTGGCCCCAAATCTCTCATCAAATCCACAAATAATTTCTCTCTCTCCGTTGATGGCTCCACTGTGCTGTCCTCCCCCCATGTCCTTAACCTTGGTGTCATCTGGATGCTTCCTTATCCTATGGAAAGTTTCATTTAATCCTGTACTGTATGTCCTATCCATTTCTGTCTTCATCACTGCTTACATGCAATACATTACTGTAACATGTTACTTTGGCAATGTGTTACTCCCAACACTCTGTATGTAACCAGAGGTGGGAATATTCAGATCCTTAACTTAAAGAAAAGTAGAAACCCCACTCTGTGAAAATACTAGAATGAAAGATTTTAAATTTTCCCCAAGTAAAAGTGCATAAGTATTATCAGCAAAATGTACTTAGTTTCCCCTTGTAAGTAACTGTACTGGCCTACACTATATCATCGCATTATTATTACTAATGCATTGTTGTGGAAGAAACATTTTAATGTTACACCTAGTTGAGGACTTTGTGACCTGCTGGTTGGTTCAGTCTATCCCAATGCATGTATTATGAAATGAATCTGTTTTATGTTTAAGACCAGCTACAACATGAAAAGCAAGTAAAGTCCAAGTACCTCAGAATTGTAGTCATGTGCAGTACTCGAGTGAATGTACTTTCCACCACTGTGTTTAACGAGGGGAGCAGTGGTTAGCACTGTTGCCTTACAGGTTCAAACCCTCCAGCCGGCTGAGGCCCCTCCTTGTGTGGAGTGGCTGTGTCAGCATGGCTTTTCTGCAGGTTCTCTGGCTTCCTCTCACAATCCAAAGTTTTGAATGTGAGCATGAATGGTTGTCTGTCTCTATGTGTCAGCCCTGTGACAGTCTTGCGACCTGTTCAGGGTGTACCTGCCTCTCGTCCAATGTCAGCTGAGTGAGGAGCTGTAAACATGCTGTATCTTACCATGGATTCCGACGGGCGTCAGGGGCGTTGGCTGCAGTGAGCGGCGCGATGCCAGCGACCAGAGTGACCAGAGAGTAGAAGCTGAGAGAAGCTGAACCCCCGAAGCAGCAGCCAATTGCAGACCTGGTTTGCAGGACTCTGTGGACACAGATGGACCGACAGCTCTGGGCCCTGCGTTTCCTCAGCAAATATGCCAATGCAATACAAAGGAGGCTTCCGAAAGTGCAATCCATGGTGAAAGAGGAAACCGAAGATGTGCGTGCTATATAGGCTACGCTTTTTTTCCCTCCAAATAAGCTCCCGCTTATTTACCACAAATTACATTTCTCAATGGTCCTATGTGCCAACAGGAGGGTAAAATCATAATAATAAAAGACTCATATAGGCTATATGACTGTGTTTATTAGCGTTATCTTAATTGTGTAATGAAAGTCATGAATAATACATAGTGAAGACATAAATGATAGAATATTAGCCTAGATGGACACATCTGCAGCGCCCAGCCCCGCCCCTTTGGCCACTGCAAGCGCCTGCTGGAGCTGGCAGTGTGAGCGATGTCAGAGCGACCAGAGCGCCCGCAGGCGACTATGAAGCTTTTGTTGGGAATCCCCTATTATACCGCCTGGCAAACATGAGGTCAGTTGCTGGGTGCTACTCTTGTGCCTTTTCTGTGCCAGCTTTCAAGAGTGCGATGGCAGGTTGTGTCTGAGGCTGCAAGCAACTTCAACAAGCACAGAATCATAGCTTATTTACCTTTAATTTTATTTACCATTAATCCTGAGTGCAGAGCTGATCTTCTTCCAGGTGTTGTTTGTGTGTAGGCCTATTTTTCGTGGAGAAGATGTAAAGCTCTGGCAGCTCTGCACTAAAACGATCAACTTCTTCTCATTATTCATCACAGACTGATATTTACAGATGAACAAAGAGATATTTATTGGCTGTGATTGTTTTTTCCTTGTCATATGACATACAGTGCACCCTGATGCATTCCAAAAGTTGAACTCATCTCAGGGTGCAGCTGTCGTGCCCAGAAAAATAGGCGCTCGGAACACGTGCATGCCGCTCTAGCATCGATCTGGCGCTTGAGTACAGTTGTTGCGCATCTACATTGAATAATATGAATTTGAGGGCACAAAAAACGCAGCATGTGTACAGCCCCATAGCCGCCAGCCTCCTCATGACCCTTAACTATGCATCACACAAAAACTGTTCAGTAATGGCCTGAAGAATGTGACAAAAGAGCTCAAGGCATCATCCTGGCCTCCAAATTTCCCAGGTCCCAGCCCAGTGGAGCATCCTTGGGACGTGCTGGTACGCTACTTTGCAACCCACAGGGCTCAAAGGATCTGCCACCAACACCCTGGTATCAGATACCACAGGACATTCTCACTCCAGTGTTGTCACATCTTGACATTTTGGTCATGGACTTTCCATGTCCACATACAACATACAGGGTACGCTTTCAAGATACACTTCCGTTTTCACAGGAAATTATTTACTTTGTTTTAAAATAAATGCACTACATCAGTTCAACACTGCAAATAGACTTTTTTTCTCCTCAACAACAAACAGTAAATTTTAGAGACTAATTAATTATTGTCTTTTATACGGCATCTTTTACCACAATTTGACGCTTTAATCTTCTCTCTATCTCTCCAACAGGCAGGTATAGGACATGTCCACATTTAAAACAAGATGACTGAAATCAAATTAACATGTACTTATCGACAACATTCAGGTGCGCCGTGCTGTCCAAGGTGCAGAGTGTGTCTGGAACAGAGAGTCTCTGTCTCCCCGTGCGCAGTAGTGTGAATATTTATGCTATTAAGTAAACGGAGAAAACATCTCTCTCATTGTTTAATAGCAGCAAAAAAATAAGGCTTCATTCATCAAAGACATAAACTCGATCTCTCTCCTTCTCTCCCTCTTTTTTCTCTGGCTCAGGTGTGTGGAATGGATCCTTGGTCTCTGGCTGGATGCAGGAGCAAACCTTTTCTTTTTTCTTTTTTCTATTTTTCTTTTTACTGGCAGTGACATCATAATTTTAAGAAATGTTGAAAGAAAAGTAACCAAAGAAAAAGTGTAATACTGAAAGAAAAATATGTAATACTGAATATTTCGTTTGTTTACAAGGTATTTTGAATTTTGAAACCTGTTTTATTGATCTGTTTGTAATAAATTATTTTTTTTGTACTTTAAACATTTATCTCAGCATTGCAAGTTATTGATAATGAGAGAGTCAAGACTCAAGCCAGCAGCAGCCACAAGTAGAAACGTGGATACAGTGAAAGTCTATACTTATGAGAAATGGCTTAACAACTAAACATTTCCTGCAATTAAACTGGTAAACTGGTTTATAAACAGTGTGCTGTGAGATCTGCCGCTGCGCACCTCACAACTGTGCGTAATAGTCGCGCGTAATGACCGCTCCTCATCCGTTAGACTGCACGTCTTTCATGTTTGTCTCACTGACAGGTGGAGAGCCTACAGACAGGTACGAATTAGCTATGATTTAAACAGCAAATTATTTGCGTGATTATAATGAGCACCGCTTACATTGCACTTTCAATAAATACAACTGCATTGTTCAAAAATTATTAATTGTGTCCCCCCCTGGATTTCCGCCCCTGCCTGGGCCCTATTTCAGAAAGCAGGATTAGTGAAATGTATGTTGAGCCTGAGATGAGGGAAACTCTGAGTTTTCCGTTTCAGAAAGCCAGCTCAGTTTTATTGATGATTTTACCAGGATGCTTTCAATTGTATGCACAGACTTTGATGGTTTGGTCATTACAGGTGATTTTAATGTACATGTGGATAATGTCTGTAACAGAAATGCTAAAGAGCTCAGTGCTGTCCTTTTGGCCTGACTCAGCATGTGTGTGAGCCCACCCACAGCAGAGCGCAGCACACTCTGGACCTGCTCATTACAAAGGGGGTTAATATTTCAAATGTCAGTGTGATTGATGTTGCTCTGTCTGATCATTTCTGTGTCTTCTTTGACCTGTCTGTTTCTGCCAAACCACTGGCTGGTCCTGCAGTTGTTCGGAGGAAACACATAAATAACAGCACAGGTGCTCTGTTCATGGAAATGATAAACTCTGAAAATGCCTCATGTTCTAATTCTAATGTTGATGATTTGTTGAACTCTGTTACTTCGAGTGTTTTGACTGTTCTGGACACCATTGCCCCTGTGAAGGTTAAAATGGTTAAAGATAAGCAGATGGCGCCATGGAGGAATGACGACTCGGTCAGGGCACAGAAAAGGGAGTGTCGGAGGGCCGAGCGGAAATGGCGCAAGTCAAAGCTTCGTGTTTATTATGAAATTTACAAAGAAAAGTTGTACGTGTTCAACCAGATCTTACGTAGAACAAGGGAGAGGTACTTTTCTGAAATTATTGGAAACTGCGGTAACAACTCGCGTGTCTTATTTGCAACAGTGAACAGATTAACAAACCCTCCAGCTCAACTGCCGTTGGAACTGATCTCCACATCTAAGTGTAATGAGTTTGCAGTATTCTTTTGTGACAAGGTTCAGACCATTAAAAATGCCATCATCTCCACAACACCAATAACAACCCTGCAGCCACCCAGTCACTTAGAGCTGACTCATTTTGGACCTGTAACTGACAAAACTGTCCAAGAGATCATCACCAGTCTGAGTTCATCTACATGCTGCCTTGATGTGTTACCCACTAGATTTCTAAAGTCTATGCTGAGCAGTTTGTTACCACCACTCGCTCACATAGTTAACATGTCACTACAGTCTGGAACATTCCCAAAGGCCTTGAAAACGGCGGTCATTAAGCCTCTCCTAAAGAAGAGCAGTCTTGATGCCACAGTACTGAACAACTACCGGCCCATTTCAAATCTGCCGTTTTTAGGCAAAGTCCTTGAGAAAGTTGTTTATCAACAGCTTACTGACTTTCTCCTAATGAACAACTCCTTTGATGTTTTCCAGTCAGGTTTTAGATCCCATCACAGCACTGAGACCGCTCTTATTAAGGTGACAAATGACATCCGCCTGAACACTGACGTGGGCAAAGTCTCACTTTAAGTCCTGCTAGATCTGAGTGCTGCTTTTGACACTGTTGATCATGAGATCCTGTTACAGAGATTAGAGGACTGGGTGGGCATCTCTGGCACTGCCCTAAATTGGTTGAAGTCCTATCTAGAAGAGAGGAGGTACTTTGTTGAAATTGGTAACTGTGTCTCAGACCACATGGCCTTGACCTGTGGGGTGCCCCAAGGGTCAATCCTGGGACCCCTTCTGTTCAATCTCTACATGCTGCCTTTAGGCCAGTTAATACAAAGTAATAATGTGTCCTACCACAATTATGCAGATGACACTCAGATCTATGTCTCACTGACAGCAGGTGAATATGGACCAGTAGATTCACTCTGTCACTGCATCCAACAGGTCAGTGTGTGGATGCAAAACAACTTTCTCCAGCTAAATTCAGACAAGACTGAAGTCATCGTATTTGGTCCACAGAAACAAAGAGAAAGTGTCAGCAGTCACCTCCAGTCTCTCTCTCTAAAACCTACAAATCAGGTTAGAAATCTCGGGGTAATAATGGACTCAGAATTGAACTTTAACAGCCACATCAAATCAATGACATCAGCAGCCTTTTACCATCTAAAAAGCATTGCCAAAATCAAAGGTACAGTGTCTAAACCTGACTTGGAGACACTTATCCATGCACTTGTCTCTAGTAGGTTAGACTACTGTAACGGCCTGCTCACTGGCCTCTCCAAACGGGCCGTAAGACAGCTGCAGTACATCCAGAATGCTGCTGCTTGAGTCCTGACCAGAAGCAGGAAGTACGAGCACATTAGTCCTGTGCTCAGGTCTCTACACTGGCTTCCTGTGGCTCAGAGAATAGACTTTAAAGCAGCTCTGCTTGTGTACAAGTCTCTCCATGGCCTAGCACCAAAGTACATCTCTGACTTGTTAGTGCCATATGAACCATCTTGGACTCTGAGGACCTCAGGGACCGGCCTCCTGCTGGTGCCCAGAGTCAGGACTAAACATGGGGAATCAGGGTTCCAGTTTTATGCAGCTAAAATCTGGAACAGTCTTTCTGAAGATGTGAGACAGGCCTCTACTCTGACAATGTTCAAATCTAGGCTCAAAACAGCTCTATTTCACTGTGCATATGACTGAAAGGATCTTATCTGCACTCTTCTCTTTTAAAGTTCATTTTATAATGATTTTTATGTTTTTATTTTGTATTGTGATTTTAATGCATTTTCTTGTTCTGTAAAGCACTTTGAATTACTTTGTGTACGAATTGTGCGCTACAAATAAACTTGCCTTGCCTCAGTGAAACCCTGAATCAGTTACTATGGCAACTTATTCCTGCTGGCTCGCAGATTTGCTTCATCTAAACCCGAGGCTGAGCGTGTTGCAGGTAGGAAAGACATGGCATGTCCTTTCGTGAATGAAGTTGTGGACGTTGGGGCACAGTTTATACAGAGGCTGCTGTGTAAGGAGAAGGTGATTAAATCCAGATATATCAAATATTACACACTGTCATGGGGGCAGATCTGATGGCAAGTTTGGGGGGGGGACACACAATCAGTTGTGATTTTTTTTCTTAATTGCACGCGTGCAAATCATGCCCACAGAGCGCTTGAGATTGCCAGCATATTTCACAATTTCATAGACACTCATCACCATCACCAAGTCATTCAAAAAGCACTACAAAGAGAATCATATGCTTAACTTTACTGTTTATTTCTCTTAAACAGCCAATAGTACATGGATCCAGCCATCACCCTCCTTTTCACTGCTTCGCTGTTAGTTAATGCTTCTTCTAGTTTAAGGGTCTCAGGCATATTATGTCCACTCACGTTCTCATCTCTTGCCTCTCACAGATTCCCAATTCTCCTCCTCATCTTCCCTTTCTCCCAGTATATGGGACTACTGTAAACATCAGTGGATATGGATGATTATCAGAATATGAGCCCCTAACTGAGCTTGGTTAAACTAACTGATCATGTTGGAAAATATGTCTAAAAAATATTTGTTCCACAATTTTCATTTATTTTAGATTTGGGAATGTGGAGTCGGAAAATACATTTGTTCAATTTCAATCCTTTAGGCTGTTTAGAATTGGGACAATTTGTGTTTACAGAAATTGGGGGGGGGGGGGGGCTCCCTCCCGGGATCTGCACCCATGCACATTGTGGATTTACATTATCATCGGAGCAAATTTTATGCATTGCCCTTTGATTCTTCGGCAGGGCAGTTTTCTGTGTAACATCAGAGACATTGAACAGAGACACTTTTGCCCGTTTTGTGTGGTTTTCCCTGGACATAAATCAGAATTGATTATCAAAGTATTTGCCACGGAGCATCGGTGGCTTAGTGGATGGAGCAGACGCCCCGTGATCGGACGCCCATCGCCTGATGCAGCGGCCGCGGATTCTTACTCCCAGCCTGCAGCCTTTCGCTGCGCATCATTCCCTCTCTCCCTCAACATTACGCTTTTTTGCCATTAGAGGCAACAAAAGCCCCGAAAATAATCTTAAAAAAGAGGAATTCCAAAGAACTGCAGGTTTGTAAGTGTCAATCATAAATTAATCTACGTTACATGATGCAATGGCTCATTATGGGACTCAATAACCCATAATAGCTCCATCTCAGCATAGGCTAAAGGAGATTACGTGAATCAGAAGTCATTTCACAGCAGTTCAGCCATTCAATTAGCCTAACGTCAGCCTTATATTGAGAGAATGAAGAAAGTATAAGCAAAACCGTTTTGAGTTGCTGCCCAGTGTGTTTTGGCTCCATCAGATTACAGGTGAATAAGAGGATAGGCCTACAGCAAATTATATTAAAATAGGCTATAGATCTGTGTAATGTTTCTGTATTTTCTGTGTATTAGAAATAATTAACACATCACATTACATAACATCTCTTCACATTTCCTACTAACACACTCTGCAGTCTGTTCCCACCACACATCACGCTGTTTAACTGCAGCTGACATGTTAGGTTTTTTGTTTTTGTTTTTCATTTTACGGTTATTAAAATCTCAGACTCAGCTGGGATAAAACAAGTGGCTTCCTGCTTTAGGCCACTGAATATCACGTTATCTGCACTCCACTGATGATGTCTTTCGGTGCTCGCAGGCTGAATTTACTCAGAGTTGATTGAACTAATGCTAGACTCAGTCAGTCTTTAGACAATTTGCTTAACTAAAGGCGGAGATCTCTGATTGTCTGGTGGTGAGACTAAACTAATGCTGATCAGCTGTTCTGGAACCGAAAACTCAGAGTTTCCCAGCTCAGGGTCAGTCAACCCGGAGATTGGGATTAGGCTCAGAGTTTGTTGAGTCTGCTTCCTGAAATAGGGCCCTGTTGGTGGTCCCAGGTAAAGACCAAAACCACAGATGTATTAGTGCATCTCTAAATATTCCCTGATTACTCTAACCTGTCTGTGGCTCACAGTTCAAAGCCTATTGGGTCTTACAAATCTTTTCCTAAAACTGCTGGTCATGTCTTGTAGTATACATTCATAGTTGATTTGCACATAGGATGTTGACAAGATGAAAGCAATAAATTACTTAATATTATTACTTTTTTTGTTTGTTTTTGTTTTTTTGTGAGGTTAAATCACCATGGTAACTTATGCTAAACAGCTAACCTGCTCCAGAACGGGTTAACATTGGAGTATCACAACCTGTCAACAGCCCGACCTCTGGCCAATCAGATTACTGAAGAAAAAAGTATCCATGGACAAAAGTCTGGAGTTTCAGGTAAAAAAGAGTAGCCTATATATATATTGTTACAGATGAGTAGAACCATTTCATTGTTTCTATTTCCTCTGGTTTTAAAACAGAGCTTCTAACAAATACATAATTTTCCAACAGTGAGGAAATCATTTACAGCAGTGGTTCCCCAACTGGTAGGTCATGGTCCAAAAGTGGGTCGCTGGTCCATTCTGAAACGTCTGCCAGTGATTTGCAAACGTGTCAAATTTGTAAAAATAAAATAAATTAAAAAAAACAAACAAAAAAACATTATTTTGAAGTACAGTGAATTTCTGGCACATTTGCAGTGCAGTTACCTGCTGTAGAGTGAGTAACTATCGGACAGCTCCTTAGCAAACTAGCTCCAGGACATGGCAAAACACAAGTATGATGCTTAATATATTAAACTGTGGACCTTGAACTAATGACTAAGGAGAAACCACTGGTTTACAACACTAAATACATGATTTTTTACTTTAACTTACTAAGTTTATTTTAGTTCAAAGTGATAGTGTTGCTATTTTACACTCTGATTCCATTACTGCAGCTCAAAATAGCATGAGAAATCTGTGTGATGAGAACAAGGGAAAAAGACCATATGTAATTACTAAAATGGATTATCTTAGTACAGTGTTAATTGTCTCCTGTTATAAATTTTCAGTCAGATAGACCTCATCAGTCATTATTTACATTTACACTCTTTACTGTAGTAGCAGAAGCAGTCTGGCATTCCTTTGATATGTTTTATACACGTTTTATAATCAGAGCAGCTTCATCATCATCCAACTAATGTCACATATCGCCTAGTGTGCCTACACATAATTTAAGTCTGATTGTTGGGTGGCATGTACGTTGATGTTGCCTAATGTCAAGTCTTTGGACACGATACAGTAGCTAGTTTAGGTGCAAAATCTGTCAAGACTGACAAGCTGAGCACATCTGCAAGTCCAGTAAGTAGTCATGTCTTTCAGACATAACATTGGCAGTAAGAAAGGACAAGACAGAAACCATCAGGAGGAAAAAGTAGCACCAGTAACTAGCATGCACTAGCGCCTGTCACAATAGCATGCAATGGGACCTGTGGTAACTACCTTGCACCACTGATTTACAGCCCCACCTTTTTCACATGAACGTGCTTCTGGCTACCTCAGCAAAATAACACTGTTAACAGCTCACAGATGCATACAGTATAGTATGGCACAGGCTGGAGTCTTCAAATGGAACACAAATCAAAGTGTTGATAATCCTGTAAAACATTTAATGAACAACATAAAAAGAAAAATGGTCAATACAACCAATAAGCATACATATTTTCTTTTCCCATCCAAATTCTTTTCCAGCATCAATCAGCACAAAGTTCTCCATACTAAAACTTTGATCTTTTAAAGTCTATATTGATGTTTGTTGTCCTATAACTCTGCTACATGAAAAAATATTTCAACACATAAACATCTGAAGAATTAAGAGTACAAAATGATGTCGTTAGATTGTCTATAGATCTTTTAGACCTTTGTCACAAAGGCAGTGTAACTGTAAATAGACACTTTTCTTTTCTTAATAATAGAACCACCTCATGACTGACTGCTGAAGTTGGAGATATTATTGGTTTATGTTACTGGCCAATTTCTGTATTTTAGCATACTGGCTCAGGGCTACAAACAGTTTGTCTGAGAGCTGTGGAGGCTGGTACTGTTGACATTTACAGTTAGACTTCACCGTTTGTGATCAGGTAGGATATCTGCCACCTACTAGGTGTTCCATTTCTAGTCTTCAGTTGGAAATTCCCAGCTGACTGATTGTAAGAACAACCTCCATATCCAAGTTGATTCTCCACTTGAACTTTCTTCGTCCAAGTTAAAATGCTCCATCCCAACAAACACTAAACGTATGTTTGGAGGAATCTCAACAGGATGGAAGTAACACAGTGTGCTCAAGTCTGTGGAGCCTGCTGACATTTTGAGTTTCTGTATCGTACCAGAGTTGGAATAGCCTAATAACTTGAGAGGCTGTTGCATTTTAACAAATAGAAAGTTGGAATTTCCACATTTCCGACATCTTTGGGAGGCAGCACTATTTGAAAACAGCAGTAGGACATCAATTTTCTTTTTTTTTTCTTCGTCTTTTGATAGTTCCTCTTTGCATGCATTCAGCTGGGGTCCATAGAAGCACCTTTATATAATGTAACATAGCACCATTTTTCATATAGTTTTCCTATTATACTGGGACCCAACCATTGGCATGCATACACTCTAAAAACTTTGTTTTCTTGGTTACCATTTCTAAACGTAGCATCGTTTCAAACATTACAAGGCAAGTAATGAATATTCATACAGTACTTTACATGTAGAAGATGAACTAATACAGTACACATTAAAGAAAGTGCTAGAGTACAAAACGTCCTTGTTTTTTAAGTCTTACGCTACAGGACTATAGGACACACCAATGTATTACATTACATTTATCTAAATACACACCTTTTCACATTTTCATTATTCACTTCAGTTCATTTTTAAATGATTACCAGACATCTACATCTCTATGTTTCCCACTCCAACACTCTGATGTTAAACAGAGGGCAAAACAAAACAGCAAACCATAACGTCTTCTTGAGTGTGCATACATTCACATCACTCTACCTGCACAACCACAAATATACACAAACACTTTGTCAAGGTGAGTCCCACATCTTTTCTTTGATTACCCATACTTATCAGAACTACTTCACTGTTGGCTTTGACCCGTGGACCTTTTTCAAAATAATTTCTTATTTGCATAAACAAAGCACATGAATTCAAATAAGCAAAAATAGTCAAATAGTAAAGGTGCTTTAAGGCGTCAAGGTTGGAAACATTAGATCTTGAACAGTCCAGATTTCCTTTCACCAAGTTGTTCATCAAAGTCCAACATCCTGTAGCCCTCCTCCTGTAGCTCTCTGCTGACTGCCCACTCAACATTTGATTTTCTCACAAGACCATACCAGCATTGTGCATGGTACTGATCATCCCAAAGTAAAAATCTGTCCTCAGCTGCTGTTTGTACTTTCTTGAGTGACAAGGGAGAGCAGCTGTGGTCTAAATATGGCTGAATGCACTCCTTCTTGTTGTGCAAATACTCTGGTGTCATATCGTGGTCTTCCTAAGCTCCAGAGAAAGCTATCCAGTGGACCTCAACGTTTTGTGCAAGTTGGGATGATCTAACAAAACAATCTTAAATTTAAATTAAATTCAGTTGAAGTTAAACAACCGAAGGCCTTGTTCACCACTTATTCATATCATATCCTGCTGCCATTGAAGTCAAGCTGACCACAGCTGCTGTTCTCTGTCAGTGAGAGATCTACATCGTTTTCACAGCAACCTTTTACGTACACAGAGTGTGAGGGTATAAGATGCTCAAATTCAAATTGCACGCTCTTCATGTTACTAAAAAGATCAGTGGTTTTCAGATTCAGTAGTTTCCATTCATGTCAGTATGCCATGCACATAAACAGTAACACTTTATTTTATAGGTCCATGATTTCTGCATATTTGAACTCTAAAGTTTCCAGGAAAGAAGCATGTAATTTGAGGCTTAACATAGGGAAAGCATAATAATCCAGGTGACCTAAACCACTTCACCTGGAGATCAAACTGAAAGTGGGTGCACCTGAAATAATCACACAGAAAAACTGTGGACACAAGAGAGATAAGCAAGTAAGAGCAGTAGGTTCAATTAGAAGCCCAAATTCTTTTTCATTCAGTCTGCGCAGTTGATTGCAAACAGCCCTTACTGTTCCCGAAGGCAATCTTTTTAATGCAAGAATTTTACTAATTCACTTGATCCTTTTTCTATATTATCTTACAGTTTGTCTTTGGGTTGACTGTTGAGCTATGCTGTCTAAACAAAACAGCAGGAAATCAATCTATAATCTGATGATATGCTTTAGGAACAGCTCCGCAGTAAGATAAGGGAGGCATTATTTGTTAGTAATGGGATAAAAAAGCAAAGCACCAGTGTGCCTCTTTAAGGGGAACAAATAATATAACATTTGAATATATTAAATATCCACTTTTATTATGCAAATAAGAGACTAACATTGTTATAAATTCAGACAAAGCATTTGCACCTTTCTTTTTGCTATCTATTTATTTCAATTTTGGATGAAGAGAAGTAAGGGTTAATTTGTTATTCTATTAGGTCAGGATCAGCATTTGTTTTTCTTAATAATTTTTTAAGCTCTGCAGTATGACATAATTTTCCAACAGTGAGGAAACTTTTTAAAAGGGTTCCACCACCGACATCCAGTACACAATTTTGATTCTACAGAACAGACAGGAGCACACAGTACTAAATCAGAAAAAGTCATGTTTTAGAGCCAAGAGCATTTTCCTTCTCATTCCAAACACATACATCTTTGGTCCCATGAAATGTTGTGAAAGGAGCACAAAATCGTGACAAGAAACATCTGCTAAGACCACAAAGTAGTTCCAAAGATGGTAAAAAAAAGTGTGTTTTACAGAAGAGCAGTGTATTCATCATGAGGGAGATGCTTATGATGGCTTCTGGTACAACTGCCATCATTTTGGTAGCAAACCAGAAGAATCCATGACCAAAAAAAATTAAAATTTTCTCCAGGTAGAATGTCCTGTTTGTACTTGGCCTGTCACCTTTTAAAAATTGAAATAAAAAACTGAACGAGAACTAACGTAGTTAATTCAAATGTATCCCACCGAATCTAATGTAAAACTACACTGTTACATAAAGGTACAACATTAAAAGATTCTTTCCCTAACTTCTCAAATGGTTTGGTATCATAATGATCTACTTTAAATATTTATTAAAACATTAAGCGTTAGCAGCAACAAAAAGACATGTTTACTGACCAGCAGGACATCGATCAGATGGCACGGCCTCTAAAAATGATTCCTGGGGTTAGTGGATAATGCTTGAAATAAAGAAGCATTTCAGTATAACAAATAACATTTGCTACATTTAAGTGTTGACAGCTTATTTTAAGAAGTTGGTGAAATCAAACACGTTTCTGACATTTCTGAGTAGGAGCTGGAATATCTTTAAAAAATCGCTTGACCACTAAAAATTACCACAACTTTGGCTAAATATTAGGTTGGTTCAACTTGATTAAGCTTTTTAAAGTCAACGCATATTATGTCAGCTGTACTAAACTTGATGGATTTGTCAAATTTGAAAAGACTCATATGATTGGCTCAATAATGCCAGAGTTGGGACAACTTAAAAAGATGCAGACAGACCCTCTCTCCCTCCCTCCCCCTTTCACACTTGTCTGTCCTGTCAAATAAAGGCTAAAAATGCCCCTTTAAAAAAAAGATGCAGACAAATTAACTAATTTTTTTAAATTCAACCGATGAATCATTTTTTTAGACTGTAAGCTGAATTTTGATTTAGAGTATATGATAGATAGATAGATAGATAGATAGATAGATAGATAGATAGATAGATAGATAGATGATTACACATTGAACATTTAAAGTTTTTCGAGCCTGTTCGAATTTCAAATATATAATGACAGCCATAGTTTGCACTATTGCCAAACAATGCTGTTTATGCTAGAGTAGTCTTCACATTATTTATGTCCAGGATGAAATCTGCAATTCAAATTTCGTGCTCATTTCACAAAACTCAGTGAGACTTTAGTGTCTCAGTACATCTGACAATGATTGTTTAATATGGCATTTGCATTAATATGTACAAAATGTTCAACTCCATACTGTCATTCCGATGAGGGGCGGTTGCAAAATGAACACAGATCATGATGGGAGTTGTGTTTAACTGCAGCTCATCAGATTCTATAAGCAGGGTACCATGATTGTCACTTTATACCAAAGGCATGGATAGAAATGGTCCCTCTATGTCAACTGATTACAAAGCAGCAGAACAAAAGTGCAGCTTTTATTTAAAGTGCTTTTTGGAGTGATATTTGGAATACAAAAGACAGAGGACATAATACCTTTAAAGGAATTCACATTCCACTTTCAGGAGAATAAATATCATGTCTTTATCTAAATATCTTGGCTGAGGCAAAATTTAATCTTTGAGAAAATTCGCCTCCTGAGCCAAATTCACTGGCTATCAATGCTGACTCAAATCAATGTAAAGAATTGAATATATATTATAATTCCACATCATTTCTAAAATAAATTGTGCTTTGAATTATACTTCCTACACTGCTTTATATAACTAAGCCATTCATAAATACAAACACCTCACTGAATCATTAAAGTTCATGCCCTACACCAGACAGTACAACAAACACACCAAATCCAACTAGTCCTGTGCTTTTCATGCACCTAAAGGCATCACAAGAATTGGCTGCCACCAGTACAAATATTTCAACACTGATTTTTCTTAAGTTTTTGCATTTTTTCCCCTCCTACACCAATACCAGTTTTTTTATGACATCTCAACTCTATTAAAGTTGGAGTTGATATGGTCAATGCTGTAGAGCTCCACTGAGACAAAGGGCCCAACTCAGACATATGGAGATAGACTTCAGTCAATATTATCTTTGTGAACTGATCAACAACCTCTGTGTTTAAAGTTTAAAACACCTCCCACAAAAGCAAAACAGAATTAATGAATTCAATAAACTATTTTGCAAATATCAAACGGATCTGCAAATATAGAGATGGGATTGTCTCAAAAATAATTTGTGTAAGAAGATCTACAATCTGTTTGGTGAATGTGTAATTGGTAAATATATAACAGCTTCTACAAATACAAAAAAAAAGATTTGCAAACTCACAAAAATATTTTGCAAATATTAAACATCTGCAAATAAACAAACAAATTCCATACATTTTCAAAACCTCAGTGTGCATAAAATCCAAATCTGCAAGCAGACAATTGAGATTCACAAATTAAAAAAAACAGATTCAAAAGTATCTGTTGGAAAGTTGTAAATGTTAGGAAGATATTGATAAATGTGTTTTTATTTAATGTGTATGTGTTTTTATTTAAAGTTAATTAATTATTAATTTTTTAATTAATAATTAATTTTTAAATTTTGGAATATATTGATAGCAGATCCTTTTTAAATTTGCCAAATACACTGTCAACCCAAAATTTTTAATTTAAAGTCAACACAAATGCTCTGAATTGTCAAAATGACATAACTTTTTGTTCACTTGACACAAAAACCCTTGTGAGGTTGACAGCATTTTTTTATGATGAGTCAACAATTTTTGAGTTAATTTGACTACAATTTATAAAGCCAATTAGTTCAATGCCAATAAACACTATCATTGTGCACTTAACATATATTTTATAGTTAAATGCAATATTAAAAAATTGTTATAAAGATTTTTACTCCGTGTTTTCATGTTCATATGAAATCAAATTAAATACTCAAACAACAAAAAAAGTTACATTGAACTGACAAAAATTCCTGTCAGACAATGGTCATGACACATTCATTGTATTTTACTAAATAAACATTTTCAGTTCAAGCCAATACATTTTTAAGTTGAGTGAGCAAACTGGGGGTTACAGTGTAGTTTTTTGAGTTTACAAATCATTTTTGTGTTTGCTGATGTTTTATATTTTCAGAAGACACATTAACACATAGACTGTTAACCTGTTCACACATATAATATTGAGACACATCTACCTCTGTGGAACTGTCTTTGCCAAATACTGCAGCAGGCACAAGTGACTGGGCATTTTGGTGCCAGTCTGTCTTCATAAAACTGCAGCGGGCACTAAGACACCTTTCCACAGCGATCTGTCTGCAGGATGGTGAAGGTGCAGTTTAGTTTGGCAATTTGATTTCTTACACGATAGTTTAAAAGAGAATACAGTGTTAGTAAGTAAGTGTTAGAAGTCCTAACATTCTCCTAGCAGCCAACCATCAGCAACAGTTGCACTTTATGATTCTTTATAATAGGAACTATATTTTATATATGCTGTCAATTCTCAAATAGTACACTGTATTTACCTATACTGCACAGATTTTTAAGACATGCCATTATTTCTAATGTACTTGTTATTGGAATATCTTACCAGATACTGTAGTAAATGCTCATCTGAATTTTCTGTCAACAAAACTGAATTGTCTGCTGCTCTTAAGTTTCTCTTTTGCAACAGAAATACTGTTTTCATTGAAACTTCTGCAGGAAATGAATTGAGATTCAGCTACACTAGCTTAACAGTGAACAAAACAACAGCAAAGCAGAAGTGACAGCAACACATTAGTGAAGAAGAAGAGTATTTGTGTTAAGAGTGGTGAGTATAACATGACTCTATTGTACTGATGGAGCTTATGCTTTGGAAATGTTTATTATATTGAGTTAGCCATGTGAGTCTGGATTAGTTCAAGTAATTCCATTCTCAGTGTTTCCTTGGTGAGGAATTTTTACATCAGAAAAAGAAGTTGTAAGGTCTTGATTTTAGTTGGCACAGTGTCTGACCTTACAGACTGTAGTCGTAGTAGCTGTAGTCATATGTTGCGTCAAATTCAAAGTCTGAATCGGACTCTTTGTCATTAGTGAGCAGCTCTTTTTTTGTGCAGGTCACATACACAATACACAGCGCTCAATGTACAGCAAACTGCCATTCAAGCTCTAATGGAGAAGCAGCACTTCATGGATTGTTAGAGACACACAACGAAAAAGAAAACACAGGTAAGACATGGACACTTTAAGACAGCTTCGCCATTTCCTTATCAACAGATAGTAGGGAAAAGTAAAATACAAGGTTCTGCAGAAATGAGCACATTGGTATGGTTTAAAGGCAGGATGTTGTGTTGAGCCCTTTCTATGCTACCATTCATCTTTCTACCCAGTGTGTCGATGAGCACTGAGCTGTCTGCTTTCTACCTTCACCTTTATGTCATCAGAGAGCTGTAGATCTCAGCTGTCCTAGATCTAACATCAACAACTTTATATGACAAAAAGAAAATGTATGAAGACATTTCCATAGCACCACATATTCCAAAATCAAATCAATTATTTTTCCTAGCTACTGGTCTAATGTACAACACAAGGACAGAACTCATTTTGATGCCTCATTTCAAATATTATCAGTGAGTAGTATTATAAGGGGCATGAAGTTAAATAATATAAATTATAATTCTCAATGTTTCAAGTATCCACAAGAGTTTTAAAGGCATCACTATACAACTGGCACTGGGACTGTCTACATCAGTGGTTCACAACCTTGGGGTCGAACCCCACAGGGTGGCAAGATAAATCTCAGGGCTTATGACATGATTAACAGGATAAAAAAAAGCAGAAAAAATATGTTTCTTCAGACTTTGTTCTATTTCTTTTCTTCTTCTTTTTTTCCACTGAAGATACTACCTCCTCATGCTGCCAAAAAAATCTCTATATAAATAAATCTGAGAAGGAAGTTCCTCTTTGGTGAACTGTTCACAACTGGTGTGGGGGGGAGAAATTAATAATTGTTTCAAAGTGGCAAAGAATGGTGCACAAATGGAAAGATAGAACCCTGTTCCTCCAAGTGCCAGTGCAGAGCCAGTTTAGGTCTGCTTCTTGCTTGTCTGTCAGTGATGGCTGCATGTTTCTGTCTGAAATTCACTGGAGAGAACACAAACACTTCCATCTAACAGTCTAGTTGTCTATACTGGCACTACTGCAACCTGGGGCATCATTTATGCCTCAGGTCTTTCATGATTGTGTACTGCATTCTAAGCTCTGCCAAATGTCGCCATGTAGCCACTGAAGACAAGCTGCATATGATCTTGAGCGCTCAGCAGAACACATGTAAAATACCTTTCCTTCAGAAAAACTAAAGAGTGTAAATGTGAGCTGTTGGGCTATAATTGCCATAGAGTATAAATAATGTAACAACAACAGCAACACATTTTTCCTTAAGAATAATGAGATCTACATAAGTGTTAACAGACAGCAGTCGCTGTCGGTTTGCTTTTACCTGCCTGAACGGGGGTTTTGGCAACACATTCTCACTCCCAGCTTGTCACACATCGCCGCTTGGTCAGTGGACTTTCATGTCTATATATTACGCGCTAGGTATCCTGGGTGTGTCTGTTGTTGATGTTCTGGGATGCTTTGTCAATTTACACCTGTAACATGCATTGGTGTTTTTAAAATACACTTCTGTTTTCACAGGAAATGTACTTGCTACTTTTACAGTCTTTTTAAAGATAAACGTTCAACAACAATAAAATAGAGTTCTAAGTCTCAACCCGAGCCTGATGGGTCCCCAAAAACCTGATGGATCGGACTGGGTTTGAGCTGAAAATTAGTACTGAGTGGCTTAGCCAAGTAGGGCTCCAGCCTTTTTTATTTTTTAAATAAATAAATTAAAACTATTAAAAGTGAGCCCTCTGTGCTTAACATATTTAGTAATTATTTATTTAAAATGTAAATCCAACAAATATTATATATTGAATGACTGATTGATATCATCTCCCATTTCTTTCGCGGTACTTGTTCTGTAGGCAGGGAGAAGAGAGGGGGCAGCCAGGCTCCATGCTGGGCTCTTTGTCCTTTCTCCCAGCTGGAGCAGGGAGCTTCTCTAACGGAGGAATACAGTCAGTAAATTTACATGCACAGTTTGGTGGAGCAACGGTTCTAGCTGGATTAGGCCATTTAATTAGACTACAGTCCTTGTCCCAATATACAACCATGGGAGGGGAATCAGTTTATTGACTGAAGTATGTCTGACTCCATTACAATAGATGGCAATATGCCCCCTTCCAGCTTGTTATTATTGTGCATTTTTCGGTCGACCAATTACGCCACACACCAAACAATCAAGCGTCATCCAGCTGTTCTCTTCTCTCTGATACAGCATGAACTGTGTCTCTTCGTCCATCAAACAAGGCACCAGCTTCTTCTCCTGTTACACATTTAATGCTACTCGACTTTCAGGTCAAAGCTCAGGGTGCAAACTGTGGAGCATGCACAGAGTGCCAAGGCCAGTTTGGGTCTGATTGACTGTATACATGCAGGGGCTATTCCACTCCCAATCACATTATCTGGGTGTGTTAGTCTGACTTCAGTCGTAATAACATGTCTACGTTTATTTTAAAAGTCTGGTTTTAGTCGGACAAACACAATAAATTGATTTTCTCTAATGTCATGTAAACTTACTGACTGTGGAGAGTCAGTGAACTATTGAGCTGGTCCATCTTCAACTGGAGATGAATGCGGCTTGCGTCACCACACTGGCGGCCATCTACTGCTTTTTGTGGGGTTGCGTTCAGTATTTTATATGATGAGCTTGGATGGGCCTGGTTCAGGCTTTAACTCAAATGGGTCAGCCAGGTTCAAGTTGTAATCTTTTCGGCCCATTGAGAGCTCTATGGTAAAACACCACACATTTACGTTTATTTCATTGTGCAACAAATGCATGTGGTTAGGTTTAATAAAAATATCATGGTTTGGCTCAACATTCATAGGGGAAGCAAACACCGGCCTTCTGGATGAAAGCCCGGTGCTGTTTGACCCATCCAACACCCCTCCTGTCTGCCCTTTAGGGACCTACCAGGTCCTTAAACTATGTTGTAGTCCAATGGTGTTACAAACTAATGCATCAGCTGATGCGTCCCAACAGAAAGGATGCCTGTTTTTCGTTTGGGCGTGATGCAGAAATCAATGACCAAGCGGCAGTATCTGACGACTTCGGAACAAGACCGGGTTGTTTTTGGTTGGTGAGAAGAGACATATTTCAAATATATATTCAGACAGTGAACTATTCTGGCAGCACATGTCACAAGTCAATTTTTTTCAAGTGTTTGTTCAAAGCAAGTAAAAGATCAAAGATTTGTATCTGAACGTGACCCAGCTCAGGGAAACACAAACATGACAAACACGGTACCGTGTTTGTTGACTAAGTGCCAGTGTTGGATAGTTTCAGAAAGGAGATGTATTGCACTAACTCATAAATCTTTTGATTCATTTTTGTCTCCTTTGCAAGCTTTGTTAAGCATCGTAAACTGTTCGGTGCTTTCTCACTCACAATAGCTCTACAGCAGAACAGCGCAAGGGGCTGTGTTAGTGTGTTGTCACAGGTAATGAATGACATGTAAAATGAACACATTAAGTCCAGTGTGCCCACCATACACAGCACTGTCTGTCCTGGTTCTCCTCTGAGGCTGGACTCTATGCCACTTTCATTTCTCCCCTTGTCTCGATGCCATCTAGGTAAGCAGCAAATCGGCACATTGCTACATCTTACACACTGCAAGATGTTCCACCTGGTTTGGTCACTTGCACACACTCAATTTGCACTGCAGTGCAGGAAAAGTTGGGTCATTGAAATGAATGTGGAACACTGCATTAATTTTGCCACAGAGTTATTGTTGAGGTGAAAGCCTAATCTCTACATGCTGACATCTACTGCGTGTGTGTCTGTGTGTGTCTGTGTGTGTCTGTGTGTGTGCACGTGCTGCAGTATTATTCAAAATGTGGCAACTATCTAATGTTAAACTCCCAGTACAGGAAACAGCCATAGCTGGAGTCCACTGAAGGGGCTTAAAGGCCAGCAGAGGGCCCCCAAACACCCAACTTCCGCATGTGAGGTCCTCTGTTTTTTTTTTTAAATATATATATATAGTTGCAAATTAAATGTAAACGTAATTACTAAAATGTTCTATGTTTTTGCACAATATATAATGAACACATTTTAAGTTAATTCATTTTATATAAGTTACATTTTTTGTCTCTCAGTGATCAGTTGTGGTTGACAGTTTTTCTGCCCACTTGCATGCCATAAAACTGATTATCAATATGCTTTGGGGCTAAATATTGAAGTGGTATAGCAGGTACCACATTCTATCAACACTTAGAGACTGTTCATTACTTATGAAGTGGGAGGGGTGGTGCAAAAAGTGGGAGGCATGTTTAATATTTTTTAAGCACTGGAAAGGGACTTATGTTTATTATTTTGGCTTAGGGGAGGGGCATACAAATTTAAATGGTTGTGTTTTGTATTTCTTTAACTGCAGACCTTTTTTAAAAAAAACTATCATGTTTTCTTTTTTTAAAAATCGCCAAAATTGCACCATGTATCATAGCCAGAAACTGTAAAAACAGAAATTATCCTTAAATTTTCAAATTTTCATGATTTACATCATGTGCGATATATTACTACATCTGAACTGAGTGCTATTTCTTCAAAATGGCTTTATTCTATATCATTTAAAATTTGGCCAAAAATAATCTGACTGCATGAACTACCTAGCATAAACAACAAGAGTGAAAAAACTGAGGCTTTTTTTCACAATTCCCAATTGAACTTTCAAACATCAAATGGTAAGTTTTAAATATCTAGTAATGAATTTATGGTGGAGGAGGGGTCATGCATTTTCCCCAAGTCACTTACAGGGCCTCAAGGAAAAATCTTTGTAGCTTCAGGGAAGGGTGAAAAAAAAAGAACTGAAGTCATGCCCCAGCCAACCCCCTTCTCTGATAAGTAAAGAAAAGTCCCTTATAACTAAACAATGCTGTAATTTACAGCACACTCCTTCATTTTAAAGGGAGGGGTAGGGGGATTATACAGTTCTGCTCAGGGTCCCAAATAGTCTTGGGCTGCCTCTGGCTAAGTAACTAAAGTGCATTAAATAGCACTGAGAAATGAAGAGACTGGAAAATGAATAGTTGACATATTTCACTGAAACAGACATAGGCATTGGGCTATGAATGAATGACTTCTTGGCAGGTTACAAGTTGTACTTTACCAGCCCTTGGTAGATGAGCCAAAAAGTTAAGGTGGGACACTGCATCCTGTAGTAGGCTATCGTAGGGACACGTACAGTAGCATAGAGGGTTGTTTAAGGTTACTGTCATGTCTGGATATTTCATTAACTGAGTCCCTAGAATACATGCAAATGCACAGACACAGCCTACTGCCAAGGTCAGTCCTCCTGCTCCTCGCTGTCCTGTCGTGTGTCTATCCTCTTCTCTTTGTGACAGGAGAAAATTCGTCTCATCTCTTCTTCGTACCTGATGAAATTTTCTCCAAATCTAGCCCAGGCTTTTAGGGGAACTGTAATGGTGTTTCTATACGGCTGCCGCACCTCACTTATTTTTAAAAAGACACCATACCGGTTAGACCCGACGTCAAAGTAAAACCTCTTGTTGTCCACCCGAAAAGACGCAGCCTCTGGAAGCTCGGGATTGTTGTCGTGATTCCTGGATCCCGTTCGGCCGCGGTCGTCGCTCTCCTCGTCGCCGTAGTCTTCAATCAGCTGTGACAGCGCGTCTCTGAACTCGATGAGCCCCTGCGCCGGCAGCACGATGGTCTGCTCGATGCCCTGTCCGTAGTAGCCCATTGTGCCGTGTCCTTTGCTGACAGTCTGTCGTATGCGGAGGAAGCGACCTCTCTGATTCTCTTTCAGGTCCAGGAAATACTTTCTGTTGTCTCTCTCGATGAATTCGCTCTTGAGGACGCGGTGGGCATGGTCGTCGGACACCGCCGAGCCGGTTGGAGACAGCGCCGCGTGCTGCTCCTGCGCTCTCCTGCGGGAGTCGTGCGCGCGGCCCTGGCCGTTGTTGCTGTGCTCCTCGAGCTGCGGAGGCGCGAGGCCCCCCCGCAGTCCAATACGGGCATAATAATCTATGAAGTCTCCCAGGCAGTAGCGGAGAGCGGGAGCCATCGACATAGACAGCGTCAGCTTGCTCTTCCTGATGTTATCATGACGGCCTCTTCCGATCCATACCTCAGCTATTTTGAGGAAGCGTCCGCGGACACTCTGCTTGACATCCAGATAGAAGCGTTTCTTCTGGATGTCGACGCGTTTTGAGGCTAACTCCTGGATGTCATTGCCCTGCTGCTGTGAACCGGTCTGGACATATTGCTGAGGATATGTGGGTCTTGGTAAAGAATCTGATGCAATCTTACCCCTGCCTCTTTCCATCCCTCTGCAACATCCATCAGCCATCATGATTTATATTCCACCACTAGACAGCACAGGACAAAGCGATTCCCCCATCCCAGTGGGCGACTAATAGACGAATAAAGCAGGCTTATTCATTCAGCTGGCTACAAACAAGTTAGAGCGAGATGCCTCGAATGACCTGAAAATGGCAGCTAGTTTGGAGTCACCAGCTGATCGAGTTTCTGTGTCCCGAAAAAAGGTCAAGCTCGACTATTTAGCCGTTTCCACTGCAAACTTCCATGCCATTTTCCATCACCTACTTGCCTCACAGCTACCCCTTTTACCGAGGAAACCAGGGAAGCAGCCAACCTGAAATGGGAGGAGGCGTCCAATACTACATGAACCCGATGAACCCATCCACCCCCCCCTCCCCGTCCTGAGAATACCTCAGTTAAAGAGACACGATTTACACAGTGACTGTTGAGACTGGAGTTCTCACCCAGGCCAGGACACACTCATTCAGCTGCATCAAGCTCACCCGCACATATTTTAAACAGGAATATCGATAATGAGGAAATGGTGCCTAAAATCAAATCACACATCCAGTCTTCCATTTAGCCTACAGAATGACGAGCCCATTATTGAAGGCAAGAAAATAGGAGTTTTTAGGATAAAAATATTTGTTTGCTCAGTGTGTCATAATTATGACATAGCAAACAACTCATGATACTGATTTCAAATTTGCTAAACTGCCGAAATGTAGGGGTGACCAGGTATGGTTTTAACAATGGGATAGTTGTTACAGCATTACATTTACCAAGAAGGGATAACTTATTAGTCATTTAAAGGTGAAACAGTGTTAATTTGTTAAAGAAAAAAATGACATACATTTTTCGACTTTTTTCCATGACCAAAACAAGACGAGCTAAAAAAAATAGGTCTTGATAATTAGACTAGACTATTATATTACACATTAAGAAAGAATTCAGTTTGGTTTGGGGTTTTTTCACTAAAATCTTTATTGACAATTTTTGTATTAAATAAAAAATAACTGAAAAATAATATGACCCAACAAAACAAAAACTGCATATTACACAGTAAGAATTTAGGTTTTAAATGTTTTTCTGTTTGTTAACAGTGACATGGATGTCAGAGTTTACAATGAATGTGGGTACAAATCTTAGTTGTCTCAGATTAGTTGTTTGTGGTGTCAAAGATTTGAGAGCATAACTAGAGATGTTGAGCTTTTT
The DNA here is from genome assembly GCA_026686955.1 of Epinephelus cyanopodus. Classification (NCBI taxonomy): domain Eukaryota; kingdom Metazoa; phylum Chordata; class Actinopteri; order Perciformes; family Serranidae; genus Epinephelus; species Epinephelus cyanopodus. The sequence continues at coordinate 3,876,261 of CM048932.1, read as the reverse complement.
CAAATGATGTTCAGTAAGTTTGTCCTCGTAAATCACTCCTTAAACCTGTCAAACACTGTTGGAGAAATGACAGCTTGTAAGTGTGCAGAAATTATTTGTAGTTGGAGAAAAAAATGTCTAATTGAAATTTTTATACAACCTGTTACCTTGATTCTAATTTCTGATACATGGATTAGCCTCATTGGATTAGTTTACATATTAGAAAAAAAACATATAGAAAACATAATGGCTAAAGGTTGACTAAAATGTTTTGAATTTTTGTTGACTAAAACTAGGCTAAAACTATGAAGGATGAAAACGACTAAAATTTGAGTAAAAGTAAAGTAAAATAGTGGCCAAAAATAGCACTGAGGTGAAATGTGTACAATTTAGGGGAATTTGGTGGCATCTAGCCGTGAACTGCAGATTGCAACCAGTTGAAACTTGTCCTGGCAAGAATTCTTTGAGTGTTTGTAATTCCTAAAGTTTTTATTGGGAGCCGAAATATCCACAGACGTCCCTTCATCTCCAAAACAAACAGACCAGGCAATTAGAATCAATAAAAACACTGAATAGAACAGTTTCAAATCAGTGCATCTTCAGCACTATCTGGCTTCTCGAGACTCGCCCACAACATGCAATAGTGTGCTCACCCCTTTACTCTGATAACTTTTTGTAATCCACACATTCAGGGTTTTTTTTTTTTTACGATGAGCTGAATTAACCACAGAGGACTCTGCCTCTCCCAGACAAAATGACCCTTTGAATTAAACTAGTAAAACACTGAATAATGCACTTTCATATTTCAAATATGTTTATTTCAGACGCAGTTTGGCAAGCTGCAGGTGGCTAGTCCAACACATGCTAATGTGTGGTCACTTTTTTTCCTTACATAAGATCCAGACGTTCAGAGGGTCTTAGCCGAAAGCCAAGCTATTCACAGAGTACCCCTCTTCTCCAAAACAAATGGACCAGGTGATTTAAACTGCTAGAAACACTGAATAAAGCAGTTCCAAGTTCCATATTAGTCAGTACGATTACATGTACAGCTTAATCGAGCTATGCTCAAAATTCGATTTTGGTGTCTAATCGGACTTCTGTCCTTGTCCCAGTTTATATGCAACTGAGAAAATCGAATTATTGACGGGAATGTGTCCTCCTCCTCAACACTAGGAGGTGATATTCGTCGTTTCAGCGGGTTAATACGGCCCCCTTTCCGGTTGACCTATTACGTCACTGGAGTCAGGCGGCAGACCAGCATTTTTGAACAACAGCAAGATGGATAATCGTACAGCTTTGTTCTCGTACGTAATTTACTCGTTACTGATTGTGCAGATAAGGTGCACGCTATCTCTCGTGGTCATGGTGATTTCGAGAGGCAGACAAGAACGCCGTATGCTGTTGGAGGGCTACAACAATAGCATGTCTTGTCTGTTCTGGGGTCATACGCCAGACCCGGGTGTGTGGAGCTTCTGCACATGCATTGTCTAGTTTAACTCCGATTACGCCATATACATGCCAGAGAAAATCGAAATCCAATCGCATTATCTGGGTGTCTTAATGGGAGTTGAAGAACTCCGATATTAGTTGGAGTAACGCGTTTGCATGCACTTCAGTTGTCCAGTTATAGTTAGATTAAGGCAATAATTCAATTGATTTAATCAGGTTTTTTTAAGTGTCATGTGAACGTACTGACGGTAACTCCTGCTCTGCACATTGGTGATTTCCATAAATGATGACCCACTCCCTATGTAGACATAAACGGCTCATTCTGAGGTAAAGGGAAGACAGCAACTCTTATTTTCAGGTGGTTATACAATAAAGAAATCATACTAATTATATTATATTATATTATATTATATTATATTATATTCCATGTCTGCCAATATATGCCCCTAAATCCTACACACTGGACCTTTAAGAGTTTCTCTGTTTTGTAATGCTGAAAATGACTGTATTTTTAAGATATGAAATAAATGTTTTAAGTAATGTCTTTGTTTCATTATTGTGCTTCAGACATGTTTAATTTTTCATAATTCAAAATTGTATTACATTTGTTAACATGACAATCATTAGCAAAATAAAATTACATTAAAAAAAAAAACCCAACAACAACGGCAGGAAGTCTAGAAAATATTGACCGACGTAAATACAGGAAAGGCCGCAATTCAGTCACGGTGGTGAGCCAGTCATTAGTGTAACATGTCACTTAAGAGTATACTCTACCGCATCATCTGTTTTTACTTGAACAAATTGTTCCCTCCAGACAAATATCTGCTGAAACTGTCCCATTGTTCATTAACCAAATCATTTATCATATTTTCATTTTCCTAAAAGAGTAAGAGTTTGAGGCTCCCTCCAACACCTTAGAATCATGTGTATCAGTGGCGATTGCTCTAAGACTGCAAGGGAAGCTCAGCTTCCCCTAAAATGTCAAAAAATAAGTGGTCAAATATGTACTGTTGTGTTTACATTTCATTGACTATATATGTGCTAGAGCGCGTTAAGCTTTTGTTCAGAATCAGCTACTTACCACAGGTCACTGACGCGACTTTCTTCTCATTCATTCCCGTAGCGTCACAGTGCATTAAACAGTGTAGAAGCTCAGCGTCCAAAGACTTCAGTGGGGAAGCATAGAGTGGGTTGTTCCACTGCAGCGAAACTAGACAGTCATTGGATAAATCCCCGGCTTTGTCCCGCCCATCGGACGCTCAGCGTCTCTGGGGGTCTAGGGAGCAGTGGGCTGGCCTCGGCTGGCCTGGACACTGGGCTTCTGCATGATGATTGGATGATCTGTCTGAGGCTGAATCCCTTTTTGATTGACAGCGAAATGAGCGAATCAGCGATCTTGAAATATAAACCGCCACCGGAGCGATTTTCAAGTTTCATTCTGTTGTTCCGTGTTGGTGTGGAGACTTTTCCAGTCATCTTAGTGACTTTTTCTTTGCTAAAAACGACTGGCGACAAATCTAGCATCTTTTTCTGGTGTTATTGGAGACTGTACTCGTGTTTGGAGACTCTGACTTCTGTCACTCTGCAGTTACTGTCCCCAACGAGCAGCGGGTGCTGTTGTGAGCCCTCCACCGTCCCAAAGCACTCACAGGCGGTCACACTAGCAGCCCCAGCTAGCGAGCGAGCTAGCAAGCTGCACATAATGGCAGACAATTTGAATTTAGAGTTAAACAGCAGGGCAGATTAACAGATTGATTTGGTGCAAAGGGTGGGAAAAGTAACAGTTCTTTTCACCCATCTGAAAATCTTTGAGGTGTGTTTTGCTGTGGTTCTATGGCATGAGTGTGGTGAAAAAACAGCTTCAATTAAATGCTCCTTTTATAAGTTACTGCCTCGCTACAATATGACAACTTTTATGAAATAAACTTAAAGTGAGCTTCCCCTGTTTGAAAGACCAGCAACCACCACTGATGTGTATTTAAATAAAGTTGCAAGTAAAAGGACTGTGAATTTTCTTCTCTCTCTCTCTCTCTCTCTCTCACACACACACACACACACACACACACACACACACACACACACACACACACACACATGCACACACAAGGTGAAAACAATACCATTGCAATGTTGTGTCAGCATAGCCTATCTCACCAGGATTTATATTTGTTGTTTTCTGTCTTTAGCCCTGTTTAAGCTGGTTTCACAGCAGATATTTTGACTGGTGTTCCCAAAGGCTCTTGTAAGTCTTCCTAAGCCAAAATGTTTTTGTTGCCATTTGCGGAGCCTGGGCTGCCTAGAGACCGGACTTTTTCACACTGAAATATTAGATATTCACAGCATATTCAGAGGACATGTAGCTAGCGGATCATGAGGAAATGTTTGCTGTATGTGACAAAAACTTGGAGAGCCTTTAACTGTAACAGTGGCTCAGTTCATGACGGTGAGACAACATGAAATATACCCAGACCCTGAAAGGAATTCAGCCATTTTTTATTTACACCTGTGCTTTTCCTGCTGTGGTATGTGGAACAGTCCTCTGTTAAAAAAAACCTGTTCCACTCGCTCACAGTCAGGTCCTTTATTTATTTTGTTGTTTATTTAGCAGGGACAAAGCACAATATGTATTGTATTACATAGATATAGTTAAAAGCTCATTTTCATCTGTAGTCGCTGGGCGGAGGCCAAGGCCATGGCTCAAGACTCTTGGAAAATGATGAGACATTCAATGTTACATTACCCTGTCACACCACATAGTAACTGGATGTGACGCGTGCAAGCATCATAACTAAATCAGCTTGATTGCATTGTTTTCTATTGGACTGTCCTAACTGCCCACGAGCGACGCGGCGCAATGTAGAATGCCGTTTTGAGCTGAACTTTTTATTCTGTTGCTTGCACTGGAAGCACTGCAATGGACAAGGAACGGCTGACTCACAAGGTTTAGCTGAGGAATTACCTACAGGACACCTCCTTCTTTCACTACAAAAATATAAATAGGTTGGCATCTGCTTGGAGGGAGATTGTTAGGAAGATGAACGTTTCTGGTAGGACTTGTGTGGGATGCTAGCAAGCTTGCTTGTTTTAGAAAGTGGAGATGACATAGTATAGGAACTACAACACTATATTGAGGAAGTACATACTCAGCCATCTTTTCAGTGGTTACTGAGTGCTCTGCTGCTAGTGACATGGTTTGTTCACATGACGGAATGCCATATTTTGTGGATCCAGTGTGGAAAGAGAGCATTCGATGTAACGCAATGCCGAGCAATGCTCGCATCCAGTTAGGACACGTTGTGAGGGGGGGTAAATTAGCCTACAAGTTTTCTCATGCTAGATATGATACGATACAAATACACTGTGATGTGGTGCGGCATGGCATAGCACAGTATGAAGCAAAACGATAGAATATATGATTACAATTATATTCAGTTTAGGGGCATACGATCAATATGAGACAATATCAGTTATTATCCTCATTGTGGGTTTTTTGACGGCTCAACATTGTCTGCCCGGCACCATGCTGCTAGCACTATTTGAATGTTTAGGAAAGAGGACAGGAATGGTGACAGACATGTCAGGCAATCTCACTTTGATTTAGCATTGCTAACGAGCTTTTATCTCAAAAGTTACAGCTGTGAGAAAAAAAAATGAGGTGATCACTGCTGGTGGCTGCACTATTTACATTTAAGGTTCATTTAGAAAAATATTTGTTGCTGAACTTCACAAAAATAGATCAACAACAGTTACAATTGACCTATGGCTAAGTCCCGCTCTCAAACGCGATGAGCCAATCACAGTGCAAATGCATTACAGAAAGTCAGTTGTTTTCGGTTTTATGAGCTTTTTCGGAGATGTGAAGTTTAAAAATGATCAGACAGTGTGCATGTACATGCCACTCCGACGCAAGGTATCCTGAGAGGCTGGGTGACGGGGTTTATTTTTTTTACATTTTCTTAAACCACATCTCAACCAAGAAAAGTGTCTCCTTTGGATAAAGTTGTGTGGTAACGGTAGACCACAACATCAACTCAACGTGAATAAGATTAACAAGGTTGTCTACATCTGTTCTGAGGTAAGTCAACATCATGTTTGAGGCAACATATTGTCACTTTGCTGGAAAGAAATATAAAGTTATCTTTAACATCTCTAGCTAACGTTAGCCAAAGTTAGCCTAACGTTAGCTCCTAGCTGCGTTGTTCATCATGTCACCTTGTTTGCTGGGAGTTCCTTAGCCTATTTTGTTCTAGCTTTGTACTTTGATGATCGTACATCATTGTTAGCTGTTGTCCAAAGGGCTCTAGTTAAACTAACGTTAACTTCTGCAGCTTAGCTTCATTAATTTATCTGTAATCGCAGAGATAACAAAGGTTGGCAAACGCTATGCTGAATGATTCAGTGTAAATAACGTTACAGTAGCACCAAACTAACTGACGTTATCCTTTTTTCATACTCTGAGCCAAAAACCTTGGCTTCAGTGGCACTTAAAAGAGGACATGAAACAACGGAACAGACACCAGCATAGGAGATGTGTGCATTAAGACATACTGACGAAATAAAAAGTCGGAAAAGTCAGCCTACAACACTGTGACCTGTAAATTTTGGCTTGTAATTTAAGCTTTTCATCGACCTTCTCAACAATAAGATGATGAATATATCCCTCCAATGCGTAGTTTAGGCCCTTTTGGTTACTTCTTAATGGCATCTGATCGTTATGTCTCCAAAAATCATCAATTGCCTCCTGCGAAATGTCGTGTACTGTGGGACCTGCCCCACACTGAGTGGCTGTCCCATTATGTGCGCCTGATCACATTTACGTACTGGGACACCTGACGTGCGCGTCCATGTGCTTAGTGTAATCCATTTCTACACCGACCAAAAGTGCAGTGCACTTGATTTGTACTTTACCCACACTTACAGTAAAACTGCACCTGAGCGGTATTTGGCTAAGTATAAATCCCACAATGCATCAACAGCTGGTGGAGTTCCGCCAAAAAGTAAGAAGAAGGAGAAGCCGGTAAAGTCTGTGATTGTCAGGATTTCTACTGAGATGCCACCAAATAAATTTCAATGTAAGAAAAATGTTTTATAAATTTAACTTTATATCATAGTCCCGCATTTATAATAGCATCATGATGGTACATGTTAGGAAGCTTTGTGTCTGTGGTGAAGAAATTCATATCAAGCTTTGCCCTGGAATTATTCACTAACAACAGATTTTATCTGAAATAGGGACCACGGAACAAACGTTCCAATTCATAAAATTGAGAACAGAGAACGATTACCTGTTTACAGGGGCAAAAAATACTGCAGCTGATGGATACAGGTGAGTAGTTTGCTTCGTCATTTCTTTTGATTGATGTTTTTATTTCAAACATGACAAATATTACAAAACTATCACTACAACTATCACTGCTTGATATGCCTAAATCATTTTTACTATTTTATGATAGGCATGTGCTACAGTTGATGGAACTGGACAAGTTGGTCACTGGTGAGAAGGCTAAAAGAAAATGGGAAAATCTAAAGTATAAATACAACGTATAATTTCATTATCATTAATGTATGATAATGTCATTTTTGTTGATGTTGCCTTTTAAGAATGATATTTATTTGTTTTAAAATGATGTAAATGTATTTCATTTAACTAAATATGTGAATATGTGTGAAAACCCATGCACCCAAACTGAAACAGAAAACCAAACAGACCGGGGCAGGGACCGATGCAGGAGAGGAGACTGCAGCCACATGGGAATTTTATGCAGCCATGGATGAGGCCATTGGATCAAGGGCATCAGTTAAACCTGTCAACCTTTTTGCATCTGGTGGGCCAGAGGGTGTAGGTCATAAAGAGTCTCACCTGCTTGTTAGCAGTCAGCCCAGTACCCCTGAACCCCCTACCAGCGGACCATCCTACCCCCAGCCCTTCACCAGCGGACCGTCCACCCCCCAGCCCTTCACCAGCGGACCATCCACCCCCCAGCCTTTCACCAGTGGACCATCCACCCCCCAGCCCTTCACCAGCAGACCATCCACCCCCCAGCCCTTCACCAGCGGACCATACACCCCCCAGCCCTTCACCAGCGAACCTCCACCCCCCAGCCCTACACCAGCAGACTGTCCACCCCCCAGCCTCTATTACAGAGTGTGCCCTTGCATGGCAATTATTGAAACGCTGTTGTGGTCTTCCTTGTGGCATCCGGTGCGGCGTGATGACTGCGATAGGTGTTTCCAGGCAAGTGTAACCTCCATCCCCCAACAGAAAATACCCTTGAGGTGGGTACTCAGCATTAGGGTACAGTGGACTGTTCTTGAAAACCCTTGTGTCATGTACCGATCCTGGATAGCCCGCAAAAATGTTTAAATATCGGCCTGTTGCAACACACATTGCCTGCATGTGTATAGAACGGAAATGCTTGTAATTAAAGTAGTCCTCTTTGTGTTGCCCTCTCGGTGTTATTTTGATGTGGCATCCATCTATTACGCCCAATGCTTTTTTGAAAGCATGGTGTCGGGCCAAGTGGGCAAAGCCATCACCAATGTTGTCCAGCTCGTGACTGTGGGGGTAATGGATGACCTTGCCCTGCCTTATGAGTTGCTTGATCTCATGAGCAATCTTGTGTGCATGTCGACAGACTGTAGATTTGGGCACATCAAATACCCTGGCAACAACTCTGTACGACAATCCATGTGCAAGCCAATAAACAAATGTCAGAATTTCAATAGTGTGTCCCCAACCACGGTCATATTCTCTGTGGAGCATCTGAAGAAGGGCGTTCATTGATGTTCTGGTGAGGCGGAGGTCTGGTTGTATATCCCTGGTTGGATCAAAGAACAGCTGCAGAATGGGCACTGATGTATTGAGTACAGCATATTGCTGTATGTGGGTGGTGAACTGTACACAAGGTAACAAAAGAGAGGGAATCAATTAGTGACATACTTTTAGTATTGTCCTGTGTGGACAAAAATAAATATTACATAAGAGGGTATTCTTTACTGTTACTGCCATGAGAGTGATGTGGTCAGGAATGATGCTCTTGCATTAGCCATCTTTGAAGAAGGAACAGAAACTGTTTCCTGTTTAGAGTAAATAATGGCCTTGATGTAAACATTTTATCCCATAATTATATCTTAAAACCACCATGCACCACCTCTTACTGCAATCTTTTAATCTCATTAATTTAATGTTTATGTCGCTTTTACGATGTGGTGCATAACAGACAGAGTATAGGCCTATGAGCTGAGATACTTAATGTGGAGAGGGTCATATGCGTGAGTTTAATGAATGAGTGAGAGTTGGCAGCTCTGATATAAGCTAGCTTGTAAGATAAATAGTGATTCTTTATATTGTTATTATTTTATTTATTGTCACTGATTTATGAGCAAAGATTGTAAATGGGAAACATTTTTTTTTCCAATGACGGCTAAGGTAATTGATGTGTAGACGGGCTATGTGTGTATGTGCCTGTGTTAAGCTTACCACATGTATTAACATGACATCTCAGTTGTCACAAGAGGCATTTTGCAGTCTTCGCCTACGTCTTATCATCTGGTGGGTCCTCCAAAGGATCTGGCCAAGCAGAGTGCCAACAGTGCTAGCACAATCAACGCATTTTCACGGGGACAATGCGCAATGTAAGAAGCGTTGTCAAGTCTGTCCCAATTTTGTTTAAATATCCCCGCGTACTTAGCCACTTAATATGTGCTTGAACACTACAGGCAAATGTACGTCACGCGTGGCAAAACGTCACCAAAGTGTGTGCGTAACCAAGCGCACTCAGTCAAGTGTGAAAAATTGGTACAGCCCCTGAATGTTGATAGTTTGTACGAGTGAGTGGAGGGGGGCGTGGCTTTAACTGCTACTATCAAATGGTCTTTACCAAGCTCAGATGGGTTTGCATGCTGCCTCAAATTGCATTTTTTTATTTCCATTTTAAAAAATCTGTCCAAATGGACCTTTCCATTCATTCATGCCAAGTCAACTTGATAAGTTGTTACAACACAAGTCAACATTTTGACTTAGTACCTCTTAAATCTTATGTAAGTCAAAATGTTGATGTTTATATAATTTTCATCTTTTTTGTTTTTTGTTGGACATTTAGCTTGTTTTTGTTGGCAAAACATATCAAATAATTATAGAAGTCTGAGGCACAAAAATAGCAGATGACATCAACACACTAGTTAAAACATTTATTTCATATTTATAATGATCATCATTGACTGCATTCTAAAACAGAGAAACCTTTAACCTTTGGCAGCAGGAAGTAAAATGCTTGACCTCTTTTGCAGTTCACATTAAAATAGTGCTTTGAAAAAGGTAACAGTACAACATTCAGTCCACAATGTTTCCTGTTTCATTAAGCATGACAGTGACTTCACTCCTATGAATGTTTTAAACTCAAAAACTTTGCAGGCGAGCTGATTTCTGCCTTGATTTGTATTTGCTTTAGAAGCTTCTGTCCAGAGTTCCGCAGTCCTCAAAATAATTCAGAGCAGTTTGGCAACACAGTGAGCGATTGATTAAATCCTTAGTCGGGGTGCTTCCAAACTTAAGAGCGACAGACATCAAGCTGATAGGAGGCTGGTAGAAAGGGCCATATCAGGTCCATGTCTTCTTCAGCAAGCACAGGACCACATCTGTTCACAATGATAGCACATTCACTATTTATGTGAGAACACTGTTGTAAGATGGATGGACAAACACTGGGTACTGTAGGAACATTGTAGCCAATCTTAAATTGACTGTTTACCACTGCTGGCTTATCAGGAATCATTTATGCTTCTGTTAATTAAATGAAAATTAAAGACCTTACATCCATAAAAAGAAAAGCAAAATGATATTGCATGAGCTACAAACTGTACAATACTCAGATATGTAATAAGATAGTTCTCTTTTTTATATTTTCAGTTAGTGATTTTTTTAATTTACCATGCACTTGCACCATGTACATGTCAGTGTGAACCTCTGTTGCTTGATTACATTCATGTGCAGTGTATATACTTAAACTAAAAACATACTCCACGCACATTCAATGACAGTGCTTAGGTGTAACATCCCTGCAGGAATAAAACTCCTCCACAAGATGGCGATACAGAAAGTCACTGCTCATACAGACAGCTTCATCCACACATCCTCATCCTTCATCACTCCTCAAACTGCGGTTCATACTTCACAACAACTGACAATTACTGCACATACATGGAGAATGTTTTGGGCATTATTTTACGATAAAGATGTGGCTGTGTAATTTTTCCATGAGAGTGAAAAGCTGGCAAACTACTGCTAGAAGCGCTAATTCAAATTGCACAGTGCTCTCCCAAAGCATCCAGGACTATTTATACTTAGTTAAGTGCAAAAACATACTGATACAGTCCTCCTTGCTTCAAATACTTGAAATGAACATTTGAAATTAATAAAGGCACAGAACCATTCACAGAGATGACACACCTAGGTCTGTCTGTGTTCTTACTGTGGCCTGTAGCCACCCAGCTGAGGCATGTAGCTGGAGGCTGATGCTGCTGGCATCCAGTCAGCTGAATGGCCATCTGTAGGTGTCTGCTCTGAGTCCTCTTCCAGGGGACAGAAGTCCAGAGGCTCCAGCTCCTTCTGCTGCTCCATCTCCAGCTGGTTGATGCTGTCTTGGTTCCCTGCAGTGTGTGTGAAGCAGGGCTGTCGGGGTAAACGCTGGGACTGTTTGCTGCCCTCCTGCAGCAACATGTCTGGGTTCTCCTCAGAGTCCAGCAGGGGCTGTGTGGACTCGGATCGTGAAAAAATAGCTTGCTGGGGCTGGCAGCTTGGTGTCTGACCCTTGTAACCACTGGGAGCCACCACCGAGGAGTACTGAACAGTGCTGGCTGTGGTGTCAGCCATGTCGCCGCCTTCGTCGCTGTCAGACACACTCTGGCGTGGTGAGGACATGCAGGAGGAGCCACCGATGCCGCTGCTGTGCTCCTCAGACAGATACTTGTCTTTCTTCAGAGGCAGACTGGCCTTGTCCTCCTCAAACACACACTTTCCATCACACACATCCACGTCAAGAACACTGATGCCAGACACACAGTTTTCCTTTGGTGTCTCTGCCTGAAGAGGAAGACAAATTGAAGAGAAAATTTTAATTGTAATCAGACTAAAAACAAATATGATGGAACTATTGGTCGACTAATAGATGACTAATTGACTATTAAAATAATCAGTCTGACTATTGTAGTAGTCGACTGATCAGTTTGAGTCATTTTTCATAGAAAAGTACTATAAAAGTACCCCCAAAATACTCTTATTGCAGCTTCTTACTTTCAAATATTGGCAGCTTTACACACTCTCCCATGATGGTGAACTAAAACCCTTTGGTTGTGAGTTGTGAGTATGGAAAAAGACATTAGATGACATCATTTTGGGGTTTGGGAGAGACAGACCGACATTTTTAAACATTAACACATTTTTCAATAAAATGATTAGACAACTAATTGAAGAAATAATCAACAGATTAGTAGACAATGAAAATAATTGTTAGTTGCAGCCCTAATCAATAGACACACATGTAATGTGAATGTCATTGTCCATATTTTTCTGTTTTAGTTACAAATCAATCATTTGACAGTATATACTCTAATGTTATTTCACAGGGACCTATCCAAATCTAGATATGTCTGCAGGTTGACTGTCGTAGTGATGCACTAAGTCTGAACTGAACAGGCAGCTTGACAAAACATCCACATCAGGATCAAACATCCATCAAACACACACTGCCACAACATTATTGGCTGTCAGTTTACCATCATCAAACTTGAGGCCAGTGTATTTTACTGGCACTTTATGAAGGAAGGTGCTCTAAAAATTAACCAGTGAGTATCAGTACAAAACAATGGTTTAGATATTTCCCAAAGCTTTAAACTGATGTAATGAATCATATGATAGACTAACTACAACAACCGCCCTGTGGTTGTGCACCTCCATGCACCAGTGAAGTTTCTCTTACGATTTGCTTCCACGTCTGTAAAAACATGGATACTTCACACACATCTTCCCACTGGCAGCACAGAAGATCTATACAATCAGCACAGTTTCAAGATGAGTGTCACCAATTCAGTATCTGATCAAATGTCTTCCCCTCTATTCCTGAGATATGACGTTGAACAATGGCCAGAAGAGTTATTATATATATATATATATATATATGAATTTGACCTTTGGCCTTTGAATACAAAATCTCATCATTTAATTATTTTATCCTACTTATATCTGTGTGAAGTTTTGTCATAATTAGCTTATGAATTGAGTTATGGCCAAAAACATGTTTTGTGAGGTCACACTGACCTTCACCTTTGGTCACTAAAATCTATTCAGTTCATTGTTGAGTCCCAGTGGAGTGCAAAATTTGAAGAAGAAGGAAAAAAAAAACAAAAAAAACCCTTCTGGTATTCTTGAAATATCATGCTCACAAGATAGGGATTGACAAAGTCACAACGACCTTGATGTTTTACCATCAAAAACTAATCACTTTATTATTGAGTCCAAGTGGGTTTGCAAAATCTGATGAAATGTCCTCAAGGTATTTTTAATATATTGCGTTCATGACAATAGGACGGATGTACAACCTGCAAACAAAATGCCGTCGGGTATGGCTATTGTCAGTGCAGAGGCATAAAAATATATCCTCTGTGTGCTAAAAGTTTCAACTCTGTCCAGTAGTTGTGAACAAGAAACTGGAACTAAGTGTACAGGGTCATTAAACAAATCCTCTGACGGTGCCCTAAGCACGAATTGACAGGTAAATTCACAAAGATGGCAGCCGCATACGAACCATCAATTGCACATCACTGGCATGATGGAAGCATCATTGGGAGCATTTTGGGGTTCAGGGTTCAAGAATACTTCGACATGCAGACTGGAGGAGCAGGGGATCGAACGGGAATCGAACAGCTGATCTTCCGATTGGTGGACGACCCGCTCTACATCTGAGCCACAGCCGCCCTGTGATATGACAAGGACCACCCTATCACAACCGGCAGGTATCTTTCCCTTCATTTGTAAATATTAGTCTGTGGTAACTATGGAGAGGAAGTTGATCATTTTAGTGCAGAGCTACCAGAGCTTTACATCTGTCTCACTGACAACAGGCCTACACACAAACAGCGCTCGGTTCTGCACTCAGGATTTCCAGTAAATAGGTTATGATACTGTGCTTGTTATGGTTGCTAAGCAAACTCAGATGCAACTTGTCACTGGTTCTCTTGAAAGCTGGTACAGAAAAGCCACAACAGTAGCACCCAGGACCTGACCTCACTTGTTTCAGGCAGTTAAAGACACAGCATGTGTACGGCCCCTTGGGGGTGCATTTCCTCGTTCACATGTGCTTTCACAATTGTTTCTTTTTGTCTTAGTGGTGCAGGTTTAGCAGCCGCAAGACCCATGCAATCCTTGTTTTAACTGCTGCAACTGATGTACTGAGTGGTTGAGAGTGACATGGCTATGGTCAGTCCCAGTGTCATTGGGTCAGCTGCAGTAATGAAAAGCAGGCTAGAATTGTAAAACAACATTTAGCTTGAGTAATTTGCTTTGTGCAAGCAAACCTTCTACCAGATATAGTATGTTGATATTTCATATATGAAATACCAGGGTTTTCCACAAATGTATTTATTTGTGGCACCCTGCCATGATTGAAACATCTGCTCTCTGCGCTCTAGAGCGCATGGGCACAGCTTGACAATGACCTTACACCTGCTCTTGACTAGGCGTAAGATTTACACCTGGTCTTAGTGAGAAGGCAGCTGAAGCCTAGATGGTGCAACTGGCGTAACTACTAGGTCGGACTTGTAACACCAAGTTACGACCAACTTAGCTTAAGACTAGGCGTAAGCCCTGTTGGTGCAACCAGCCCCTGAACACTGCGCTCTGAGAATGCAGAGTTACTCGTGGTTCCTAAAGTCTCCAAAAGAAGATCAGGAGCCAGAGCCTTCAGCTATCAGTCTCCTCTTCTGTGAAACCATCTTCTTGTTTCGGACCAAGAGGCAGACACTGTCTCCACATTTAAGACTAGACTTAAGACTTTCCTTTTTGATAAAGCCTATGGTTAGGGCTGGCTCAGGCTTGTCTTGGACCAGCAAGTCAATGAAGAAAGACAACACGCACTCTCAAAAAAGAAGAAAAAGTTTTTTTTTTTTTTTTTTTTTTTTTACACACTGAGGAGGACACTTGTCGACACCGGTCTGTGTGTTTGATCGCCTGTACCAGTGAGGTAGTAAAAGTTTGTAACGAAGGACACCGAGTGTTGCTGGCTTTTTGTTGTTTCTATTGTCCTGGACCAGCCCCTAGTTAGGCTGACATAGGCCTAGTCTGCTGGGGGACCTCCTATAATACACTGAGCTGCTTCTCTCCTTCTCCCTCTTTGCTCAGTTTCTGAAAAGTTGGTTATTCTTCATTTGCTAACATTCCTGTCCCATTAGTTCATATCCCTAACCCTTACTGCATGTCACTAGCTTCTTCTCCGGAGCCTTTGTGTTCCAGTGTCTCACAGGTTACCTCATATCACAGCTACCCCAGGATCCTGTGTCGTGGTTGTGCTGCTGCCATGGTCCTGCCTGATGCCTCCTGCTACTGCTGTTATTATTAATCATACTTCTACAGTTATCAGTTCCTCCAGAAAAACGTGATTATGTGATCGCATAATTCAACGCATAATCAGCCAAAGTCCACATATTTATGCAGGGCCCGCGCATTTTTTCAAAGACGCCGCACTTTCGCCGCATAAATTGCCAATTCGGCTTGCATGATTTCATAATCCCCGCATTTACGTTGCTAAAAAGTCACATATATCCTAGCAGAAAGTTGAAAAATGTTGTATTTACTTCACACAAGAGCAGCCATTTTCCCCGTTGCCTTGGGAACGTTATGAAGTGACGTAATTATGCGATGTGAACATCACCGAAAAGCTGCGATTTGGGTGTATGATGATTTGGGAGGAGATGGAGGAGGGGGAGAAGATGGACGTTGAGGGAGAGGGGATAGAGGATGAGGATGGCGAATGATTGGCCAGTGTTAGAGGCTAGGCAGTTATAGTTTTCATTTTCACAGTGGACTGTTGTAGTTTCATTCAGGAGTTGATGCAACTTTACAGTTGTAAGATTGCACTTTTTTGTTACCAGGGGGTTAAATCATACTAGTTTCAAAAACCTTACAATTGTAAGTATATTAGTAGTATGTAAATTTACATTACAGTAAGAAAATGCACTTTGTGCATTGGAAGCACTTATTTTAACAGAAGATGTCTGTTTTGTATAGCTACCTCTGTAAAACAGGAAGCACATTTTATTTTTTTTTATATTTTATTTATGCATTTTTACAGAAGTTGTAGCATTTTCTTTTTGTAAAGCTACAGAACTTGTTTGACTCAGCACTGTTTTGTTATATTTTATTTATTCATTTTTACAGAAGTTGTGGCATATTCCTTTTGTAAAGCTACAGAAATTGTTTGACTCAGCAATGTTTTGTAAGTGTGAGCCATGTGTTTATTAAGGTCTGAAATAAAACAAGATGAGAACTTAAATATTCCCTGCACTTTCTGTGATGTAGTAAGCTTGCTTATCATAGGAAGTAATTGGAAATGACTCGTTACATTAAGGTAGTGCTAGTGAGAACAGGGTGTTGGGGGAATCACTTTTGTTTCACTTTTTCATCAAATCGCAGTTTTTGCAAGTTCCCGCAATTTCAGCGCATAAAATTGCATGAATATCCCGCATATTTCATCACATTTTTTAAGAAAATGTACCGCATAATCAAGGATTTTTGCCTGCAACAATCACAAAAAAACTCTGCATTTTTCTGGAAGGACTGAGTTATTATACACATATGATCATTATTGTCACATACATATATTATCATATATTAATATATACTTACAAAAAATGCTACCAAAATTACTGTTGTTATAATTTTTAATATTATTACTAAAATTATTATTATTTTAAGCTATTGTCATTACTGCCTGCCCAGCATCTCTCTCTGTCTCTGTCTCAATTTCTCTGTCTGTCTGTCTTTATGTCTCATTTTGTCACACAGATTACTGTAAATTTATAATGTTGATCTGTTCTGTACGACATCTATTGCAAATCTGTCCGTTCTGGAGGAGGCATCCCTCCTCAGTTGCTCTTCATGAGGTTCCTACCATTTTTCCCCCCATTAAAGGTTTTGTTTGGGGGGGGGGGGGGGGGGGTTTCCTTCTCTGCTGTGAGAGTCCAAGGGACAGAGGGATGTCCTCATGAAGAGTTCTATCTGCGCTGCATGCACAGACCAACAAAAACCTCAGAATTTGGGGAAAGTACACAGACTGATACACAAGGACACACAGGCAACAAAAAAATTGGGAAGTTAGCCAACCCCTCACCCCAAAGCCCCCTTCATTAGCTACCGCCACACATAGATTTTAATTCTGTAGGAAACACTGAATACCACACGTTGCCACATGTGTCAGTTCAAAAGAAGTGCTCACTTTCAAAGGATAATCAGGAGACCAGTTTCCAATGGTGCTCTCCCCAGGATCTGGAATCCGAGGCCAAAAATTCTCCTTGATCCTGTAAGAGAGGAAACACTGAGGGTTATATATCAGAAACTTTGGATCAAAAAATAATAATACCACTATAATAATCTTTAAAACATTTATTTTCACTGTGGATCTGAGTAATGGGGTTTGCAGTTTTTCCTGGTTTAACTATTTCCTACATTCTAACATCACACTGTAGATAGTGGTGAGTAGTTAACAACTGTGGACAATCCTGTGGCTATGTTCTAAATGAACTAGTTAATATGACCACGTTTAAGGGCTAAAGTGTTTACAGCTGTTAGGCATTTCAGCACACTTGTCTGTGGCCATTCATGCCATCACAGAGAGGGACAAGGCGCAGCGAACTGGACAAATGGGGGCCCTGTTCTGAGAGCAACATTTTAATGTGTTTCAGTGTAACTTACACATCTTTTTTGTAGACACAGAGCAGCATGGTCATGACAACAATGAACATGAAGCCAAGGCTGACTCCCACCACAATGCTCTCCATCTCTCCTGGTGCTGAGGGAAACACAGAGGACATTTACTCAACAAGACAATTCAACAAGCCAAACCAGGTACTGAGTGAAAATGCATGTCAGTATACTTCTATAAAAGTAAATCAACTTTTAATAAATTGCCATAATGCATGCAAATACATTGAGCCAATCAACATGTGTAAGGTCCCCACCATCATTGTGTCATTTATATATATATATATATATCAAAAAGATCAGGTTGTCTGAGAAAAATGTAAAACTTGATCAAGTTTTAGAGGTATGGCAAAAATGGTCTTGAATTGGTCATTAAACATACAAGAGGGAAATTTACTGGGCCTGTCATGGATGATCAGGGATGAAATATTGTGTGTCACTGCAACTTTTCACATTAGTGGGTTATTTATAGAAACAGATCGTAAATGAGCCCACTCATAGTTCATGTGTGGCTAAGATCTGGTGTCACGTTATGTGCATGTTTGCAAGGGAATAAATCACAAAGCGTTAAAGTGTTCTCTGCAACTGAACTAAACATGACAGGCAGTGCAGAGGGAGCATTATTTAAATTTGTGAAAACTACACTATCATTTACACAACAGTTAGCTCCATTTTGATTGGACAGGATGCATTCCATGAGTGCTGATATACAGTATAACAGCACTGGGACTTTAAACTCTGCGTGTATCACTCTGCTTTACAGGTGTTCTGAGCCGGTTATTATGTTAATCATTAATTAGCCAACACTAGGGCTCATTGTAACAAACTTTTCACTGCAAGTGAAAATATTACCACAAATAACACTGGAATTACATTAAAGTGGTCAAAAAAGGACGAAGGGACAAATAGAAGCCTGGATACCTAAATGCAAATCTCCAGGTGTGTTCATATGACATCAGAGGATGACGCAACGTACTGATTAAGCTGTTAATTCATCAGCATTACACGTATTCTACCAAAGCGACTATCAACAGACTGATTTCACTGGTGACAAAATAAATGGAAAAACACAGATGTAGCCAACATGGCAGTTGCTCTGTGGTAAAGTGTAGACCTAGCTTACGCAAAGTAACAAGCTAGTGTGCAGGAATGTTTACGCATTGCTTGACAACAGTAGAGTCCTGGTCCAGTTGCTGAACTATTTGTGTGGGCAGAGCCAAATAAATCATTACATAAGCACACAAACCAGAACCTGTTGCTGCGTTTTACAGTTGATAAATGGCACTGTTGTGAAAAAGTAATATCACACTCAAGTTCATGGTGTTAGACTGAATATCAGCACTGCTGTGATTTGGTGGCCTAAGATAACACAGTACAGTACTAATATACAGCACAACAGCACTCCCTCTCATTTGATATTGCTTAAATCAGTGGTTCCCGACTGGTGGGGTCACGGTCCAAAAGTGGGTTGCTGGCACATTCTGAATGGACAGCAGGTGACTAGCAAACATACTTTATTTTTAAGTACAGTAAATTTTGGCATATAGTTTTATTTTAAAGTGCTGTTTCCCCATTTCTGATCAATTGTTAGCACAGTTGGCTTGTTCACTATATTGAATGAACTCCGTTCAAACTTAAAAACTTTATGAAAAATAAAAAAATAAAAAAATAATGAAACACTGAATATTCTTACTGAACAGCCAAAGCTGTGATTCGACTGACATAATTCTGAGTCGGATACAGCCCTACATCATATTTATGCAAGTGCCAACAATTTCAACCCATCTGCAAACAATTCGCTTTCTTATAGTATTACAAAAGTTTAATAATAATTTTATGATGCTTCTTCTCAAAACATGATTAATTTTGCCAACTAGGTCATATCATAGGTATCAATAGGTAGTATCACTTGGCTATGGCTTTGTGTGTGTTTGTTTCTCAATCTAATCTCTCTATTGAAAAACATAAATTGACGTTGGGACATTTTTGAAACAGATGGAACAGTTGACCATGCAGAAAAGGTTCCACTCACCATATTTCAGAGTGGTGAATGAGTGATTAGAGCTGATGGTTGAGCCTTGAATGGTTGAAGCCCTGATCCAAGTATCATACTTTGTGTTGCCTGACAGTGACCTCAGAGTGTATGAGGTGGTGTTAGCTGGCACTGTTATCTCTGCAAATGAGCAAAACAGAAATCAGATGCTGAAGAATACTGTCAGGAAAACCATTAACCATCAAAATTAAACAGAGAACTGTAAATGTGAAAACCCCAACCTATTCAGGATACTATGAGAGAGGTACATACCGTGTATTTCACTTCCACCTGTAAAGAATATGGTGTAGTTTGTGATGAAGCCTTGTTGCCTACGTCGGGAAACGTGGTTCCATACCAGCTCTGCCTCGTTCCGTCCTGGTTTACCGTTCAGTCGAATAGCTGGGGCTTCCAGCGGAGCTGCAACCACAACAGTAACATCATGTCTGTAGGTTATCTGAATTCAAATATAGACTGTCTTTCTACAAATGATAGGTGGTAACATCTCTTTAGGAACTGAGTGTAATTAATAACTTGAACATTGTAAGTACTTTGTCAAATAATGATTGTCAATGAAAACTCAATCTTCCATCCAATCAGCTGTTGGCCTGAAGACAATAAGACTCCAGGGCGGGGCGTCGGTAGCGTAGTGGATAGTGCCGGCGCCCCATGTGTAGAGGTGATGCCTCGCTGCAGCGGTCGCAGGTTCGACTCCGGCTTGCAACCCTTTGCTGCATGTCAACCCCCACTCTCTCTCTCTCACCCCATTTCACTCTGTCCTGTCCATTAAAGGCAAAAAGCCCAAAAAAAATCATCTTTAAAAAAAAAAAAAATAAAAAAAAGACTCCGGGGCAACAGCCAATATTTTAGGGGTTCTGGTATGGTCAGTGGATATCCGGGTAACAAATAACAGGTACAAGGACCAAGAGTTCCTCTTCCTAGCACCGACCATTGTTAACAGTCTGATTAGCAAGATCAGACGCCTGAATGGAGTTGGAGCTGAGAGCTGTCTCATCTCATGTCTGCATATGAATGCTAATCATCATCAGATGATGATGGCCAATGAGTTCTGAGATTACACTATGGTTAATGTGTTCTGCCTCTTTTGCTCTAAACACAGAATGCTTATCTGCCTGCTCAAACATGATTGGTCGATCCTATTTGGACTACGAATGGAAACCAGAACGTGTCCGATACCAAAATCTTGTTCCGTTGCCTACAGATTGTGCATACATATGCAGATATCTGTTCACAGAGATTAATCAAAACTTTGTTGTTCTTTATTGTTGTCAGGCCTCTCATTCTGAGCTAGTAACTACCAGCTGATATGACCAATGCTGATAACAAACATAAACAGCTGAAGCAAAAAATTTGTTGCACAGACTAAAAAATGAATCTTGGTTGTTGTTGACCTTGCTGATGTTTGTATGTTTCTGCTCAATCAAACAGTGTATAGATTAAAATCACCCCTCACCAGTCTGTTAGCAACTACAATGCCTATAAAAGTATTCACCCCCCTTGGAAGTTTCATCCTTTTGTTGCTTTTATACATGAAATCATTGTCAGTAGAACTTGGCTTTTTAAACAAGAATTTGAAAAAAACAAAACAAAAAAAAACTCCTTAATATCAAAGTGAAAACAGATTTTTACAAAATAATGTCAACATCTTGCTAGAAAATAAATCTTCTTCCAAGAGTCAGATTATCCTCCAGGATTTGGCGACATTTTTCTGCATTCATGTTCCCCTCTCCCTTTTTTTTTTTTAAGATGATTTTTTTTGGGCTTTTTGCCTTTAATGGACAGGACAGAGTGAAATGGGGTGAGAGAGAGAGAGTGGGGGTTGACATGCAGCAAAGGGTTGCAAGCCGGAGTCGAACCTGCGACCGCTGCAGCGAGGCATCACCTCTACACGTGGGGCGCCGGCACTATCCACTACACTACCGACGCCCCGTTCCCCTCTCCCTTTACAAGCCTTTCAGGGCCTGTTGCTGAGAAGCATCCCCAGAGCATGATGCTGCCACGAACATGCTTCATGATGGAGATGGTGTGTTTGTGGTGATGTGCAGTGTTTGGTGTTCACTAAACATAGCGTCTAGTCTGATGACCAAAAACCTCAAATTTTGTCTCATCAGCCCAAAGAACCTTCTTCCAATTGACCTTGGAGTCTCTCACATGCAAAATTCCAGGCGAGATTTTATGTGAGCTTTTTTCAACAGTGGCTTTCTCTTTGCCACCCTCCCATACAGCTTCAACTGGTGAAGAGCCCGGACAACAGTTGTTGTATGTACAGTCTCTCCCATATGAGCCAGTGAAGTTTTAAACTCCTTCAGAGTCGTCGTGGGTGTCTTGGTGGCCTTCCTCATCAGTCTTCTTCTTGCCCGGTCACTCAGTTAGTAAGGACGGCCAGCTCTAGGCAGATTTAAACAAGTGCCATACTCCTTCCATTTCTTAATGAAGGATTTAACTGTACTCTGTGGGATGTCCAGTGAGTTGGAAATCTTTTTGTAGCTATCTCCTGACTTTTCAATGATCTTTTCTCTGAGTTGCTTGGAGCGTTCTTTTGTCTTCATGTTGAAATTGTAGCAGGAATACTGATGAACCAGAGACTGGACCTCCCAGACACAGGTGTTTTATACTACAATCACTTGACACACATCAACTGCACTCAGGCGATCTCCATTTCACTAATTGTGACACTGCTGGCACCAACTAGCTGTACCTCTGTTGAATTAGGTCAGTCACTTTAAAGGGGGTGAATATTTATGCAAACACTTATTATACAGTATATATTTCTAATCAATTGACATTAATTTAAGAAAATCTGTTTTCACTTGATAATAATAACCATTAAATAAGGTTAAATGAGGTTTAAATAGGCTGCTAGGTGTTAAGGGTAGTCTTTCAAGTAGAGCACTGTCAGAGGATGAGCTGGGAATGTGTATTAAAAAAAAAAAAAAATAAAAAAAAAGAGAGAGAAACTTAGATGAGACAAGTTTGGGGCATTAAAGCAGGGAGATTAGATTCATGCTAGGAGCAACTTCTGATGTGCTTCCATCTCTCCCAAATGGTAGTAAATAGGCAAGGACCACCAAGGTCTTGATCTTCAGCTATAGCTTCACCTCGCTACATTCTGTCCAAGTGCAGCAGCCACTGAGAGTGAGCACTGGGAACTAAACAAACTGGAGGCAAAAAGCAAACAAGATGGGATTTTGTTTGTATGTGAGGATGAACAGGCCAGCAAGCGAGCGATTTTGAACAGGTATCAGGTAGGGCAACTACCAAGCCAGGAAGAGGGCATGAAAAATGAGAAAAGAGTTTCTACTCCCTCAGGAGATAGTGTTGTGGTCAGAACACAGCTCGCTGTGCATTCTGTGGAGCCGAACATGCCATGGACGTTTGCAGTAGAAATGGCCTCTGGGTGTAAAAAGCTTAGAAATAGAGTTTGTGGCAGAGGAAGAGGTGTGTGGTTCTGCCCAGATCCACTAAGTGCAGGTCAGCTGTAAGGGTTTGTTGGCAAGGCAGTTTTGTCACTGCTGACTGAGCTGGGTATAAGAGGGCTGAGCTAAAGGCAGGCAGTGCAATGAAAATGAAAAACTAGTGCTGTCAAGAGATTAAAAAAAATGGAGAGATTAATTAATTATGATATGTAATTAATTGATCTAATTAATCTCTTTTTTAATCTCATCTCAAAATTGCTGAGAAAAGCCCTCAACTTGAGGTATTTTCATTTAAATTCATTCATTGATATATATTAGAAAAAGTGGTTTTATAAAGTCATAATTATTGTTTTCAACAATAACACACTTGAACACAGATGCAGTACACCTAGCCATTACATTCTGTTGTTTTTAAGATTAGTCCCGATAAAGAGTGCTGCAACCTTCAGTCTCGACCACCAGGGGGGTGCTTGACTGTCATGACATGTCAGCTTCATTGAAAGCATAGCTGCAGACTAACGCAACAATAGATGTAAAAACACACAGAAACAATACATCTGTGATCAGCTCCCTAATTTTATTTTAACAGTTTTCTAAATTATTTTCCTCTTTTCCAATTTCTCATTTTATTTCAGGGAAGTGATCAGTGTAAGTGCACTTATCTACGGTGGCCGAGACCCGCCATAGCTGCAAATAAAAAAAAACGCTGCAAATAAAAAGAAACGCCGCGATACAAATAAAAAAAGCATTGACGCAAATAAAAAAAGCAACGATGCAAATAAAAAAGCCACAACGGAAGTGAATTACCGGGGACTATTATTGCAGATGCACATGTTTTTTTATGTGAAAGAAGAAGAAGAAGAAGAAGAAGAAGAAGAAGAGAGGAAAGTAACAAGAAGACGAAAAAGAAAAACAAACGAAAAACTAAGTGTGTTATATATGGTTAGGCCATGTAGCCCCAGGTTTGATATGAAGCTGAACTGGAGGATGCTGGTGTTCCTCCATCTGTATAGTATAGACGAATTCGGTGATCGATTTGTGTATGCTGCCATCTTGCGGCGGCGCCATTGCTGCGGTGACATGTGTCAGTCATCAATTCATTATGCTGTCATTGTGAAGTGACTCTCTACAATGACAGCATCATGAATAGCTGGGTTGATGTTAGACAGTGGCCTCCGGTAACTGATGAAGGTATCTTAAATGAGTTCCGATATTAATGTAGAAATTAATCATCTGTTTGAGCGATAAGCAGGAAAGATTAGAGTAATAGGGAGATAATAGACTGTATCATTAAACACTGTGTAATATAACGTTAGTATACATTACATGTGCTGACATTAGCAAGCTAGCAGTGTGACATTTAATCATTATGGAGAGGCTGCGTGACCATCACATCATATTGAAGGTGATCAATATTGATCGCCTTCAATATGATGTGATGGTCGTCTAAAAGGTGATGTAAAATTTGCCCGACCCATCCGGAGCTCAGGTAATTTTGACCCTCAATCAGAGACCTGTAATTGCTGCTTTTCTGGTCATCGGAGGCCAGGTGATCAATAAAATATTCCTGAATACCTTAAACAAAACACAAACACGTGTTGTTGTTGTTTTTAGTCACGTAGCCTCTCCATAATGATTAAATGTCATGAAAAAATTCAGAAAAAAATTCAATTCAGAAAATTGAGGTTATGTAATGAACAGAAATAGATAGTAATGTACATATTTATCGCGATATTTGCCGTCATATGCAGTATTTTGCACAATATCGATCATCGAACAGTTGTTACGGCATCCTCAGACTTTTATTTTGAAAGGGAAATGCACGCGGAACTGCGGTGACGGCGGCAAGATTTGGATATGCATGCAGCGTTTCAACACAGACATGGAGGATTTAGTAAGAAAGAAGAATGCTAGCTCGCAAATTTGGCAACATTTTGGCTTTAAACCTGACGAAAATGGCGAGCCAAAGAACTTAAATGAAGCCATATGTCGTCTATGCCGCAAGCAGGTGATGACGAGGCAGGGCAACACAACAAATTTGCGGTCTCACCTCAGAGTCCATCACCCAGCGCAATTTGCCCGACTTGACTCGGTATTAGCTGGGGAGGGAACGGCCACCAGCTCCGGCACCAGCCACCACCAGCCAACAATCATCGGTGCGTTCTCCAAGTCATCGAAATATAAAAGAGACAGTGCAAGGTGGAATGAATGCACCGCTGCTGTGACTCGCTATCTCAGCAAAGGTATGATGCCACTTCATACGGTGGAAAAAAGCTCATTCAAGGAAATGATTCAAACGCTGGATCGCCAGTACGAGCTGCCTAGCCGAAAATATTTCACCAAGACGGCCATCCCCAACATGTATAATAAAGTCAGAGAGGAGGTAGGATGCCTGGTCAGTGGTGCAGAGTTCTTCTCGCTAACAACGGATATGTGGTCCAGTGTTGACATGACACCATACATGTCAGTCACAGCGCACTTTATTTCACCTGAGTGGACTTTGCAGTCTAAGTGCCTCCAAACCACCTTTTTCCCCGAGAGCCACACAGCAGCCAATTTGGCAGAAGGACTCCGGGCATCGGTGGAAGACTGGAATCTGTCCCAGAGCAAACTGGTGTGCATCACAACCGACAACGCAGCCAACATCAAGTCTGCCATCGTCGACGTGTTGGGGTGGCCATGGCTTAATTGCTTTGGCCACAATCTCAATCTGGGGGTCACAAATTCCCTCAAGAGTCAGAGGCAACGGACTGACCGTGCATTTGGAGTTTGCCGAACAATCATTGCCACATTTTCCCACAGTTGGCAGAAGAAGAACGCTCTCCGTAAAGCCCAACAAGACCTCAAACTCCCGGAGCATTCCCTGATAATGGTATTTTCAATGACAATTATTATCTGTTGGCTAATTATAAATGTATAATATTTATAACAGTGACATGGACTCTTGACATCAGTGTCCAGATGCTTCAACTGCTGCGCACAGAGCCATCTCCGGGGGTCACGTAAACCCAACCAATTAAATATTAAAATCAGATTCAGTCGTGTGGCCCGTTTTTCCATTTCGTATTTTTGATCTGAGCCTGAAATTGAAATATTAAAATTCAGGCATTTTTTTCGTTTTTTTGTGTTAGATTTTAAAACGAAAAACAAAATAATCTGTCACTTTTTTATTTTTTCATTTTTGATTGCCAATTGAAAATAGAAAGAACGAATGATACACGAGAACGAATGATACACGGATTGGGTTGCACCTCCTCATTAACACCTGGAAAGTCGGAGAGCAAAGCGTTTGTGAGGGCTGTGAATTGATTTTTTTTAATGGCCTAGACGCAAGCAAATATGGATTGAAGCTGAATATTTCGTTAGAAAAAAAAAATGTGAATTTTAGAAATTAGTATGTCTTAAATACATTTTGACTTTTGGACTTTTCAACCTTTGAAGCAGCTCAATCGAAATTTTCGCCGATGCTGCGCCATGAGACGTTGGCACACAAAGCTTAGCCTTATGTGAAATAGGCTGTGCAGATGCAGTTATTTTTTATTTTTTTGTAGATGTCTTATAGTTTAACAACATTGATGTAAGCACTTGTGTGTCGCCTATATATTTATTCAAATCGGGGAAATTTCACATATTTTTGCTGCCTGTTGGCTGACGTTTTGTTTGAAGATCGGCTATTTCACTAACCACCAGTGCTAATTTTATAATAGCCAAACAATTAGGTTGTTGTCTCATTCTTTCAGGATTGTCCCACGCGTTGGGGCTCGAAACAAAAGATGATTGACCGGATCATTGAGCAAGCTCCAGCCATCGGGCGAGTTCTGGCGGAAGACAGGCGCACCGATCCTCTCTCCTGGCAGGACATCGATGTGCTGGAGGCCATAAATAAAGCACTGAAACCGGTGGCAGAGTTAACCGACGCTTTATCTGGAGAAAATTATGTGACGGTGTCTTCACTGCTGCCAATGCTGCAACTACTACACAGCGACATATTGGAGCAGACAGAGGAAGACGTCCAGCTCACAAAGGACATTAAGCGTGGCATCCTGGCAGAGCTAGACTTGAAATATAACTCCAACTCAATCAAGAAATTGATGCGGGTCGCATCTTTCCTGGATCCACGATTCCGTGGGCAACACATTGAGTCTGATGACTTGCTGTCGGAAACAAAAGCCAGTCTTCATGAGGAGATGGTGAGGCTGGAACGACAGAGCCACACGGCACAGGTGAGAGTCGTGGAGGAGGAGGAGAGTGAGGGTGCGAATTCAGCGCAAGTAGGAGAGCCAGCAGCAGCGCCTCCTCCACCAAAGAAACGGTCTTTGGGAAGTTTTCTGAGCAAGAGCAATGTCGCCGCGTCTCAAGCCACCATAGAGAAGCGCGCTGCTGCAGAGCAGACAATTTACGCACAAGAGCAGGCGATCGGAGGGGAAGATGACCCTTTGGCATGGTGGTCGAGCAACGCACAACGCTTCCCTTTGCTGGCAAGAGTGGCCAGAAAATACCTGTGTGTATGTGCCACCAGCACCCCGTCGGAGCGTGTTTTCAGCACTGCCGGACACATTGCAACCCCATCGCGGTCCCTGCTGAATCCAGACAAGGTTAACATGCTTGTCTTCCTGGCTAAGAACGCATAGCCAGCCAAAAATTAATGACAACTCTTGTACAATAGCCTAACTTGCATATTGTTATTTATATAGCTTATTTCTTATGTAAGCTGTTCATTTTTAATTAGTATTATTATTATTTGTGTATATGTGTGTGTATCACACTATTGATATTAAGGTCATATTTTTCCATTTAAATTAGAAAAGTTCTTTCTTTCTATTTAAGTGTAAAAATTCTTATTTTTTAATTTAACTGTAAATGCTCCTATTTTTCTATTTTGCCTCAGTATTTTCTATTTAAGTGTAAAGGTACCTATTTTTCCATTTAACTGTTAAAGTACCTACTTTCTAAGTATAAAAGTTTCTATTTCAATTTAAAATCCCAATTTTTCTAGTTTCCTATTTTGAAGTGTTGTGTTCAAAATACAAATAAAGAAGTGAACATATAAAGAAGTGAACAACATATTGTCTCAGCCATTATTTATTCATAGGCTAAGGCTACACATTAATCACCAGCAAATCCCAACCCCCCCCCCCCCCGATAATATCGTCTATCGCGATATTTTGCAAGGATAATATCGAGATATTAAATTTTGGATATCGCCCAAGCCTAGTGTGTAGATTGTTTTTTTTTGTGGACTAGGAGTCGATTCTGATTCTGAACCCTGGAGGGTTCAGTGGTGAGCCAATATCAGAGAGCTTGACTGTGGACAGACCGGAGCACGGTGTGGCCAGCCGTGGGCTCCGCGCCTCAGTGAACTTCAGACCACCGATTTACTCCATTCACTCGGATTCAGATAAGACACAACACACTACAAAAACCTACCCGGGTAATTATAGGAACTGTGTGCACACAAGTCAAAGAGAACTCTGAAACCCTTTTCTCAAAGGAGAACTGCATAAAGAACTGGACTCTTGCTTTTATTCAAAAGAAGGGACACTTTTATTTGCACTTTTGTTTTGGTTTATTATTTTGAAAAGAATTTATTTTTGTATTTCATTTGGTACATTGTCTTAACACTGCCAGACAATTGTTGTGAGGCAATAAAAATTTGCCACTGTTCAACGTAACGTCTACTCCCACCTGAGTGAGTCATTCAAACAATTAAAGGGTATCCAGCTTTCGAGCCTAGAGCGAATGTTTGTGTCACTAGCATTGTTATTATCCACAAGTAAGACTAAGGGCGCTACACACACTTAGTTTTTCGTTCGTTTTTCTCTTTATTTTTCGTCTTCTTCTTACGTTTCTCTCTTCTTCTTCTTTCACATAAAAAAAAACATGTGCATCGGCAATAATAGTCCCCGGTAATTCACTTGCTTTTTTAATTTGCATCGCAGCGTTTCTGTTTAATTTGCAGCGTTTTTTTTATTTGCAGCGATGGCGGGTCTTGGCCACCGTACTTGTCCTTTAAACTTAATAAAAAATAAAAGCTAACAAAATAAAAGACACCTGGTACATTCGTTACAGCTGTATCAGTTTGTTGAACAGTTTTGAACAGTTAGAACAAGAGGCTGCACTGCAACATGCAAATCACTCCTCGTGGCTGCCTGCGTATTCGCTGTCCTTGCGGCTGCAATTTGCGCTGTCTTCTCTTCTTCAAACTACAACACCTATAATTCATGAAGGAACTGCTGCAGCCAATGTGCAGCCAGTGGGAGCTGCATGACAACTCAACCACCATGATCAGTTTTTAATGTTTTAACGGGCAATAACAACTCCAGACTCTGCTCTAGTGTAATTTTCGGGACAATCAGGGCAGGATTCAGGATTCAAGACTACTGTTCAGATTTTGGGACTGTCCCGAATTTTTCGGCAGACCGCCACTGCAGGGAACAGTCATCAATGCTGATACTGGGCTCTGCTCTGTAGCGCTGCAGCTTTCCCACAACTCAAGCACAAAGAAGCTCAATCGTACGCCTACAGACGGATTTTATAAAAGGCAACTCTGTGGCATACAGAAACAGTAAAGTTAGAGATTAAAAATGAGATTAACGCGATCAAAAAACATACCGCGTTAAATATGGCTGTAATTAATTATTCGCAATTAACGCGATAATTTGACACCCCTAGAAAAAACACAATTAAAATTTAACCAACAAGAAAGGCTCTTCCTCACAAAACCAAATATCATGGTTGGCCAACAGAGTCCATATGACTGCTCACTGTGACACACTGGCAAAATGTTTTTGACTCGGAATAGTATAAATATTAGCCAGGACAACAAAGAAACATCTAACAACAATGATTAGTATTTAATTCATTACAATTAATTGTTAAAAAAAGAGAGAAATATTCAGGCAGCTCCACTCTTCTATGGCTCTTTATGTATGCATTTACTGCATGGTAATTAAATGGAAAAACATGCTCAATTATGATCATTTTGATTTTTTTCTTTAATTACTTAATGAATGTTTTTTACACAACGCAAAGAGCAAGGTGAAGAGTTGTACTGCATTGAAAACACAGCTTCATGTGAAAAAAGAAAAAGCTCCCCTGCATCTCCTCATATAAACTACAGACAGTGCTTTACATTCATTAATATTAGCAGGTCTATGCTGCTTTCCGCTGGACGAGACGGAAATGCAATCCACCTCTTCATTTTGTCTTCAATGTTGTGCTTTGCATGGAAAGTTCATGTCACAATAAAAAACAATTCATTTGGTCATAACAGGCAAAAGGAAAAAAATGTCATTAATGTGTGTTTTTCATTAAAATATGACAGAGAGGATGCAAACATAAGGCTGGGGATGCTGCTTTTTGACTCCTATTTTTGTAAATGAAATATCTTTCAGTTTGTGATGTTTTGAGAGGAACTGATCAGTTTTTACTAAAACATTATGTTTCTATACATCAGAAACATAGAGTTTGCTGCAGCCAGAGGATGCTGTTGCACAATTTACAGTGTAGTGTCCCCTGTTGGCAAGAACAGTTTCAACAGACTTTGTAATAGAAGGTGAAGACAAAAATAGGGAAGACAGAGCTGCTGATTATGCTGCATAATCAGCAGCTCAGATACCAATGCCCGAACCCATCGTACATGGGGCAGCTGTGACTCAGGAGATAGAGCAACATGTCCACTAATAGGAAGAATAGTATTTCGATCCCCGGGTCCTCCAACTGCATGTCTAACTGAACCCCAAATTGCTCCCTATGCCTATGCCATCAGTGTGTGTCTTTTTTGTGAAATATTGTGACAAAATAAAAAAAAAAAAAAAAATAAAAAAAAGTGGCGCACGTACATAGAGGGCAAATGGGACAGACACACATAAAGCTGTTATGATGATGGATGTGGTGATATCCAGAGAGTCCAAGAGTCCAAGACTAGATATCAGATTGTTTCGGGTTGGGTATGTGTGGGTAGGTGTGGGTGAATGTTTAAAAAAAACCTTGTACTGTAGCCTTGACCACCAGTATTCTGGGGGTTCTGGTGTAGTTAGCAGATATGCACGCCAAGACTTCCTCTTATATGTGCCGCTCATTGTTACAGTCCAATTAGCAACATTTCAGCAAATCTCTATAAGAGGATATCTGCATATTATGCATTCTAAATTAGAAAATAAGAAATTGTTGTCAGACTAGCCGATGGGTTCCAAGATGCATTTTGACCAATGCCTTCCACCTCTTTTGCTCTCCACATGCACTGATTACTTGCACGCAACCATAGCCTGCTCTTAAGTGACCGATTAATACTACTCGGACTACAAATGGAAACCAGAACGCTTCCAATCCCATTAGGTTTTCACAACACTTACAATACAATGATACAATGCAATACAAATACAATGATTTACTACTCACAATAAGTCACTGATAAGAGTGTTATCTTACCTCCTTGCTGCAAAAAGGTTTCTACGCTTGCTGGCTTCCCAGTCCATCCAGAGTATATTGGATACACAGACACATTGTAGCAAACAAACTTCTCCAGGTTGCCTAGATTTGACATTGAGATCAAGAGGTAACATTAAATGCTTATTTAGAGTAAAGTGTGTAGACTTAAAAAACGTGTAATCAGAGAATCAGAATCAGTGTATTAGTAAAGTAAAAGAAATCTAGCCTTTGAGTATGCCACACCCTGCAGGCCTGAAAGGTGGCAGTTGGAAGTTTGTAATATGTTTGTAATACATTTTATGGAGAACAACTGCTGTTTTCACAGTGGACAAAAAGAAGAGGTAATGCAGTGCAGACTTTTCTCATCAAATTACTTACAAATTACCCAGTTTTTCCCCTACCATTATATTAGTTCAAGTCTTATATTGTTCAAGTCTGTGAAAACGACCCTAATGCTAACATGAACGTTCCTGCTAATTTGCGACACCTGCTACCTGTTTACCGCGCCCCCTCCTCCAGACAACCTGGTCAGTGTAAGAGCACATTCAGGATCAACATATTCAACACACTTTTAATTGTTTTTATGTGTAGGTGAAAACAGACCTGAGGAACAAGCAGCATCTGCTCTCAGCCTTGCTGCAATCTGTGCCATTAGATTAGGCTACAGTTGTGTATATACATTGCCTGGCCAAAAAAAAAGTCACCACAAAAAAAAAAAGGTCATACACTCTAATATTTCGTTGGACCGCCTTTAGCTTTGATTACGGCACGCATTCGCTGTGGCATTGTTTCGATAAGCTTCTGCAATGTCACAAGATTTATTTCCATTCAGTGTTGCATTAATTTTTCACCAAGATCTTGCATTGATGATGGTAGAGTCTGACCGCTGCGCAAAGCCTTCTCCAGCACATCCCAAAGATTCTTAATGGGGTTAAGGTCTGGACTCTGTGGTGGCCAATCCATGTGTGAAAATGATGTCTCATGCTCCCTGAACCAGTCTTTCACAATTTGAGCCCGATGAATCCTGGCATTGTCATCTTGGAATATGCCCGTGCCATCAGGGAAGAAAAAATCCATTGATGGAATAACCTGGTCATTCAGTATATTCAGGTAGTCAGCTGACCTCATTCTTTGAGCACATACTGTTGCTGAACCTAGACCTGACCAACTGCAGCAACCCCAGATCATAACACTGCCCCCACAGGCTTGTACAGTAGGCACTAGGCATGATGGGTGCATCACTTCATCTGCCTCTCTTCTTACCCTGATGCGCCCATCACTCTGGAACAGGGTAAATCTGGACTCAGACCACATGACCTTCTTCCATTGCTCCAGAGTCCAATCTTTATGCTCCCTAGCAAATTGAAGCCTTTTTTTCCGGTTAGCCTCACTGATTAGTGGTTTTCTTGAGGCTACACAGCCATTCAGTCCCAATCCCTTGAGTTCCCTTCGCATTATGCGTCTGGAAATGCTCTTACTTTCACTATTAAACATAGCCCTGAGTTCTACTGTTGTTTTTCTTCGATTTGATCTCACCAAATGTTTAAGTAATCGCCGATCACGATCATTGAGGATTTTGTTCCGGCCACATTTCTTCCTCGAAGACGATGGGTCCCCACTATCCTTCCAGATTTTAATAATGCGTTGAACAGTTCTTAACCCAATTTTAGTAGTTTCTGCAATCTCCTTAGATGTTTTCTCTGCTTGATGCATGCCGATGATTTGACCCTTCTCAAACAGACTAACATCTTTTCCATGACCACAGGATGTGTCTTTCGACATGGTTGCTCAGGAAATGAGAAGCAACTCATTGCACCAGTTGGAGTTAAATAACTTGTTGCCAGCTGAAAGATAATCGCCCATGCAGTAATTATCCAATAGGAGGCTCGTACCTATTTGCTTAGTTAAATCCAGGTGGCTACTTTTTTTTGGCCAGGCAGTGTAGTTGTGCTACAGTTGTGTAGTGAATAAATAGGGTATTTATAAAAACATTCCGTTTCCATCATCGCCAGAGCCCTCCTCCACAGTTTCAAAAAATCCTGGGGGAAACCCTGCAGTTAATATATTTAGCAGGCCAGTGAAAATGCATCCCATCCCATTATGATTCATAACTGATTCAACCCTCAAAAACTGTCGTTTAATAGACCTACACACAAACAGTGCCTGGAAGAAGATCAGCTCTGCACTCAGGATTTCAGGTTAATAGGCTATGATACTGTGCTTATTAAGGTTGCTTAGCATGAGTTTATATAGCTACTGTACAAGTCCTCCTGACTGTGTAGTTACATGTGGGTTCATCCGGCATCTGGCAGGGAGTAACATTTGAACACTGTCATTTTTTGTGGCAGGCTTATTCAGATTTTAATATCTCTGCTATTACTTGCTCATTCTTTGCTTTTTATTTTAATTAGTTATATTCATTTTAATTTTAATTTGATTAGAATACAGTAATGCACTTGTTGCACTGGTACAACGGCTCATTATCGGCGTGTTGCAATTAAATAAAATTGTCCACTTCACAGAAAATTCAAGTTCCCACCTCAAACTAGTTGAGTGGGTCATTCTCAATAGGGACATAATTTGGTTGAAATATCCCTTTAATGGAATTGCATGTTGAACTCATATCACAAACTCCACTTTGATACTTAAGAGGAAAGAGATTACCTTTAATAGCAGTGTTTCTGGTGTTTCTGTGTTCCCTCTGCCAGTCTATCCCGTCATCACTGACCCACTCCACCACATACTCTGTCGGGCGGACATTGTTAGGGGGTTTCCATTCCAGCCATAGCTGACCCCGGCTGGGCCACACCTTCAGCTCTTCAACTGGGGCGAGCTCTTTAACACACATACACACAAATACACTTGGTATCACATTATTGATGGAATGCTGCTCAAAGTCTTCTTAGTGTTTTTTACTTTTTCTTTAGCACGTTATTTCTGATAGCCTGCCATAATCAAATGAAATCACGAATGTGAATTAGTCTGGAACCTCAGTTAATTTTCAATTCCCAAAGGGCATTAACAACAGCTGTAAATCAAAATGCGCCTGGACGTAACCAGACAGATCTTCAACCAATCAGAGCAATGTAAAATGAGTCTGCAGGTATTTCTATGATTTGTAAAAGCAGTATAGCTAAGCCTACAACTGGCAGTCAATCCATGATAGGTTAGTCTGAAAGTGTATAAGGGCAGGTGCATTTAAATCCCCCGCTCCTCCCCCTGCCCATGTGACAAATGCTATTACATACTAGCAAGGGCTAAGGGGAAGTGAATGAGGGGAAGTGGAACAACAATGAAATGCAGTGCTACTAAAAAATGAGCTTGCAGATTCATCTAGTTTCCAGGCTACATTTCTGACCCATCTAAAGCTGATTTAGACTTGAGTTGATTTACAGTGAATTTGTATCTCCCATTTGGAGGAAACACATATGTCACACATTATATAATGTTGATTAAAAAAAAACCTTGCTAATACACAGGCTACTGGCTGCCAAACATTCACCATCAGTGGTTATGTAAGGTGTGTGTAATTTGCAGTACATAGGCCATGATATGAATTAGGGATGCAGGCGATAAGTCATCTAAATGATTAAATGTCCACCCCCTCGCTAGTTGGCACCAGAAATATTAGTTGGTTAAACCAATTAGTGTTCTATCAGGGATGCAAACAGGTGTATGGTCAAAAAGAGAGAGCTTGTCGAAGTGAAATTCTGAATATTAGAATACACAAACACTCATTTGGAAGAATATTCTGTATTCCAAAACAGAACAAATCCATTGAGCCATCACGACCATCTTGCTAGAGGTCTAAATCTTATACATTTCTTCATGCTCTTTACATTGAACAAAGCATAGATTGGCCTACTACAAACATGTCAGTTTCAAACTAAGAGCCATCTGAATATCCTGGGGCAAGTGCCTTTAAGTGTTGGATACAACACTCAATTTCAGTCATTCTGCAAATGAACAAATTTGAATGTTTGAGCAAAACTACAAAAACAGAGTGCGGTTCAACCTACCTCTCTCCACAATGTCTTTTTTTATACCAGCTACAAGGTACTAGCTCATTACACGGTTGTTTTGCATGCAGCATTGTCATCTGCTCATTTCGTTTGTGTTAGTGGAATTATTAACCAGACTCTTCCACGTCCGTGCCAATCTACACGATCTACACGATTCCGACAAGTCACCTAAATTGACATGAAAAAAGCGAGAGTCGCTGAAAAGCGAGCTGTTTGCATCCCTGTTTATTCATGTACAAGGCCGCTTCACTGTAATGCAGCCGTCCGCCACTAGTGGATGCTACAGAGTCACCAGACAGCAGTCCCCCTCCCCACGGTAATGCTCAAGTAGACTAGAGTTTTACAACAGCACAGTGGGAAAGTGAAAATTGGAGCACTTGACTGGAGCAATACGTAAAGACATTCAACTCAAGCATTTGGATGTTAACCTGCACGGAATGATGGCTTGAGTGAGTCTTTGTCAGATAATGTGCAGTGTTTACATTGCACTGCGCAAAATTGCTCTCAATTCAGCTGAAATTTAATTATAAATTATAGCTGCTGCGCAGCAATGGTCGGGCCAGGCTCATAATATACAAAGTAAAGAAAAAACTCAAGAGCAAGAAAGCAGAGATGGGACCAAGTCACAAATGTGCAAGTCTCAAGTCCTAACCTTCAAGTCTCAAGTAAGTCCCAAGTCATTTTTTCTTGGGCAAGTCAAGTCAAGTCAAGTCACGTCACAGGTTATGTCAAGTCAAGTCACAGGTTATGTCTAGTCAAGTCCTGTAATAGGTCAAGTCCAAGTCAAGTCACCTTATTATTGTAATTTTACCTGCAGAATCTGATCTTAATAAAGTGAAAAGACAAGATATATGTAACTGTCAGTAAACATCATTGGTCAATGTGTCCAACCTGTTTAAAAAATATGACAATAATTTGGATTGTAATTACTGATATTCAGTAAAATACATCATGGAATCAAACAAAACAGAAATAACTTCAGAAAATTATTTATTGATGGCTTTCAATCTAAACCAGATCACTTATGCCTCACTTCTGTTCTGTGTTTGAAATATTTTAGTTGCCAAGAAAAAAAAGGCAAACATATAAAAATCTGAAAGAATAAAGCTATTATAGAGCATCAGAAACATCTGTATGTGTTTCAGACATCGCTGCAATGTTTACTTTGCAGGGACGACCCCCATGTGCACGCCTCACTTAAACTTAAAAGTAGCTATTGGATAGACTCTGCATATTGACTGATAGCTAAGCCAAATAAACAGGGAAAAGAGACAAGGAATAACAGGGAAAAGTGTTGATAAAGAGTCTCTCCGCAAAACTGCCTGGATCATAATTATTTTAACCTTAGTAGTCTCTAATCCATATAGCATGATGCCTGAACATAGGACTTTCAGATTAGAATGTCGGTTCTGCCTTAGCTGATGCTTGAACTCACAACTTCTGAGACTGAGGTCTGTCTTCTATCTCACTGAGCTAATTGGCAAGTGACAGCTTCACAAATTGACTAAGCCAAGCATCAGGGTGCCAGACAGTAGCCATCCATGCCATGGAAAAGCAAATTTCAAAGTGAAAGTTCCAAAGCTGTAGCACATATGGTTGATTTGTTGTGAATTTTCAAAGTTTTGAAATCTAGAGGCTTGCTGTAGTGCCACCATCAGGACTATTGTCTTGTGTTTCCAGTTGAGGACATCTGGCATGGGACTGGACCTTTATGAAAAGTT
Source organism: Epinephelus cyanopodus (assembly GCA_026686955.1). NCBI lineage: Eukaryota > Metazoa > Chordata > Actinopteri > Perciformes > Serranidae > Epinephelus > Epinephelus cyanopodus. The sequence continues at coordinate 3,839,218 of CM048932.1, read as the reverse complement.
TGGCTAGATTTCTCATATGGAACTGTTGCATGAGCTGAGGCTTGAACTCACAATCTTCAAAACCAAGAACCATCCTCTATCTCAATGAGCTAATTGGCAAACGGAAATGCCACATGTAGCTTCACAAATTGACTAAGCCAGTCACCTGTGTGAAAGACAGCAGCTGTTAGTGTGTAAAGGCAGATTTCAAATGGATGTCAAAAATTCAGTTATTGAGACAAAAATCCGAAAATACACAAATAGCATCTAGACAGCATGGAGATGTTGGTAATTTGTTTTTAACAATGATTTCCTGGCTCCATGATTAAAAAATCGTTGTTTAAAAATGCCTTTTTTTGCATTGACTCCAATTTTTCACATTAGAGCAAAATTCAAAATGCTGTAAAAAAATTTGGTTTTGGAGATAAAAATCTGTTATTTTTCAAACATCATCTACCATGACTCCAAAATTGAAAATCTATTTGGCAAGAATTTGCAAGTATATGTTTACAATACCGTTTACAGTCAAACATTTTGATGCACTGTAGGCTCAATTTTAGATCAATCAAAAATCTGTGTGGATCGTTTGTGTAGGACAGTCTGAAGATGCTCTGTAGCAAGTTTGGTGTCAATTGAGCAAAAACTGTGGGAGGAGATGGGTTTAAGAAGTTTTACAGTTTTTAAAAAAAAACAAAAAAAACTGTTGAACTTCATAATTTGCAATAGGTTTAAATGTACAAAAGTTTCTTCAATATTGGGGCTACAGTTTGATGAAAGTTGCAAATCTGTAGCACATATGGCTGATTTCTTGGCTGAATTTTCAAAACTTTTAACTTTAGACGCTTGCTATAGCGCCACCATCATGACTATTGGCCTGTTTTTGCAGCTGAGGCAATCTGGCATGGGACTGGACCTTTGTGCAAAGTTTGGTGATTTTTTTGCACATGGGAAGTAGGATTTCCTCAGAAGAAGAAGAAGGAGATGATGCAGGATAATAATAGGGTCCTGGCAGCTTAGGCTGCCCGGCCCCTAATTAGATGTTGCTTTATTAACTTTAAGGTGAATTGCCATCATGTTTGTTGGATAATCTGCAAGGTTCAATGTGCCCCACATTTCAGGGGCAATTTATCTATTCTAGATGTTATTTTAGTGGTTAACTTTTGACTAAGTTGCTGTCATGTTCACATTCATACCACACGGCACAAAGTGCGGTACATCAGCGGCATTTAGAATCCGACATGGTTGTGGAAGAGGCTTCAAAAGGCTCTTAATGCACATTATATTTTTGGGACAATGTTTAAAATACTTAACAATAAATTGTGTTAAATTTTAAATGTTTTCTGAGTGTTTTACTTTTTTTAGCCTAGTCGACTAGTCTTAACAAAAATTTCTGTTTAGTCGACAGGGAAATTAGTTGCCAGGAACATACCTAATATGAACACCAGTATGATCCTTGAACAGATCTTTCTCGCAGCAGATATATAGACCTTTCTTGGTACAAAGCACACTGAGTTCCAGCTTGTGTCCTTAGGGTTTCAAACTTGGGAAGCTGAATTAGGGAGTCCAAAGTAGTCACAACAACAACATGTTGCAGCAGTTTATACTGAAAATAAGCAGGTGTTACTTTAGAGTGTAGCTCATAGTCATTGCGGACACCTACCTTGTGCTTTGTCTGAGATGACCAACAATGCCTCTGGAGATTTTCCCATAGAATTGACAGCCGTGACGTATACTTTAACAGATTTCTTGTCAGCCAGTTCAATCTGTTTCAGGACAGTGATCTCCCGCTGGTTGGGGCTGCTGTCTGACCTGTTGACTGGGATGCTCTCCCACTCTGAACTTCCATTCTTGACTTTAGCTGATTGGTCTTGAATCTGTATGTCAAATCTTCTTATCCTCCCATTGGTAGACACAGGATCCTAGCAGGACAAAGTCCCATACTGTATGTTAGCTTTTAGCATCAACTAAGAGGAACAACTGACTGGACTGAAAAACAGTTCTTCCTAAGGCAATTTGGATGCAATTATCTCAAAGAAACCATTTGTTTGTTCATTTATACATCAATTTATTCTGCTGCTAAACCAAAATAAGTGTGCTGCTAATTAAGATCTGAATCTGAGGATATTATGTCATGTGTTCCATGGTCATGACTAGAGATGTCCGATATTATCGGCCTACCGATATTATCGGCCGATATTGGCATTAAAATGTAATATCGGAAATTATCGGTATCGGTTTTTACTTTTTTAATGACACAACTTTTACACAGCATGCCCATATTATACATCAAACTCTTCAGCTACTTCTCCTCTCACTCAGAATGTCAAAATATGAGAGATGTGGTGTATAGTTTTTGAGATATCTTTGTTTGTTTGTAATATGTGTAATGTTAGTTGCCTAAAATGATTTAGTTTTTCTTTTCTTTTTTTTCTGAGGGGGGGGGGGGACCCCGCATATATCGGTATCGGTTGATATCGGTATCGGAAATTAAGAGTGGGACAATATCGGTATATCGGATATCGGTAAAAAAGCCAATATCGGACATCCCTAGTCATGACTGTTTGGTGTGTTTTCATGAGTATTAGTGATTCACGTGTTAAGTCGTCTAAACGATTAAACATCCGCCCCCTCGCTAGTCTGCACCAGAAATATTAGTCGGTTAAACATATTAGCATATTATTCATGTACAAGGCCGCTAAACTGTCATGCAGCTGTCAGACAGCAGTCCCCCTGCCCGCCGTAATGCTCGAGTAGACCGGAGTTTCAGTAGAGATGTCATCTCACAAAACCAGCGCAGTTTGGCAGTACTCTGATCTAGAGAATGAAAACAAGGTAGCATGTAGGCTGTGTCAGAAAAAAATGGCATAATCACTCAACTAGAGCAATATGCAACCACATTCAACTCAAGCATTTGATTGTTAACTTGCACGGAATGACGGCTTAAGTGAGTTTTTGTCAAATAATGTTGCAGTGTTTACATTCATACTGCACGGCACAAAATGGCTCTCATTTCAGCTTAAAGTTAATTATAATGCCTAATGACTATGTGCTGTTTGTGTAACTGTATGTCTAGTTTGTGTGTGAACTTCTTAAGCGGAGATGTCTGAGGACGTATAATGAATTTTGGGGTAGGCTGACAATAAAGTTGTATTGTGTATTTGGGCACATTTTAACACTGGTTAGGTTACTATTATTTTTTATAAAATCATTTTCAGTGTAGACTCACAATAAAGTTCAATTCAATCAATCGATCAATTTTTTTATAATGCCCAATATCACAAATCACAATTTGCCTCACAGGGCTTTACAGCATACGACATCCCTCGGTCCTTTGGACCCTCACAGTGGATAAGGAAAAACTCTCCCAAAAAAAAACCCTTTAACGGAGGAAAAAAATGGTAGAAACCTCAGGAAGAGCAACTGAGGAGGGATCTCTCTTCCAGGACGGACAGACGTGCAATAGATGTCATACAGAACAGATCAACATAATAAATTTACAGTATTCCATGTGATAAAATGAGACATAATTGTTGTAGTTGTATCAACATATTGTAGTATCTAGTTGTATTGCATCTGGTCTATCGTATTATATCATATTTAAGCACCTCTTCACATTGATTAGGTTACTATTATTTTTTCATGAAATGAATTTCAGTGTAGACCGACATTAAAATTGTATTGTATCTAGGGCTGGGTTACAATAATTGATTCATCCAATTCAAATCAGTCTTAACTGGAATGACCATATATCAATTCATAAAATCAGAGATCGATCTTTGATATACGTTTTGTCCCCGTTAATCTCGCCGGTAGTAAACGAGCCGCGGTGCTAAGTTATCAATGACCGTAATATTGAGAAGCTCCGACGTTACCGGCTCTTTCATCTTTAACATTTAGCTTACTTTTTACATGTGGTGTAATTTATCATCATGCTACAGCATCTCCTCCTGCTGTCTGTGCATCGTGGCTGCGCCGCCATTTTTACACACACACACACACACACACACACACACACACACACACACACACACACACGGAGTAAAGATGCCACGGTGGAGACAGTGAAGTGAAGATAACTTGAACTGACAGCAATGCCTGTTACTGTGAGTACAATAAAACCTCCTCAAGGAACAAGCCAATACTTTGTCAATACAGTTGTTTAGCAACATGTAAACATGTAGAATAGAAAAGCGATATTTCAATCTACTCTGTCCGCCATCTCTCAACTAACGCCTCTAACATTATGTTATAAAAAAGCACAGAGTGCTTTCCATCACCTGCACCTTTTATCTCTGACAGTAGCTCTATGTCATGTCATGTCCATGCTCAGGCAACAGCTTCTCTTTATATATTGCTCTGCAAGCTTGGCAGGTTCAGATAAACTCACCTTGTTAATCACACTAAAGGAGTATATCACCAAATATTTTCAACAGCTGTATGACAATAGCAGAGTCGGCAATATATATATGGGTGATGTAGGCTGCTGCCTAGTGTGCCATTCAGCCAAAATGGAGGAAAAAAAAAAGCAAACATCTAAGGCTAACAGCCAGTCTATAGAGGTACCGCCTCTAGTCCTGCAAAGCAGTTTACCTTAATGTGTTTACCAGTGATCATCACAGTCAGAACATGATATAGCAGGGGACTGCAACTGTTTCTATCAAAAGAGCCATTTAATATTAATTATTATATAATATTTTTACCACACTATTAAATTCTCTATTTTCTTTTCATTTTTTGGATTTGGAATTTATAGCTAGCCTACTAGTGAGAGTCAAGACCAACAACTACTGTTGAGGTTCAGCAAAATTTAGAGGAACCAGACCAAAGATATATGACACATATTTTAGTTACTTAGAAACTTTTTTTTTTCTAGGTATATCGCTACACATTTTTACAACTGGGGTACTATGGAGCTATATTTGTGTCTTTATTACATGCGAGAAAATAAATTATATGAGAGGAAAAAAAATATTTGAGAGAAAAAGTTTTCACACTGATAGCAAAAAATAATGATATGAGACTAAAAAAGTTTTGAGATAAAGTATTTTCTTATAGACTATAAAAAATAATTTGAGATTTAAAAACTGATTTCCAAGAAAAAACAAACTCTCTCAAAACCCCTTTTTTTTTTAAACTCTCAAATATTATTTTTTTGCTGTCAGTGTGAAAACATTTTCTCTCTCTCAAAAAAATGTTTCTCTCAAAACATTTTTCTTCTCTCTCTCAAAACCTAAGTCTTTGCTCTTGTGTCAGGATTTTGCTTTCGCTGTGAAAATAATGTCATGGGCGGGGCCACGTTCCTATTGGCCAGTCTCAATCGAACTGACAGCTTGGTGAGGATCGTCTTAAGAGTCGAACTCAACCAAATCACTCATCCACCATGGTGGATTCACTGGCATAGATGCGCTGCGTTATTTGGGAGCGGATATGCATACATTAAGGTTATGCATGTGTGGCAAATGGAGAGGACAGGGAAATGAACCAACAATGCCACCTGTGGAATTGCACCCCAGGGAATACACTCAAACCTGTAGACTACTCTTAACAACAGAAGGTCACACAGATTCGTACACTGGTAAATATGGGGACAGGAGACGGACTTCCAACTATAACAACACGGAGGTACAAAGCCGCATGAATGCACAGCCGTGTTACAGTGTGCTTTAATCAGTCTGTGGAAAACCGGCAGAACAGCAGTGGAAAACGGAGTGGCCACACTGGGGTTGGAGGCTGTGGATAGCCATCCTTCAGGATGCCCAGCAGGCAGCCCACGTCACCAGACTGCGGAGTGCAGCCCCACACAGTGCGCAGAGGAGGAGAAGAAGCCACAAGCTGTGGCCTCAGCTACAGCAGGACAGAGAGCAGGACAACCTGTTAACATAAAGTTAACAGAACTACCAGGCACAGCAGCTGTGACATCATAATACGCTTTAACAGTACACAAACATTGCAGCACCCATGCCTACCTTATGAGTCCCAACTTTGGGTACAGAAACCGGAGCACGACACACATAAAGCACGCCAACCGGAGCACGACACACACAGCCCTCGCCAGGTAAACGCCAGGTAGAAGTGAGTGCGCCCGTGAAGGGAAGACCAAATAACGCAGGTGCCACCACTGCGCAATTAGGCTCCGACAACTGGAAATTAGACCCAGCTGATGCCAATTAAAGTAACGATAATGGGATAACCTAGCTAGATGTAAACTTAACACTAGCTGGCTAGTGCAGTTAATAACACAATCTCTGTAAAATAACGTTAGGTGAGAAAAGGGATTCATTATAGGAATGATTTTGATAACCAACTTGCTCAGCTAGCTACTCATCAATTGTGTGTGTCATCATCTTGCCCAAACATTGGAGTCTCCGCTCCCAAATAACGCAGCGCATCTAGGCCGGTGAATCCACCATGATATGGAGCTATATTTGTGTCTTTATTACATGCGAGAAAACAAATATGAGAGAAAAAAAATGAGAGAAAAAAATATTTGAGAGAAAAAGTCCACCATGGTGGATGAATGATTCAGTTGAATTCGACTCCCAAGATGATCCTCACCAAGCTGTCAGTTCAATTGAGACTGGCCAATAGGAACGTGGCCCCGCCCATGACATTATTTTCACAGCGAAAGCAAAATCCTGACACAAGAGCAAAGACTTAGGTTTTGAGAGAGAGAAGAAAAATGTTTTGAGAGAAACATTCTTTTGAGAGAGAGAAAATGTTTTCACACTGACAGCAAAAA